>CM062819.1:1691640981-1692240981 GCA_031772625.1 Pinus tabuliformis
ATCTTTTGAAGGTTTTGATTCAAATTTGAATTCTGATTTGTGTTGATGTAGTTGAATCAATTGAATGAGATGTTGTCAGGAACCAAAGGGATTACCTCCCAGGGGAGGAATCAAAAAATGTGTTGACAGTTCAACAAGATTGTCCTCTCCAACATTGGCATGTACAGGATGTTAGAAATTAAAAAGAAAATTCAAGATTTGTCGAACAAAGAGATCATCAGACCATCTTATTCGTCGTGCAGTTCACCTATTGTCTTGGTGCCAAAGAAGGATGGGACATGGCACATGTGTGTGGACTTTCATGCATTGAACAAAATTATGGTAAAGAATCATTATACACTGCCTAGAATAGATAATTTACTTGATCAATTAAAAGATGCAAATTATTTTACTAAGATGGACTTAAGAAGTGGCTACCATAAAATTAGAATAGTTGAAGGAGACATTTGGAAGACATCATTCAAAACAAAACAAGGTTTGTTTGAATGGCTAGTTACGTTGTTTGGCTTATGTAATGTTCCTGCTACATTCATGCATGTGATGAATGATGTGTTGAGGCCATTTCTTGATGAGTTTTTCATAGTCTACTTAGATGAAATCTTAATTGTTAGTAAATATCGTGATGAACATGTCATGCATGTAAGAAAGGTACTTGATGTCTTAAAAAAATAACAGTTGTATCTTAAAATGTCAAAGTGTGAATTTGGAATAACTTTTTTAGTTTCCTTGGGCCATATTGTTGGAGGAGGTGAGTTGAAAATAGATCCCTCCAAGGTCGACATCATTGTGAATTGGCCAAGGCCCAAGAAATTTATGGAGGTAAGAAGTTTTTTTGGAGTTGCCCAATGTTGGAGGAAATTCATTGCTAATTTTTCCCTTATAGTAGCTCCTTTGCATGCGTTGACAAGCGTGAAAAAGGTTTTTCATTGGGGAGAAAAAAAACAAAAGGCCTTTGATGCATTGAAGGAAGAGATCAGTACAACTCCAGTACTTTCACTTCCAAACTTGAGACAGTCGTTTGAGATTCAGACTGATGCTAGTGACTATGCTATGGGTGCAGTCCTCATGAAACTTGGTAAGCCTATATGTTTTGATTTGGAATCTTTTAATGGTGTAGGGATTAACTATCCTACATATGATAAGGAATTGTATGCACTGATCCAAAGTGTGAAAAAATGGAAACACTACTTGATGGGTAAGAAAACAGTCATTCACACTAATCATCAACCATTGTAATACCGATAATCACAATCAAAGTTGTAGCAATCAAGGAACTTCCGATGGATGGGTTTTCTTCAAAAATTCCACTTGGTAATCAGGTATAAGAAAGTTATCTACAATAAAGTTGTTGATATGCTTTCTAGGCATATTGTTAGTGCAGCTACTTTACTCAAGCATAATTTTGTTTTACATGAAAGTTATACTGAGAAATATGCATCAAATAATGACTTTCAAGATGTTTATGCAAGCTTGATTCAAGGTAACCAAGTAGAGGTATTAGATTATCATTTAAGTCATAACTTGTTGTACCATCTTGGCAAGATTTGTATTCCACGAGGAGAAAGAGTTAACATCATAGGAGAGGCATATACTTCTCTTATTGCTGGTCATTTCAGTGTAAGTAAGACGGTGAGACATCTACATAGGTATTGTTATTAGTCATCTGCTTGAAAGTGTGTCTAGTTTTATTAAAGAATGTTCATTATGTACAATCAGTAAGCCTAAAAATAGGAATTTAGGATTGTACACTCCACTTCTGGTTCCTACACGACTGTGGGAGAGTGTTTGCATGGATTTCGTAAGAGGTCTTCCATTGTCAAAAAGAGGTCATGATTATTTGTATGTAGTTGTGGATAGGTTCAGAAAAATGTGTATTTTGATGCCATGTAAAAAGAAAGTTACAACTGAACAAACTTCTCAGTTATTCTTTCAGAATGTTTGGGTGCATTTTGGATTTCCCACATCCATTGTTAGTGATCGAGATCCTCGCTTTGTTGGGATTTTTTATTCAATCTTGTGGGGATTCATGGAAACCAAATTGAAAAAGAGTACAATCTTTCAAACACAAACAGATGGTCAAACAATAGTGGTGAACAGAACAGTGATACATATTCTTCGTGGATATTGTAGCAAGCATCCTAAGTTGTGGGATGAGCATTTGCACTATATTCACCATGCTTACAACCGAGTGAAGCACTCTTCAACTAAAACTTCGCCATTTGAAGCATGCTTTGGATACTTGCCTAAAACTCCTTTGGATTCTATTTTTGGCAAAGATGTTGCTATTAAAGGTCATAGAGACATAGACAAAGAAAGAAAGTTCCTTGAACAAATCCAATTAGTGCACCAAAAGGTTCAAGAATAGCTTGAGAAAAGCCAAGGAAAGTACAAAGCAAGGCACGACAAGCATTGTCAAGATCACAAGTTCCAAGTTGGTGATGATTTTTGGCTTAAAATTAACAAAGAGAGGCTCCAAGGAGAAGGTAAAAAGATAAAACCAATTAGATATGGTACATTCAGAATTTTGGAAAAGATTGGTAACAATGCCTTCACGTTGGATTTGCCTTCATATATGCAAATTTATTCTATTGTTAATGTTGAGAATTTAAGGTTGTATGAGCCTCCTTTGATTGAAGATCAAGGAGGGAATAATCAAATTCCATCTATTGAAGACTTTTCTCCAGAATTCCTTGATGAGCTTCAGCAAGACATTATACTTGACAGAAGAACAAGGACATAAAAAAGGGGAAGTATCGATTATCTTCGAGTGGGGATCAAGGGTACAAATCCTTTAAAAGCCAAATGGATAGAGGCTGGAAAGGTGAGGTAATTGTACCATCACCTACTGGACAATTGGGAGTGATCCTTTTGGGGTCCAAAAGGCTTCTAGTGGGGAGGAGTGATCAAGTGCTCAAAATTAGGCTCAAAACTCGAAGTGTCAGAATCTTGATAAACTTAGCTTCAAATTGAAGAGCTTGTAATTTTGTTTCCAATGGTGTGAACGACACTTGAATCCAAGATAGTACGAAGACGTTAGAGCAAGTCAAAGTTCATGTTTGACTTGAATAAATGGTAGGAAAAGATGATGTGACAGGGCTCTTCAGCGAATGGGGAAGAACCAAGTGGTAGGCCGTCATTGGCCCCTACATTTCGCAAATCGCATGTCGCAAGAAGTTAAACTTTAAAAATTAGCCCAGAACAAGCCAAGGTGTGATACGATAATCGTAATAGGGCAGGCAGGAATGCATTAAAGAATTGCCCCAAAGCAGGGAAGCATTGTGATGTGATAATTGCAATCACACACCACAGAAGGAAGAGTCCCGCATTATGTTACATGTCAGTACTTCGCCGATTGAGGTAGTTAAAGGATCTCGTATCAGGTAAGTTTATGAGTTCCAGTTAATACTTTAGTTGGGTCCACCATATCGCAATCACACATCGCCCTGCCACATGCACAGACAATAAGACGGGCGGTTCTCACCAATTGTGATTTTTGATGGAGCTATTGGAACCATCACCTTAACCACTGTGTGACCACTTGGCCTTAACTGCAAGTTAGGTGGGGAAGTTGGCAGGACCACCAATTTCAGCAGAACTACCAAAATTAGCTCCAGATAATGAATTTCACTAGAAGTTAGCTAGATTTGGAGGAGGAAATTGTGGAAAGACTAACATAAGTCATAACTAAGGTAGTTTTCCACCAAATCGGAGGAAAAAAGAGGCTATATAGCCATTTTTAGACATTTTAGACTAAGGCAAGCAGGTTTCAGAAGCATTTGAGCATTGTAAACACAAATTTTTACATTTCTGAGCATAATAGAGAGGCCCAATGCATTGGAAGCTAGACCAAGGAGATTTAGCTCAAGAGAGGTGAACTCCTTTATCACGTGCTTGTTGTAATGTGTTTTTGATGATCTCCTATTCATGTTTATACTATGGATCGTTTTCTTATTTTATGTTAATTTGCTCATAAAATTAACATAAAAACCCTTCATTTCACTTGCCAAAAATCATGAATCCTTAAGCACAATGAAAGAATTTTTTTTATGAGGAGGATGTTTTCACTACAATCTAATATTCTAAATCAGATAAGTGAGATTTGACCAAGAAGTCTAGGTTGTTGTACAAACGTGCATATGAGGCCTGAGTGTTGGAAATGAACGAGGTGAGTTGTTTGTTATTATGGATAACCATCCGATCTTTTTCCTTCTCCAATTCTGCCTCTTTCTTTGTTTTCTTTCCCAATTCAAGCAATGCTCCTTTGTATTGCATTGACCATTCATACACAATAATTATGGCAACTTGTCCATTCCTGAGAGTTTTAACAAAATCTTTACACTTCTGCTGCAAGCTATGCAAGTGGACAACTGCATTATGCATCACAACAAGGTCCTCATAATTACTCTGTATGGTCTCTCCTGGTGTCGATACTTCACTGAGTATCACTGTCTTCAGCTCTTCTAGATGGACTTTTGCGGATGCTTCATTTTGTACCTATAATTGGAGTTCTTCAACCTCTTTCCTAGAAGCCTGCAAGTTTATTAATTGTTTGTTCTCAACCAACAAATAGTTTGTATTTGAATTTTAAGCACCTACAAAGGCCAAGTTGGCTATGGAAATGGCACGTGGATTCCTTTTGGTGTCTGTCACAATCACCCTTTACAAATGAGTACAGGAGATGTGAGGTCATCCAAAAAATGTTTCTTCCTTGCCTGTACA
This sequence comes from Pinus tabuliformis, assembly GCA_031772625.1. Lineage (NCBI taxonomy): Eukaryota > Viridiplantae > Streptophyta > Pinopsida > Pinales > Pinaceae > Pinus > Pinus tabuliformis. The sequence continues at coordinate 1,691,645,701 of CM062819.1, forward strand.
ATATTTTTCTGAGGTTCGTCATATGTAAGATTGTACATATCCATAACTATAAAATCATAGAGAGGAACACTTTCCTCTTCCTCACTTGGATCTTGCTGTCTTGGAGGACAGGGAGATTGAATGGTGAGTTTTTATGGAAATGGCACTTAGATTTCTTTTGTTCTCTGTTATGATCACCCTTTCTTTGATGAATGCAAAAGATGAGAGGTCATCTGGAAAATGTTCCTTCCTTGCTTATAAAATCTTATTTTGAAGTTCATCATAGGACAAATTGTGTGTATCCATAACCAGACCATCATTGAGAGGAACAATTTCCTCTTCCTCACTTGGAGCTTGCTCTGCTAGAGGACGAGGAGACTGAATGGTGACCTACTATGTACCTGGCATCAATTTGACATCTTGGTCTTGCGGCTCCGGTTCCTCCACGACTTGAATTTTGATCAAATCCTCTATCTCTCGAGCGAGCTCTTTGTCATGCACCTATTTTCTCTCCTCCTCTAACTATCAGTTAATTTCTAACTCTTTAACTTGTCCTTGCATTGTTTCTTCTACTGTTTCCTTTGCTCTTTTCCTTTCTTCATATTATTGCTTCTTCTTCTCTTCTTCTTCTTTCCTCCTCTGCTCCTGTTCTTCCCTCTTCTTCCACTCTGCTTCTTGCATCCTTTGTTTCCCCCTTTCCTCTACTGCTAAATATAATCTCATAATAACTAGATCTGATTTCATCTTACGGCTTCTCTCTCTTCCTGGACTATGCACAACCTTCCCCTTTCCCTTCTCACACGCATGGTTGAACTATTCTGCTAGTGTTGCCTCTAGAGTAGCTTCCTTCTATAGAGTAATCTTTGAAGTTCCTCCAAAACTAATCGACTCATGGGATTTGGAGGCATTGTAACAATTCCTCCATCCATCCTCCTCCATCCAGTGAAAGGTCCTGCATATCCACTAAAAAATGGATCTTTGCACAATGGTATTTGCAAATATTCCTCATATTGTACGGATTGAAATCCTACGTACCAAATGAAACTTTATCTATTTCCTTCCCTTCAGTATCTGAATCATTCACTTTCTTGATCTCGTACAATCTGATCTGCAAAGGAAGGACAGGGAAAGGTTCCTTCTTCTTCCTATGCAGAGCTCCTCATAACTCTGTGGAGAGATGATACACAACTCCTTACATGAATAACTTATCAGTGGCATACCTTGGTAAAAGATGTAAAGACTTTTGTGTGTTGAGTAACCTGAGGAAAATGTCATCCAGTGAGGCAAACTAATATATTATCTATGATACTTTTTCCATTGCCCCATGTGACATGTAAGGTGGCTCTTCCTCAAAGATGATCTTGCACAACAGAATGAGGAAGTGAGCAGTTAGCTTCCCCATTACTCCTTTGTGGTTGCAATACAAATCAGCTTGCAATAAACATACATACAGGCTCCCATGGTGTCCAAGTCCAATTCATGTCAGGGACTACGTTGTGTGCATGGATTACATCCACTAGATATGCAAACATATAAAATCTAGCTTGCCCACCCTTGGGAAGACTAAGGGTGTTAGATACATGGATCAGAAGCTGTTGAGCCAACAAATATGACCAGTTGAATTGTTTACCTTCATTCATAACCTTGTCTAATAAGACATCCCACCCTTCAGAAAAGGTCTCGGTGCTCTATTGACTGTAGATTCTGAAACATAAGATGATAAAAAATTGATAGGCCCTCCTGTGATATCTTGTCTTGTATGTGTTGGTGGGTGTCTAACATAACTTTGTTTGATCTGTCACCCAACCTTTAACAATCCCCTTGGTGCTCAAGTTTCTAGTTTTCTTATAAAAATCTAAATCCATGAGCGATTTTTGCTCACGTAAATGGTACATGAGATGATAGTCTATTGCGAGAAAAGAAGAAAACCTTTGTTTGCTTACAATTCTAACAGTCATAGTATTTTAATATATTTGAGATAGTATCCAGCTAATAACACCTTCACATGGGAATGTTGGGTACCTGAATGAAACCATATGTAATATCGACTTCTAGACATTGGCATACAACTGTTGGTCTTCCAGATCTGCTTTAAAGGTTATTGCTGATAAAATTTCATTCACCTTTTTCCATGTGATATCTGATTCATTTTCTACAAATAGTTGAGTTTCTGAGTATACTGGAAAGTAAATTGGCATACTCTCAACTACCTCCTCGGTGCTGCTCTCTGTGGTATCTTTTGAAGCAGTTCTCTTGGGTGCCATGATAACAGTGACTGATGAAGAGAAGTGCTCAACACCTGAAATACCTAGAAAAGTGTCGCAAACTCCACCGAAGGCTACTTGATCTCCTTGGGAATTCTAGATATCCGATATCGAATGCACAAATGGGATATAGGGGCACCTATTAAATAGAACTAGGCTAGTTAGATTTTATGTCATGCATGCCTAAAATAAAGGGAAAATGTGACACTTGGCAGAAAGCTCCAAAAATAGTAAGTGTTCCACCTTCAGGAAACTAATTAAAGAATCCCTATTTTCTATGGATGCTTTTTTTTAGGAAACTTTCATTCACATTGCCAAGAAGGATTGCACAATTCCTAAGGATTGGGAAACTTCTTGACTCAGTGCATTGCACAATTTCTAAGCTCAAGGAATGCTTTGCATAGTTTCCATCAAAAAAGTTGTGCTGCCATTGAACATTGCACAATTTTCATGCTCAAGGCTAGCCTGCCAAGAAGGATTGCACTGTTTATCGAGGCAAGGCAAGCTTGCCTTCCAAGATTACGCAGTTTCTAGAGGCAAGCCCAACAATGTTGCAAGGTCAAGTCAAAAGCTTGCTTGTGGCTGAAAACGTTTAGATCAAGGTCAAAACAAAGAATCAGGAGCATATAATAAAAATATAAGTGTTGAACGTACCATGAATACTTGACGAAAATAGAAGATAAGCTCCTCTAGACAAAAGGAAGGCTTGAAAATCAAAGCATGGGAAAATTTTTGGAGAGGTGTTGTAGCAGCTACAATAGGATGTTAAATGATTATCATATGTTTATCACTGGAATTTCAGCTTAGGAAAAAGCTCCTACTTTTGATGAATTAAGAGGTATTCTCTTGCAAGAAGAAGAGAGAAGGAAGAATATCAATGACAGATCACAAAGTTCATATTTGGCATTGGTGACAAAAAAGAAGCATCCACACAGAGAAAATCCATGGGAAGAGAAGAAAGGAGGAAAGTCATATCCAAAACCACATCAAGGCACAACACCACCAAGGATAAATACCTATATGAAGAGGAAGGGTGCATGCTTCTACTATGGTGAGTCTGGACACTTTGCTAAATATCCTCATAAAAAAAATTGATGAGTTTGACCATAAAAAGAATTCAGGCAACTTTGTTGATCAAGAAGCCTCAATTAGTGATAACTTCAATAATCTCAAATTATTCATTTCAGTAGATGCCTTATCAAAAGAAACTAATGGTGATGATGGATGGTTTATTGACTTTGGTGCGTCAATTCATATGGCATGCAAAAAAGAATGGTTTGATACCTATCATGACAATAATAATGGCAGCCACATCTATTTAGGCGATAATCGATCCCATGAAATCAAAGGTTATGGTGATGTATGTCTAACCTTACCAAATGGACATGTAATACACATACCAAATGTGATGTATGTTCCTAGAATCAAGAATAATCTCATCTTTGTGTCGACTAATCCATATTAGAATCTCAAAGTTGAATTTCTTAAGTCACATTGTATTATCAAGCATATACAGGATAAATACGACATAATAGAAAGAGGAGTGTGAATGGGAGGCTTATACAAGATTGATGTGACCAAAAACGTCATCATGTGCTTGCATCCCCTACAATGACATCAAAAACTCTTTGGCATCAAAGGTATGTCCACCTTAACTATCATGACTTGTTGCTACTACAAGAAAGAAGAATGGTAGAGGGACTTCCATTGTTAAATAATGCATATTCGACATTGGAAGGCTATGCTTTAGGGAAGATGCATAGGGAGTAGTTCCCTACTCATATAGATAGAATAAAAATGGATATTCTTGAACTTATGCATACATATGTGTGTGGGCATATGCAGACTAGATCATTAGGAGGAACATATTATTTCTTAATGTTTGTTGATGACTGCACAAATTATACTTCAGTTTTTTTCACGAGAAATATTTTAAAAAATTGGTTGAGAAGAAAACAGGCAAATACATCAAGATCCTGCGATCTGATCGAGGGGGAGAGTATACATTAGGAGAATTTGTCAAATACTGTAAAGGCCATGGAATTCTACACTAGTACACAATGCCACATACTCCACAACATAATGGAGTAGACAAAAGGAATAACAAAACCGTAGTAGAATGTGCAAGGAGTGTGATGAAAGGTAAAAATATTACCAATGCTTTTTGGGAAGAAGCTATTAGTACCTCTATTTATTTAAAAAATAGAAGTCCAACAAAAAGTTTAAATAATAAGACTCCATTTGAAGCACTTTATGGCTATAAACCAACACTAAGTCATTTAAGAATATTTGGATGTAAAGCATTTTCTTATGTTCCAAAAGAAGATAGGATAAAACTTGATGTCAAAGATATCAAGTGTATTTTCATTGGATATTTTTCTGATCATAAAACATATAAGATGTTTGATCCTTCTACTCATAAAGTTTTTGCAGGAAGAGATGTTTTGTTTCATGAACATGCAGATGAAGTCCATAAGGAGGACAATTATGATGCATGGCATATTTCTCATGATTGTGATGATGTTACAAAAAATGTTGATAACAAACATGAGTAGAAACAAGAGGAAGAATCTAGTGATATGCACATCTCAAGCAGTGAGAGCACACCTAGAGGAGGAAAAGAATCACCAAAAAGTAGAAGAAAGGATGAAAGCAATGAACAACCAAGAAGGTCCTCACGCCAAATTCAACCACCAGTAAGGTATAAAGACTATGCCTTGATGACTAAAGTAGTGAATGTACTAGAGCCTTTAAACTTTAAGTAAGTTAATGAACATGCATAATGGATAAATGCAATGAAGGAAGAATATGATTCTACTATAAAAAATGATACACTGGACTTGAAAAAATTACCTAAAGAGAAAGTTCCCATAGGATAAAAATGGTTGGTCAAAACTAAATTTAATGTTGATGGAACTATTGATAAATATAAATATAGCCTTGTAGCAAAGGGTTGTTCACATAAAGAAGGGATAAATTAGGAAAAAACATTTGCACCTGTAACTAAAGTGAACACCATTAGAATGATGATTGCATTGGAAACTAAGCATAATTGGAAGCTAAATTAATTATATGTCAAGTCATCATTTCTAAATGGAGAATTGAAAGAAGAAGTCTATATTGCTCAACTAGAAGGTTTCGTAAAATAAGGAGAAGAGAATTTTTTTTGCAGGTTAAAGAAAGCATTATGTGGATTCAAACAAGAACCCAGGTCTTGGTATGTGAAGATTGATAAATTATTCTCTCAACGAGGTTTTATTCAAAGCAAAGTAAATCCAAATCTCTATATCAAGAGGATGAAAAAGTACATATTGTTTTGATTCTTGTATATGTTGATGATCTTATCATAACAAGAAGTTATACTAAGGTAATTGAAAGGATAAAAAGAAGCATGTCACAGGAAATTGAAATGGAGAATCTTAGAGAGATGCCTTATTGTTTAGGCCTTGAAGTTTGGAGAGATAATGGTAGAACCTTTGCCACACAAAGAAAATACACACATGAATTAATCAACAGATTCAATATGAATGGATGTAAAGCAATATATACATTGTTGGAACAAAATGCTAAAATCAATGGTGATGATAAAACAAAAGAAGTGGATGACACATTTTATAGACAATTGGTGGGATGTCTGAATTACTTAACTACAACCAAACTAGATATTGCATATTTAGTAAACATACTTAGTCATTTTATGGCTAATCCACATGAAAGTCACCAGAAATAAGCAAAGAGAGTCCCTTGATATTTGAATGACACTAAAAACTTTGGTATTGAATATACTAGTCATTTGAATGTTGAGTTGATAGGTTATTCAGATTCTGATTGGGAAAGAGATCCAGATGACAAGAAGTCCACCTCTAGCTATGCATTCAATATTGGATCAAGTATTGTGTCATAGAGAAACAAGAAACAACCAACTGTTTATTTTTCTTCCATTGAAGCAGAGTATAAGGCCCTATGCAATGCAACATGTGAACCAAGTTGGCTAAGAAGAATTCTTGAAGATATGGGAGAAAAAGAGGAAGGACTTATAGTTATCAAGTGTGACAATCAGAGCTCTATCAATCTGGCAAAAAACCGAGTCTATCATGCAAGATCAAAGCAAATTGAGATGCAACATCACCTTGTACGAGAAAAAATACAGTCAAAGGAAATTAATTTGATCTATTGTAATATAAATGATAATGTGGTAGACATATTTACTAAGACTTTAGGAAAATACAATTTCTTGTTATGGAGAGACAAGTTAAGTGTGATAAATATTTCATTTCTCCATTATGGGGGATACTTGTTGTTAATGGAGAAATAGAACGTTCTAGATGATGTAGAACTCATGTGAATATTATGGATTGTGTAAAACTCGTGTCTTGATTATTCTAGAATGTGTAGAACAAGAGTATTGAATGTTTAAGAGTATAATAAACGCATTGTGTTCAATATGAGTCAGCTGCAGTCAAGTAGATGAGTCAGTTACATTTGAATACATGTTATTTTCATTTATAAGGAAACCTAGTCATGTATTATGCAATCTGTTTTGGGAATTGGCCTGGATCAATAAAATCTCTTGTGCCTTTCATCATATTTCTATTTTGGTTTTTTATTTAAGTAGTTTTACATCAGGTGTACATTGAGGTAAACGTATTGTCTTAATCCTTAATGCTTAGCCATATCAAAAATTATATAACAAATGTGATAATTCTCTACTACCTGATCTTACATCCTTTTCTACAAGAGTTTTACATTGGGTGTACATGGAGGTAAATTTATTGTCTTAATCCTTAATGCTTAGTCATATTGAAAATTATATAACTACATAATTTGTACTGATATTATTTATTATTTTGTTCATAAGAAAATTATGAATGTAGTCTTGTACAACCGATACAAATAATTATTGAAATTTGAGGTTGCATGGGTTCGGACTTTTGTCAATAAAATTTCAAATACTCACTTTACTAAGTCAATACATTTATTCATTAGCATGATAAGTGACCATTCTCCATCCTTTACTACACTAGTTTTACATCAGGTGTAGATGAAGGTAAAGATATTTTCTTAATCCTGAATGCTTTTCCATATTCACAATTAACTCCACAATTTGTACCGATCTTTCTTTATGAAAACTTCATTTATTCTTTAGTTATGATCATCCAACACCACCAGCTTGTAATAGGAGAGCTTATAGCCGGTAAAGTAACTCTTTCAAATAATAGTTACACTAATGTATATCTTCTATTATAGGAATTTAATATTCTTTACATCAATTATACATTCATAAGTTGTAGGTTAATACATTATTAAAATTTTCTTTACATCAACATATTTCATAAATAGTAAGTAGTAGGTTAGTACATTATTAAATGATGCAAGGATTGGTTTCCTCAATGATTACACTGAGATTAAACATCCGTGTGAGCCAATGTGCCAACTTATTTAGTTTAGTTTAGTTTAGGGTGAGTAGAGTTTGATTTTATTTATTTTCTAATAATTGTGCTTTATAATATTAGTATTAGTTTTAAAATAATGGGTTTTAGTATTATAAAGAGTTTATAGTATTAGGGTTTATAATGTTGATATAGGTTTATTTATGTGGTTGGGTATGTATTCTATATATACGCCTATATTTAATAATAAATATGGTTGTGTTAGTATACAAATCTATTTAAGTTTAAATTGATTAAAATATACAATATACATTATACAGTAAGAGTTGTCTAACCATTATAAATTTCAGCTTTCTTGGTCAATATCTAACAATTTTTTTTATCAAATCTTATTTTTGTTGTTAAAAATAAGTTTTTTTCCTTGAAAAGTTAATTTATGGAGGCACTCACAATGTGGAGAATTAACAACTCAAAGTTTTGATTTGAAAAAATCCTTGCTAAGAAAATTAGACCCAAAAATATGCCCAAAGAAAATATGCCAAAAGCTTATAATAAATAGTCTTGGTCAATTATAAAATAAATTGTAAATCAAAACTATAAAATATTTGATTAAAATAAATGAAAATAATATTAAAACAAATAAATGATTTAAGATAAGGTGCAAACATTTAATTGTAAATCAAAATTATAAAATATTTGATTAAAAAAATTGCAAATAATGTTAAAACAAATAATTGATTTAAGATAAGGTGAAAACATTTAATTGGGGGAGAAAAAGTGTTTTGATATTAGATATATATATAAAAATAATGTGAAACTAGTGTTTGTGTGTCAAACTAATGCCCGAACAATGATTAAAGTGATTACCTAAGTATACGCCCTACAACCGATTATTATAACTATAGTTTTTGTTGCTAATAATGTTAGTTTAAATATAGATTAAAAATATCAACCGATAGCCATATACTCTATGCATAATAATATTCATTTAAATAGAGATTAAAAGTACCAACTGATAGTCTCAAGGGGAAACAAATCGATTGGTGATCGAACTAATGTGAAATATGTGAAAACTGAAAGATCCAAGGTTCAAATCCCCCTCTTCACGACCCAGTTTAAGGAGAGGATATCTGTAAAAAATAAAAGATCCAAGGTTCAAATGAAATATGTGAAAATTGAAAGATCAAAGGTTCAATCCCCCTCTTTGTGACTCGATTTAAGGAGAGGTGATATGTGAAAACTGAAGGTTCAAATCCCCCTCTTTGTGATTGAGTTTAAGGAGAAAAGAATAGGATGTAGACCCAAGAGATTTAATAATAGTTATGTGTCAAGGAGCTTTACTAGTAGTTATGTTTCTAGCTTCCTCTCGGAAACAACCAAACAAAAAAATACCAACCGGGTTCCTCAAAACAAAAATATGCCAACTTATAACCTAGGTAGGTTATACTCTGTATGAAACTATAAAAATAATGTCAAAACTCTCTAAATATCCACTGATAGTGATAATATATACTCTCTACGACAGGATATATAAAACTACTACCAAACTCGTATTCGAGTTTAAACAGATGTTAGGATATATAAAACTAGCATTTTCACCAAGAAGTGCAAAGGGCATGCCGATAGTGTTTTGGGTGCTTTTACACTTCGAATATATATAAAATAACATTTGAAATAGAAGGGTTTCTAATGTATCATTGGAGGTTAGGTATCAACTGGTTGAACGTGCTCGAAGGTGGGTTGGTCGAATATGCTGAACGGTTGGGTATCTCTTCAAAGGTCCAGTGTGTCGAGGGGCTCGACTATGTGGGATGCCATTTTATAAAAAGGGCCATATATTGATGACAATAAACATGCCGCAATGTATCAACAAGGGATATTTGTTGCTAGCTTTGTTTTCGTTGGTTCTAATACTAATCTTGCATCTACAAAACGAATGTATGATACTTAGAGCAGGGGAACTTGACTTACCTTTTGATTTGAAACTGAAGTTGGGGTATGGGAGGAAAGCACTAACCTCACCCACAATCGCGTTCTCCTAGTCCTTGATGATTCACTCCAAGATTACAAATCGGTAAGGAATAGATGAAAATTTCTCTATGAAAGTAGCTAACGTTGCTTACCATATCCAATGGAGGATATAATAACCTTTCCATTTCATTGGAACTAATGGATAACAGTACCTCCATTATTCAAAGTTCTATGAATTGTCATAATCATAACAATGAGCGTACCCCCGAACCAAGGGAATGGAACATCGAAGAGGAAGAGATTAAATTTTGATTATATGTAAATGTATTGAATGTAGAAGTAAAAAATCATTTAAAACAAGTGTTAGAGGGAAACTTAGTGCTTACCACTCATGTTCGGAATTATGCTCTAGAAAAAATTAGATAAAACATTATAACTTGCATGCGTCAATACTAAATTAACAATGGTTAATAGGAAAATTGAATCTTATAGTCTTGCTTTGGAAGGAGCTAATAAATTGAGTTGTCTACACATTTACAATATGGTATTTACCCAAGTATGAACTATTTTTAAAGATTTTAATTTTTGATGGTTTTCTTGCAAAGCATAGAAGTGAAAAATCACTACACAAATATTTAATAATCATGCCTGAATATCTCAATAATATCCAAAAATGGTGGATAAAATATGTGAGGCAGTTATCCACATGGCATTATATTGTGCAAAGGGTGCAATAAGGCCTTCAAGTTATGGTTGATTCAAATATTTTAAAAATAGTTCTATTAATAATATATATAAAAAAATTATGTATATTTCAAAGTTAAATAAATATTTGAATTAAATAAGAATAATAATAAAACTAAAATTATATAGATTATCACATTTACAAATATTTTAATCTTGCTTTGAATGCGGTTGTGTGAAACATCATTTTTGCAAATACAATGGTAGAGAATTTTGAGAATTAAATTTTGTTGAGTACATAATTCTCTTTGTTTCCCTCCTTCATTCTATTTCTTTTGGAATCAAACAATGGATGTTAAAAGCCAAATAAAGAATAAAACTATTTTCTAGAAGGCAAATAAACAAGAGAAGTTTGAAGAGAAATGATGCATCTTGGTTTTTACACCCTAAGACAAAATTCACATGTCCCTAAATGACTCTTTGAAGTGAGTTGCAACTCATCATAAAATTCAAACCAAGAATAATTCATTGTATCAAAGTTTTATTCATTTTTCTAGCTAGGCTCAACTAACTTGCGTTGCCAAATAAGTGGTAACTTGAAAACATCTTTTGGATTGAAGAGAGACTTGGCTTACCTTCTGTCGACACTTTTCTCTATTTATTGGCACTCATAACACAAAAGGAAACTCTTTCTTTAGTGAATCCATGCATACACTACTTATGAATCTTTTTGTTTGAAGGGATATATGTGCATCCTTTCCCATGTGTAGCAATGACCAACATGTAAGCACAAATTAGAAAAAATATCTCTTGGCCCTAAGGATTGTAGGCACATGTTTTGTCTTATAATAGATGTAACCAAAATATGAAATCTAGATAAGGACATAGCTTATATAATGAGCTTCATAGAACATAAAAGAAGCACTGTCGTCATAGTGTAAGGAAAATACCATACAATGTGATAGTATTAGTGGACTCGAATTGAAGTTGGGGTGCCTTCGGTAATAACAATAAATGGCCTCCTTACTTGCTTGTTGTATATCCCAATTTATAATGCATCATTGGAAGCATAGGTAGTACGTTAAGTCGAAGAATAAAAAATTCATACAAGTGAGTTGGGTTAGTTTATTTTCACTTTTTATTTTCTGTTGTTTACTAGTTGAATGTATACTCTTTGCTCCTTTTCTGAGTGTCATTTATATTCCCCTTGTGTGTGGATGCATTTGATGCTATCTATCGATTATAGGACAATTATCTCTCCGATGACAATAAGGTGTGTGTTGCTTAATTCATGTGACTTAACATATCAAGTGGACTTAGCATACCAAGTGGAAGTAGAAGATTGCAACAACAATACATGCTAGTATCAAAACATGGCAAAAGGCCCACCACATTCTCCTAATTTATATATCAAAAGTAAAAAATACACTATAAAAACTTTGATATATAGAATGATTAAAAACTTAACTATATCAAAACCTAAATAATTACCACTCACAAATTTGTTCTATTAAATTAATAAATAAATCTCATAAACTAAATTAACTCAGATCAACCAATTAAAATTTTCATTAATAACCTTTATAGTAAATAAAAAATAAATTATTTTCACAAATAAATCAAATTAATATAAAAATACTGCAAAATATAATACTACAAAATATATTATACTAAGATTAACTAATACGATAAATGGGCAAATTGAGCGTGTATGAAGAAGCTTTTGCAACATGTGTAACTTTTGAACACGACTCCAAAATGGAGCCTATATACGTGTCTTTATGCAACGACCGAGTGCCACGACTCACAAATCAAATCACAAAGAGGTCATTGAAGGAACTTACCATAAAAAATTCCACTTCTTGAACAGATCAAGCACTTAAACCTCGTACAACATTCTTCTTAGTCAATTTATCTTCTTTTTCTATTTTTGTCTCTCCGAATCTAACAGAAGGCATGGAGGCCAATTTTCCCATCTGAAGAAAATCATCCATCAAGTCAACCTTGGGGGCATCACTATGCTTTGAAAATCATCCATCAAGTCAACCTTGGGGGCATCACTATGCTTTGAAAATCATCCATCAAGTCAACCTTGGGGGCATCACTATGCTTTTCAAATTTTCTACCTTGGGGGCATCACTATGCTTTTCAAATTTTCTAGAAACTTTTTCTTTTCTAAATTGATATAGTTCTTAATCAGTGCTCACGCCCATGACTCTACACTAGGATCAAAATCATTCCCATCTTCAGAAATTAAGATTGAATGCTTGGTGGATTTCTTGTACTCCCACGTGGATTTCTTGTACTCCCACTTCTTGATCCTTCTAAATACAACTCGAGAGTTTCTTGTACTCCCACTTCTTGATCCTTCTAAATACAACTCGAGAGTAGGTTTTTGTCGTTGTCTCATAAAGGATTCTAATTTCTAAATGGCGTTCATAACATATTCAATCTCTTTATCAGCATTTTCCCTATGACTATCATTTGATAACTCTCTAGAAGAAATAGGTGAAGTGGCACCCCAAATGACTTCCTAAATTTCACTTCCCCAACATCCTTTCCAGTTGTCTCTACTTCAAGTTTCATTTGAGCCAGTGAAGCAGGCCATGGAAACCTTTTGCGCAATAGACCCCTTAGTCTCCGGCACTCTCCCTCTAACTTAGGAGTTTTTTTTAAGAGTTTCTGAATGTTGTTTGTTCGCACCCTCTGCAGCTTTCTTGCCTATGTCCCATTCATCAATATTGAGTCCATTTCCTTATTAAGTGAATGAAGAATGAATTTTGTATTTGATGGAAGTATTTTCACTCTCTAATGATTCAAGCTTCACCGAAAGAACTTTAATCTCGGTCTTCATGTATTTCCCTTAACTTTGAATTTTCCTTTTGGCTTCATGTATTTCCCTTAACTTTGAATTTTCCTTTTGGCTTCATGTATTTCCCTTAACTTTGAATTTTCCTGGAGAGAGTGATCCATTGTATCAACTAGATTTTTACTTTGAATTTTCCTTTTGACTTCATGTATTTCCCTTAACTTTGAATTTTTCTGGAGAGAGTGATCCATTGTATTATGCTCTGCTTTTTCTTCAAGTAGCAGCTCCTCCAATTCAACTATTAATATTATAGCATCAATATCAAACTTCATTTTGTCCAATTCTATTAATATTATATTAACATCAATTGGCCTTTTTAGTCACAACCTTTGTGAATTTTCTCTTCATTTTCCTTTGTGAATTTTCTCTTCATTTTCCTCTCTTACCTGTCGAAGCGGCCTCATACATTATTTCCAAGCACCATCCAAATGGCTAACTCGATATTCAAACATTATTTCCAAGCACCATCCAAATGGCTAACTCGATATTCAAGTGCAAGATTTTTTGTTGTTATGGTATCAAACTGTTGCTTTAAAGTCATTGCTTCTGTTTAAGACTCACCTTCTTCATCTAGTGTACATTGCAAAATGGATCATCAAAACTTCAACTATTGGATCAACCACATCACATCTAGCTGCTGCCCTTTCTGGATTATGTGATGCGTTTGACCGAGATGTAGTTGTTGTGATTGGCTTCACCTCATCAGTTGTCTCTAGGGATTAGCTTCCCGACTTTCAGACATTAGTTAGTAATTCTGATGGTGGGTATGCATGCCTTGGTCTCATCTTATTCGTGCTAGCAACTATTAGTTCTTACGGAGATATTTTCTCTTTTTTACCATTCGGCTTCTGCTTCCCCTCTTCTTGCACTTTCGGCCAAATTTCTTGTTCCATATGCATGACTGGTTAGGTATACCAATCCAAACCTAAATGCGCAAAACCAATTCAAACTTCAAACTTAAAAAGCCCATACGTGTCATTCTTTTATTTGCCCGGACTTCTCGGCCTTGCACGATGTTGGCATAGCTTAGTGGTAACGCTTTGTTCGTAATTAGGTGGACACCTGTTAGAGATTGTGTGAGATTGTGTGGAAGACGTCGGCAAGAAGACACTCACAATAAAACACCTATCCACATAATTACTTCCAAAACTATATTTGAGTTTAAACCTATGATTACAATATATTACAGAATACTCTGTTGATTATAATATAAAAATAATGCTTATATTGTTTCGATTAATACCTTAAAATAATGTCCCATTAATACATTGTGTGAGATATGTGTTAATTAATACATTGTGCTAATTTGAAGGCGTAACTATCTAATAATGTTTGTATCTGGTGTTGTAATTACGAGTATTGCAGGTTTGACGTCAATTAATGGACTATACGATCCACTAAATCATGACATTGAGAAAATTGTTATGCTATTTATGTTAAAATAAAAATGAAAAAATAAAAAAATAAGAAAAAATCAATCCATTTAGGAAAATTGTTATGCTATTTATGTTAAAATAAAAATGAAAAAATAAGAAAAAATCAATCCATTTAGGTTGAACAACATTTCTTTTAACTGCGTAATTTATATAATGCATTTGTTCGTTCATTCACTCGTTTATTACATGCTAGAGACAGCCGGCAATGTTGCAGAGCCTATACGTATACTTATAAAAGCTCCTACAAAACCCAGTACATACGTAGCTGGAGTGCGAGCAGCATGTTTATTTACATAGCTGGTAGTTAGTCGCTCAGGAGCTACCGCCGATAATGGAATAGCCTGCGCATACACCAATCAAAACAAAAATAAATCATTGTCTATAGCATGGAAGAACTCACAGAAAGAATTGCAGATAAACTATGACAATTAACTATTGTTCGTCCATAATTGGTAACGCTGTTGGAGTGACTTACGAGAGTGTCGTCGAATATCGCAGCGGCGGGGTGACTGGCGGACGTTGCATCTATCCGGAAGCTCTTCGGCTCTCTCCACTGCCTCCTCCTCTTCTTCTTCCCTTCCGCGCCCTTCGCCGCGGCGTCGGCGTCGTTGATTAAGTGGTGCACCATCCTCAGAATCGGAATCCGTCGATGAATCATACGACTGAGATTGATCTAGTGCTCGCTCTATGGCTCGGCATCGGCAGTGTGGAGACATTCTTTGCAGTTCCTCGCAACATCTTTCCGATGGCTGTTCTCTCCGGCGCTGCAAGTAGTCCCGACAAGCAGACAATCTCTGCGGGTCGCACGACCGTCCTTGCTGTTGCACCACCTGATCTCCATCCATGACGATGTCTTCATGCGCATCAACAGTGGGGGTGCCCCACTCAAGGAGAAGCAGAAGGGCCGCGAATAGTGTCACCCATTTCAGCGTCGACATTGGAGAGGAGAAGACACCCATTCCTTTCTTCTTTGTTAATTTCACTGATGGAATACAACTGAGAATGTATGAAGAGTTGGTGGGTATTAACTTTGTATTTATGGATGGTGAGGGAAGCGAGGAGAGCGACCAGCGCAACACGAAGAGGAGGAAGAGAGGAACAGTTGCAGTGCATGCAGATTCTCACTCTCCACGTCCCACTTCCCACTGCAATGCCACCCGAAGAAGGAACGCCTGGCTGCCTCCCTTTCCAATGGCCGCGTCTTTCAAAGACGAGAAGAATCTTGCAGGCGGAGTACAGGTCACGACAGTGCACTGCAACGTCCCAGCGACGCGACTTACTTTAAGAGTATCGCATTTTACCGAAATCACCCGAGTCACCAGAAAATGCGTTGCCCTTTTCCTTGTCATTATTCTTCGTAACCCACGGGACACCAGAATGGAACGCGTGAACATAACTCTTCGTTTCAGACTTATTAGTACTCACAACTTGCTTCTTTACCGCAATATCATTACTGCTTAGAATCATGGGCGCAACCTTGATGATATGCCAATCAAACACTAAACAAATGTAACGAGTTTTCAAGTCCCAAGTAAGTTGCCTTCTTCAGCCAGTTTCAATCTCATTCGGATGTTGTTTTTTTAATTTTTTCCTTAGTTATTTTTTTATTTTTTTCTTAGTTTTTTTATGTGAAATAAATGTTGTGAAATTATACTCGCGTGTCAAAAAATGAACTCTCCTAGGTCCATTTTTTTTACAGGAATAATATATCATGCCACCTTAAAAAAAAAGTCTTAAATATTAGAAAAATAGTTTGTGATTTATTCCATAATGAAGTAGTCAATTACTGTTCTAAAAAGCCCGTGCTTGTTTTGACTATTTTTGTTTTTTTGAGTGCCCTCGCTTATTTTGACTAAAAAGAGCTTTTACAGGAATAATATATCATGTCAGCTTAAAAAAAGTCTTAAATATTAGAAAAATAGTTTGTGATTTATTCCATAATGAAGTGGTCAATTACTATTCTGAAAAGCTTATGCTTGTTTTGACTATTTTTGTTTTTTTGAGTGCCCTCGTTTATTTTGACTAAAAAGAGCTTGTGATTTGTTGCATAATGAAGCGCTCAATTACCATTTTAAAAAGTCGAGGCTTATTTTGACTATTTTTGTTTTTTAAATGCTCTAAAATCAATTCATTTTCACTGTAGTGAATTTCTCTTTAAAAAAAATAATTATATAGTTATTAAGCTAAACCTCTCTTACAGTAAAAAAACTTATTGAAGATGTTACAAACACATATTTATTTAACATACCTATTTAGATTGTCAACCACTTCTAATATAGTTGTATTTGGAGGATTCAACTCGTACTAAGTACATGAATAGAATAAGTGATGGTATTGTCTAGGACAATGTTTAATAGGAAGGATGTGAATCTAATTTTTTAAGATGAGGAAATCATAGGCTCATATTTAAAATATTATAAAAATGATTAGTTAACAATGTTCAAATGCATATGATGAGTTGATTGCCTCGTAGATAGATTGCAGAGTTTGCTTAGTCTTGACATTTTTCAGCGTCATGGTTTTAGGAATAATGTGTTCCAAATATGTCTAATGGATATCAAATTAGTTGAAAGGATATACAAATATTTTAAAAAATATTTAGCTTCAGCATCATGGTTTTAGAAATAATGTGTTCCAAATATGTCTAATGGATATCAAATTAGTTGAAAGGATATACAAATATTTTAAAAAATATTTAGCTATCATTACTCGATTTATCATTCAAGTAGTTTAAGTAGTTCAAGTAGTTCACAGTTGGTTGAAAGTGAACTTATAGGGATTAAAGTTATCTTGGTATAAATAAAGAATTCAGTAAATAAAATATGTAGTGAGTAAATAAATATGTGTGTGCCCATGTGTAAATAAAATATTTGGTGAAAATAAGTTTTTAAGAAATAGTTAAACATGTAATTATATGCTGAATAAATTTGACATATGTAGTAGATTATTGAATTTAAATAAATTATAAAAAGGGATAGTCGTTAAATTCTTGACATTTAAAAACAATAACTCTATCTCATTTACTTGCAGTTGAGAATCCTCACCATCTTAACTATATGGTTTTCTTTAGTTTCTTTCACATGTCAAAATTTATGTATATAATCAAAATTATTAACTCCCAAAGGCTAAAAAGCTTTATAAAGTCTTAAAAATATGGTTGTATACTAGGTGGAAACACATATGCTAACTTAGGAAGAAACAAGGCACTCTAAGAAGGGAATTAAAGGAAGTGGAAACATGGTGAAACACATATACTGAGAGAAACATGGCACTCTCATAGGGAGATTAAAGGAAGTTGAGATGAAGGAATAGTTGTTAGGGGATTTCTAGATAAGCGGAAGTCGACACTCACAAATTTAAGTAGAACGTAAAATGAAAGGCATGAAAAATGCCAAAACGTCATCAAATTTTCATTTGACGGGCAGAGGGGATTTGAAATTCTAGGCCTAATGTTGACCCATCATAAATAAACCTTCAAAAGTATCCTTAGTCTCCTTATGGGGATAGCTAACACCTTATCAACCATCGCCGTCATAACATGGTGAATATGAGGTGTCAACTCGATTAATCCTTATCCTATAACTTCATAAAGAACATTGGCCCCTCTTGATCCATATTGGATCATTATATTGTTTTTCATCCATATTGATGATTTGAAAGTGGAAAAAGTGGAAGAATCAGCTCATAGGACCATTTTTACTAGTAGAACCTACTTCAACAAATTGGGGTATGAAACCTTTTGGGAGCATTTTTAGGAACCAAATGACATTTTTCTAGGGTAAGACATTTTCTACTTAGTATGACACCTTATTTTAATATTCTACACACAAATACATTTCTAAAAACTTAAGAATCACTTTAATCAGACTTTGTATGCAAAAGTTATGCCACTCGGAAGTTAACCTTCTTGTTTTCACAACCATATTTCGAGAGGATGTCACATCAACCTCCATAACTCGTGGAAAAGGAGATAGCCATGCGATTATAGTGATATATACTCTAAAAGAGCCTATATTGTAACTCTGATTAAAAATTGCGATATCAAAAAATAGTCGCAAGTAGGATATTACGTTGTGTTATAACCGACCCACTAGGAGGAAAATGGCTTCCATTCTTTTTTATGGCATTTTTCCCATAGATGAGAAAAATAGAAAAGAGGGATAGAGGATAGAGCACACAAAGATGATTTGTTCACTATAGCTTCCCATGAGCCACAAACCATTCTTCTTTGTACTCGTAGCCATTTCTATTCAGAGAAAGAGAGTAGAGCAACCTCACCTTCCAGCTTGTTTTTTCCCAAAATGGTTTCCTAGGTTATATCTTACATCAACTCATGGTTTGTGAGTTATTATTTTGTTGTTCTCTACTTTCTGCATAATTCCATTTTATATGCATATGCAAATAGAAGTAATCTACAGACCCGAAAATCTAAAGAGAAATAAAACCCCAGTAGTGTAATATTTTGGATTTTTTAAATATAGTTTTATGAGATCTATTGTAAGGAAGGTCGAGTTGAATATCCACGATAGTTTACAAATCATATTGGTATCAAAGCAGGATCTTTTGTAAATATTTTGGAGATTTGTAGGGGATCTAGAGCAACTAAGCCACCAATAAAAAAACCCTAGTCATGGTCGATGAATATGTTAACGAATGTCATGAATGTGAAGAAGAGAGGCTTTTGTAGATGGAAGCATAAGTTGTAGATATAAGTCATAATATGAATCTCCTCATGTAGGCCCTGAACAATAAACTTGGACTCCTTAGAGAAGATTGGGTTTATAACACAAAGGAAATATTAGAGTGGAGATTAGGATATCGAGTAGAAATGGAGAATCAGCTGAAGAAAGGACCCAAAAGGGATTAACCTAGTTCGAGTGTTGTGAACCACTCATGATCCCTATTCAAAATGGAAGTGAAGGTCAATATGACACTATATTAACGTGAGATTGACGCTTTGAAGATGAATCATTGGTTGCATGAATTAGAAGTGTATTTCAGTGTCCATCGTATTGAGGAAGAACATAAGATTTCATTTGTGTGACTAAAATTAGAGGGCCATGCTATAAATTAGTGGGAAATACATATAGAGACCTTGAGGTTAGAGGGAGATCCTTCACTTACTAAATGGGATGACATTAAAATCCTCACATTGTCACAATTTTACCCTATCGAGTATGTAGAGGACTACTGGATATGG
This sequence comes from Pinus tabuliformis, assembly GCA_031772625.1. Lineage (NCBI taxonomy): Eukaryota > Viridiplantae > Streptophyta > Pinopsida > Pinales > Pinaceae > Pinus > Pinus tabuliformis. The sequence continues at coordinate 1,691,665,494 of CM062819.1, forward strand.
TGGCACTACTTCAGGCAGAAGCAGGGGCAGAGTGTATAGAAGTACACCATATAATTTAAAAATATGTTTATAATGTTGGGTATATCCCAAAAGAACTCAGATGTACTCCTCAAGTATCTCGGGGGTGTCTATGCAACTATCTGGGGAAGTAAGTGATGTTGTTCAATCCCATATCGATGGGCAAGGCTTATGTATAGGCAAAATACCTTGAGAACATAGGCCTAAAGATAGGGAAATCCAGTGGATTGAAGCAGAAGGAGAAAAAAGCTGCTTCTAAGGAGGACAAGAAGAAATGGAAAGGGGGAAAGGATAAAAAGATGAAAAGCATAACATACTAGTTCAAAGATCCCAATAACTACTAAAACCACTACAATAATGACGAATATACAAAGGAGAAGTTCTGGAAGTTGCATCTAGAGGTTAACCAAAAGAAAAAAATTCTCCTCCGTGGATGAATCATACCATTGAGATTGATCTAGTTCTTGCTCTATGGCTCAACATTAGTAGTGTGGAGACATTCTTTGCAATTCCTCGCAACATCTTTTCGATGGCTATTCTCTCCGGTGCTGCAAGTAGTCGCGGAAAGCAAACAATCCCTGTGGGTGACACGACCGTCCTTGTTTCTGCATCGCCTCTTAGAATCATGAGCGCAAGCTTGACAATATGCCAATCAAACACTAAACAAATGCAATGCTGCACAAATTGAATATTTATACGTCCACAATATTGTATCCATGTACTTCTAATGAACCATATAAGGGTATCCTCTTTAATTACTCCGATTTTAATTAAAAGTGGGTAAGTTTATGCAAATGCATGTTACACTTAATTAAGATATGTATGATTACATTTTACTTTCATCAACGTCTATTTTATTGAATGCACATGTCAACCTATGTAAAGGGCATTTTCAAAACAAAGTCTATACTCCAACTTTAATTAAAAGTAGGCATTCATGGTTATGGTAGTGAAAATAAGTATTCATTTTCATTCATAAAAGTGAAATAATTCAGTTATTCTTTTTTCCATTTACATGATAAAGTACCTTAATACTTTCTAAGTCACATCCACAAAAGAAGCCATGTGTTCTTATAGACTCAAATGTGTTTTTTTAACAAATTCTAATTTCCTTCACCATAGAAAACATCTTTTATTTAAAAAGATATAAAATAGAATTCCCACATTCCCATATGTTTCACTTTTCCTCTTTGGATTTTCACATCTCTTATCACTCTTAACTATCCTCATTTCTCTAAAAATAAACTCAACAAACATTATCTTTTCTCTTATAGGACCATCTTCTTAATCATCATCTTTAACAGTTCTTTTCTTTGTTTTTCTTGCACATTGCATGCATGACATATTGCCTTTTTGCAATAAAAATATGCACAGAAAAATCATGTGGTGCAAGATAAAATGGTCTCTCATGATGCTTGTAAATGTAAGAATGGAAAAACACTGATATTTAACTTGGAGGGAGTGTTCCACTTACTTTTACAATCAAATTGAACATGAAGTTAAAATATGAATTGTGGGAAAGTGACGCTTTCCCAATATCAATTTTTTATTTATATAATTTATGTATAACTATAAAATTTATATAATTTATGTATAACTATGTGAAATTTGAATATTTTTTCATAGTGGTATGCTATTTTTCATAGAATATATAATGCATATGTTTATGTGGGTTAACTAGCTTAATGAATGAATTTTTCAACAAACAATTGTGGGATTATGAAGAACACATTGTTGTAATGGAGGGGAACTTTTACAAATTTTATATATTAATTTGATACATTTTTAAAAAAGATGTGCACCATTATATCCTTAAAAAAAAAATCCTTACATTAGTGCACCATACAACGGGTATAATTTTTTTTATTTGTTTCTACATTGTAGATTGAAGTTTGTTCTACTAATATGTATCACTTAATTTAAAAGTGGCTAAGATGATAAAAAATAATAGAAAAAATAAAAGAGGTATATATATATATATATATAATTTTCATACTCAGATTTATATGTGTGTTTACTCTATACAAAAACAATGTCAAAAATGGAGATAACGAGAGGTATTTAGAAAATTAGAAGTTTTAATCTACTTTGTTGACACCTAATCCGAAACGGATGAGGTGAAGCTGGACAGTCATCTAGAAGATGAAATGATCCGTTTTGTATATGTATAAATAATGTGCTAGCTAATGAATAAACATCAATCAGTGTTTTCTCTCGTTCAATGAGGAGTTACCCTGGCCTGACATGGTATCAGAGCACAGGTCCCAAAATTGGTTGTAACTCCTAGTCTGTTCTGTCCTGAACGCCTCTGGCCTGACACTGCCCTCTCATCAGACTGCGCCCTCCGTCCTGACATGGAGACTGCGCCCTCTGTCCGTGGAACTGTACGTTGATGCGTTTCTGCTCAAACCTACCTCATTCCATTCAAACAAAATGGTATACGTTGATGCGTTTCCACTGTTAGGTAAAACCTATCGCTGGTGTCTGCGTTTGTTATGACTGTGTTGAAATTACACTGTGTCATTGCTCTTCTGAAGTCTGCGCTGCGTTTTTCAAAGAACTGTGGTATCGTTTTTTTTTTTAAGACTGAGACTGCGTTTTTTGTAAAGAACTGTGGTTTCGTTAATGTATTGAAGACTGGGACTGCGTATTTTTAGCTGTGGGTATATACTTTTTAAATGACTGTGGACTGCGTTGTATTGTATTGAGGCCTGTATTGTATTGTAAAGCTGCGTTTTCTATTGAAACATTGGAGTTAGCGAAGGAACTGGAACCCTCGACTGCTTCTTCTTTCAGAAATGGGGGTATGCATGAAAACTGTGTGATTGAGGACGTTGCCGTTGATGTTGGCCGGGTTCGAATCTTGACCACATTCCATGTTTTGCCACTGCCGAATCCCAAGAACTCCTACTCTCTGCTGCTAGGCGCGCCATGGCTGTATAACGCGAGGGCGATAATAGAATGTAATAAAGAGAGGGGCACTGTGGTAAAAATATGTGGAGGTAACGAGACCATTACTATTCCTGTAGGGAAGAAGGCCAGTGGTGAGCGGGAGGAGTTATTTGTAACTAGCGTTGAGATAGCAGCGGAATAGTTATGGCTTGACAAATACAAATGGAGCGGAGTTTTAATCTTGGAGCGAAGTTTTAAACAAATACAAATGCCATCTGAAGCGGAGTTTTATTACGCTGTTTTCTTAAACAGTTTATATTTACTTGGAGCAGAGTTTTATTACGCTGTCCTTTTGAACAGTTTTTGCATTAATGATATATATTGAAATGATATATATTACGCTGTCCTCTCTTATTTGAGCGCCCTCTCTTTTTTTCAAAACAGTGATATATGTTGAGCAGTAATATATGTTGAACAGTGATATATATTTGAGCGCCCTCATTTTTTTAAAACATAATATTATGGAAGTGATGGTGATATAAGAAATGCTCATGATATGCTGATGAAATGTTAGAAGAAGAATAAAATGCATAAGGCTATGATATAAGGATTTTGTTTACAGAAGTTTTTGGCAGAGATATTTTTTTCAGAAGGATTTTGTTTACATAAGTTTTTGGCAGAGATATTTTTTTACAGAATGCATTCAATCATTTCTATGGTCGGAATAGTTCTCACTGGCAAGGAGAACTATTCTGAATGGTCCCGGATGGTAAAACACACCCTTATCTACAATGAGTTGTGGAAAGGAGTGTGTGTCGGAGAAGAAGACAAAGACCCTGTGCAGCCCACATCAGACAAAGCACTCGCCATTTGGGAAAACAAGAACAGCAAAGCCTTTGCATTGATCGCAGCATCTGTAAATGAGGAAGTAAGTCATCATATTTCATCCTATTCCACTGCCTTTGAAGCTTTACAAAAGTTGAAAGAACTCTATGATACACATTCTGCACTTGAAGTTGTTCAACTCATGATTAAACTCTTCACTCTTGAACTGAAAAATAATGATCCTCTTACTCTTGCATCTGAAATAAAGTCTATAGTGCATGATATTAAATCCACTAAGGTTGAGCTGGATATCTCTCTTATTGCCTTTCTCAAAGCACTCTATCCTACCTACTCTAACTATCTTGAGTCTTTACAAGCAAATGGAAATCTTAAAGATATAACCTTTGACACTCTTGTGAAAAAGTTTGCTGAAAGAGAGAAAGCCTTTGGAAAGAAAACAGTCCCTGAATCTTCTAAAGAGACTGTTTGCCTTGCTCACAAAGAAAAGAATCCTGCTTAAGATTCTACAAGAGGAAGAGGTGGACGAAGAGGAAGAGGAAGATACTTCAGAGGCAGGGGGGGCAGACATCCTCAAGCAGAAAAGGCAGATCTGCATTGCATTCGCTGCAAACGAAATGGATCACATGATGCTTCTACATGCAAGCTACCATGGGACAAAGTTGAGCAGAGAAGAAATCAACAGAAAGGTAAAACTGATGACACAGACAAAGGTAAAGCACCTGAATCCGCTCACTATATTGAGGCACAATGTAACATTGGAGTAAATGAAGATTTGTTTAATGCTTCACTTGCTTCTTCGAAAAATGACTGGTTGCTTGATTCAGGAGCAACCTGTCACATGACTCATAGGAAAGAATTTTTTGAAGATTTCACTGACAATGTTGATGGAGCAGTATACTTTGCATATCAGTCAAAAATCAAGCCATCAGGGCTTGGCACAATCAGGCTTAAACTGCCTGGTCTTGTAGACTTTCTTCTGGATCATGTTCTATATCTCCCACAGCTGAAGAGAAACTTGTTGTCCCTGGTCCACATCCGCCAGCAAGGTCACTCCATTCACATGTTTGATGGCAAGCTTGAGGTAAGAAAGGCATCTGCCCACTCACTTATCATGAAGGGTATAGAAGAAGAAAGACTCCTTAAACTGCAAGGAACCTCTGCTCATGCACAACATTTTTCATATGTTTCTCATCATGATGAAAGTACACTTCCATCAAGTTTATTATGGCATGCTAGATTTGGACATTTAAACTATGATAGTCTCCGCTTGTTGAAGAAAAATGGTGTTGCTAGTTTGCCTACAATTCCTAGAAAACATAAACAATGTGATGCTTGCATTCTAGGAAAGCATAGCAAACAGTCTTTTCATGATTCACATTCAAGAGCACATAGGAAGCTTGAACTTATTCATTCAGATTTATGTGGTCCAATGCCTGTTCCTTCTGCAAATGGAAATAAATATATCATGACATTTATTGATGATTACACCAGAATGTGTTGGGTTTACTTATTGAAGAACAAATCTGATGCTTTTCAAACATTCAAGAATTTTCATAAATGGATTGAAAATGATGCACAATCTCATATTGGGTCTATTCGCACTGATAATGGAAAATAATATACATCAAATGAATTTGAACATTATCTTCGCCAACATGGGATTAAACATCAAACAACTGTGCCTTATAATCCTCAACAGAATGGTGTAGCTGAAAGAATGAACAAAACAATTTTGAATATGGTACGATCCATGCTTTTCTTCAAAAATGTAAAGACAATGTTTTGGGCTAATGCTGTTCTATGTGCTGCATATATAAAGAATAGATGTCCATCTAGTGCTATAAGAAACAAGACTCCTTATGAATTGTGCTATGGACATGTTCCTTCGGTAAAACATCTCAGGATATTTGGTTCCACCTGTTATGCTTTAATACCAAAGGTACATAGAAACAAACTTGGTGCTAGAAGTCGTAAGTGTATCTTCCTGGGGTATTCAAACACATCTAAAGCATACCGCCTTTATGATGAAGTAAATAAGAAGTTTGTTTTATCTAGAGATGTCATTTTTCTTGAATCATCCAAATCTGACAGTGTTGTTGAGCGGCAACTTGATCGCTTGGATAGATTCACAAAACCAAAATCATTTCAAGAGTTTGATAATCAGATTCCACATCTTGAAGGGGGGATTCCTATACTAGATCAACATGTGGAATCTTCTTCTGAAGAACAATCTCCCCTGCATGACACTCCAACAACGGATGATGCTTTAAGTGATGTAATTGATAGAATTGGCAGACTCAATCTTGATTCAGACCCAACTCAATCAACAGAACAGCCTGGACCATCTCAGAAAGGTCCCCCAAAGTGGCTGACAAAGACACTTGAAAGTGTTCATCCTGATGAAATTGGAAAAACAGGAACCAGAAATTCAAACCGACAAGATGGAGGTGATGTAGATAACTCTAATTCACCTGTTGATATGGATGTTACTTATGATTGTGAATTGAACTTGTCTACAGATTTTGAACCAACTTCCTTCAAAGAAGCTGCTTCTCATGATGAATGGAAAGAAGCGATGCAGAAGGAGTATGATGCCCTCATAAAGAATGGCACTTGGAAGCTGGTTGATCCTCCATTTGGAACCAAACCAATTGGCTGCAAGTGGGTCTACAAGAACAAGTACAAAGCTGATGGCTCACTTGACAAGCACAAAGCTAGGCTTGTGGCAAAAGGTTTTGCACAGAAGGAAGGGGTCGATTAGGAGGAAACTTTTGCTCCCACAGCAAAATGGGCCACCATCCGGACACTTTTTGCACTAGCTGCTCAGAACGGTTGGAAAGTCCATCAAATGGATGTAAAAACTGCATTCTTGAATGGAGATCTAAAAGAGAATGTTTTTATGTCCCAGCCTGAAGGATTTGCTGTGAAAGGACATGAACACAAAGTATGCAAACTTGTGAAGTCCTTGTATGGCCTCAAACAAGCACCACGAGCCTGGTATGAAAAACTAACTGAGCATCTTCTGAAACTCAACTTCAAACATTTTGATCTTGATGATGCAACTTTATTTGTCAAGAAAGTTGGCAAAACAGTTGTATATCTTGTGGTATATGTAGATGATCTTTTAATGACATGGAACAATGAAAGCTATATTGCATCCATAAAGAAAGAATTAGGAAATTTTTTTGAAATGACTGATTTGGGCTATGTTCATTACTATCTTGGCATTGAAGTAACCCAACATCCAAAGTCCATATTTCTTTCTCAAATGAAATACATTGGAGATTTGTTAAACAGATTTGGCATGACAGAGTGCAATCCCCTTTCTACTCCAATGGAACAAAACTTGAAGCTCACATCTATTGAAGGAAAAGAATTTGAGGATGCAACAAAGTATAGACAGCTTGTAGGAAGTCTCATCTACCTCACTACTACCAGACCAGACATTTCATTTGCTGTTGGAATCCTCTCCAGGTTTATGCAAAAGTCTTGTGAGGGACATTGGTCTGCTGCAAAAAGAGTTCTAAGGTACTTGAAGGGAACTCAAGACCTTGGAATCAAGTATACACAGGTGGACGACTTCAACTTGATTGGATACTCTGATTCAGACTTCGATGGAGACAAAGAAACAGGGGTATCTACTTCAGGATATGCTATGAGTCTTGGATCAGGAGCTGTCTCCTGGAGATCACGCAAACAATCAGTACCAGCAGATTCCAAAACAGAAGCAGAATATGTGGCAGCAGCTGAAGCAACGAAAGAAATTGTGTGGCTCAGGAAAATTCTTGAAGATTTGCAGGTAAAACAAATACAATCAACTCCACTCATGATTGATAACACATCTGCAATAAAGTTGGCCAAGAACCCAAAGTTCCATGATCGTACTAAGAACATCAATACTAAATATCATCTGATCCGACATCATGTTGAGGCCAAAATAATCCATCTCCGTCATTGTTCCACAAACGAGCAAATTGCAGACATCTTCACCAAAGCGCTTGGAAGAGAAAAGCTTGAAAGATTCAGAATGATGCTTGGACTCACCAACATCCCTTCAGATTAAGGGGGGGAATGTTGACACCTAATCCGAAACGGATGAGGTGAAGCTGGACAGTCATCTAGAAGATGAACTGATCCGTTTTGTATATGTATAAATAATGTGCTAGCTAATGAATAAACATCAATCAGTGTTTTCTCTCGTTCAATGAGGAGTTACCCTGGCCTGACATACTTGCATCCCAAACCATTGTGTTTTCATGTAAAAAAAACAAGGGAAGAAAAGCTAGTTAACTCAGAGGCTAAGAATACACACTCATTTTTATCAGTAACTACTTGCAAGGTGGGTTTGATAATAATGTGCCAAGGAAAACTTGAAGTCATCTAGGCTCATTAAAAACATGTTGACCCATCATAAATAAACCTTCAAAAGTATCCTTAGTCTCCTTATGTGGATAGCTAGCATGGGTATGGGTCTTAGGGCATAGGAGATGTTCAAGGGAGGAAACATGAAAGATAGGCCCTAAAAAAAGTTTCTAGCCATCTAGGGCCTATAAGGATTCCATTAAGATCCACACATAATAGTTTGGTGCCACTAAGTGGTTTTCAATAGAATCTATGTGTCTGATGACCCTATAAACAATCTACCTCTTCTTACCTTCTCCCCCTATGCACTTCTCACCCCACCCCTCATGCTCACCTCTCTTCGTCTTACTTACCTTCCACTCGTATATCACTTATCTCCCTCCTCTACCCATCCACACTTTCCCTCTTCTCACCTCCTCTCCTTTTGCTTCTTGTCAACCACCCCCTCATGCCTACCTTCCTTGTCTCACCTATCCACACCCTTCTTTCCTTCGTGCCTTCACCCATGCCTATGTATATTCGCTCTCTACTTTCCTACTTTACTAATATCTTCGACCCATCCACCACCTATAACCCTTTTCTCCACACATACCTAGCTTACGACAACCCCCGTTTCCCTCTACCCTACCCTCACTTCTTCTCCTCCTCTTTATATTACCCTTTATTCTATTTACCCATCATTTTACATGCATATGCAAATAGAAGTAATCTACAGACCCGAAAATCTAAAGAGAAATAAAACCCCAATAGTGTAATATTTTGGAATTTTTAAATATAGTTTTATCACATCTATTGTGAGATAGGTCGAGTTGAATATCCACAATAGTTTACAAATCATATTGGTATGAAAGCAGGATTTTTTGGGTATATTTTGGAGATTTTTAGGGGATCTAAAGAAACTAAGTGAACAATAAAAAAACCCTAGTTATCGTTGATGAATATATGAACGAATCTCATGAATCTGAAGAGGAGCTAGAAGCATAAGTTCTAGATATAAGTCATAATATGAATCTCCTCATGTAGGCCTTGAACAATAATCTTGGACTAATCAGATGATCCGAATTGGATCCATAGAAAGACTACCAAGAACCATGACTGAATTAGGTCGAACAAATCTCTAAAGAAATCCAGAAAAGTATCAAAAACACCCTGAACCAGTGGCCATGGCAGCCGATGTGGAATGACAAGGACCTCGATCAAAGCGTGCTGACTGAGGCCCATGGAGACCGCACAAGAGGCCAAAGTAGCCCCTGGGAGCCCCGGAATGGGAAAAGGACGAGGTTTTTGATGCGCGATTAGCTCTAATCACGCATCGCTAGGCAAACAGGGCCTTGAAGGGGAAGCCCGAGCACTCGGTCACATCGGGAGCCAGGAAACCGCGGTTTGAAAAAGCAAAAAGTGCTAACGTATGAAGGCGGGACCCGCGCACTGGAAAATCGGTGGTTTTGATTAGGGCGCCCTTGAACAATAAGAGGTTTTGGATAGGATCGGAGTGATTCCATACACCGATCGATGCATGGCAGGCGGAGGTGAGAGAAAACCACCGTTGATTGCACGTTATCGGTCGAGCAAGCCAACCGTGCAAAACATGCATATGATATTGGATCTGGAGGGATCAGATCGGACGGTTAAGATTGCACCCGATGGAAAGAAGCAGAATTGACAGGAAATTAAGTCGTGTTTGAAGAGATTTGGAATCCGTTTGACTGCCACGATGGAGGAAGAACGCATCCACGGTGTAGCTGAAGAAACGAACTGATGAAGCATGCTGAGCCATTTAGAGGAGGACAAGTAGCCACTCCCTAAGCATTCATGATGATGCCGAACACAGGGAACTCCAAGTGCAGCTGCAGAAGGTGAATCAGCACAGGCAGAAGAGGAACCAAATAGGCATAGGGATCGAATGGCTAAAGCCATGAACAGAGACAATCGAATTAGTTGGAGTTGGAGTCAGAGTTGAGAATCCAAGCGACCAAGAGAGAAAGTAAACAGTGAACCTTGAGAGGAGGACTGAACATGGAGAACAGTAAAGCTAAACAGAAGAGACAGAGGGCCGAGCTGACCATAGGCAGCATCGAGCACCAAAGAGCTTGAAGATTCAATCCTTCCCATAAAGGAATCTGTCTGGACTATGTAGGTTTTAACCCTGTACAGAAATTACATGCATATGAATTCTAAAACATAGAAAATAAACAATGTGACAGCATAACACATAAAACACATATACATAGAGATTTTCTCCTCGATCCCAGAACCGGGACTACCAGCTTGATTTTTCATTATGTTCCTTTCAATGTTACAATACATATTTATACATGCCAAAGCATCCAATACCATGGACTGAAAACCATCGCGTCCAATACCATGGACCGAAAACCATCGCGTCCAAAAAAAATGTGCAAAAATCATGCACAAAACTATAGGTGGGTCCGCCCACCTAACATAGAGTCCAAAACAAAAATTTTCTGGGGTGCTGCCCCAGACCCTATAAAGTGGGGTTACAGGTGCCCTTCAAACCCCATGTTAACTACGTGGAAAGAATATAACACAACCCAACATTCTCCCACTTGTTGTTTTCTTTCCACAGGGGGCCACAAGAGAGCTTAGTCATTTTCCCAGTGCTGAAATGCCCATTGTCTCTCTAGACCGAGAGAACTTCTCAGAGCTCACAGATTTTGTCAATGCATCTGTAGTATTCTTCAAAGTGTCCACCTTTACCACCAACACCTTTTTTTCCTCTATCATATCCCTCACAAAGTGATACTAAACATCAATGTGCTTTGTCTTTGAATGATATGCAGGGTTCTTTGCCAAGAAAATTGCAGTTTGGCTGTCACAGTCTATCCTTATAGCTTCCTATACTAACCCCATACTTGAACACAATCTCTGCAACCAAATTGCTTCCTTGCTTGCCTGAGTGGCTACCATGTATTCTGCCTCTGTAGTTGACAGTGCCACTGCAGATTGTTTCTTACTCATCCAACTGACTGCACTTCCAAATAGGTTAAACACATACCCACTTGTAGATCTTCTCTGATCCAGATCTCCAGCCCAGTCTGCATCAACAAAGCCATGAATATCCAATGCTCTGTCCAATCATGGTCTTCCTTGGTAGCACAAACCACAATCACTAGTGCCACGCAAATACCTGAAAACCGACTTCACTATTGTCTAGTGGTCCTTCCTTGGTTTTGACATAAACCTGCTCAATACACCCACTGCATGTGCAATGTCTAGTCTAGTATAGACCATTGCATACATCAGGCTGCCGACTGCACTTGCATATGGAACACGGGACATGTCCTCTTCCTCTTCTTTTGTCTTGGGACACTGTTCAGCAGATAACCTCACACCTACAAGAATAGGAACCTTCACTGGTTTACTATCCTGCACATTAAACCTCTGCAGTATTTTCTCGACATACTTCCTCGGGTTTAGCCAGAGCTTCTTCTTTGTACGATCTCTTTTAATTTCCATGCCCAAAATATAGTTTGCAGCACCAAGATCTTTCATGTCGAATTTGGAGGACAATTGGGTCTTCAAATCTTGGATAATTGCTTTGTCATTTCCAACCAGCAACATATCATCCACATACAAGACCAGATAAATAACATGGTCACCAATTAATTTAAAATACACAAAGTGATTTGATTTGCTTCTGGTGAAGCCAAGTCCTTGTATAAATGTATCAAATTTTTGATACCATGTCCTTGGTGACTTTTTTAACCCATACAGAGATTTCTTTAACTTGCATACCAGTTCTTTCTTACCCTTCACCGCAAAGCCTTCAGGTTGCTTCATGTATATTTCCTCTTCCAAATCCCCATGAACAAATGTTGTCTTCAAATCCATCTGTTCTACCTCAAAATCAAAAGCAACAGCAACAAATAAAAGTAACCTAATAGAAGTTACCTTGGCAACAGGAGAAAAAATATCACCAAAATCAATTCCCGACACTTGGGAATAACCTTTTGCTACCAACCGAGCTTTGTATTTCTCCACTTTTCCTTCTGCATTTGTCTTCTTTTTGAACACCCATTTGCTGCCAATGGGTTTCCTTCCAGCCGGAAACTCCACCAGATCCCAAGCCTCATTTTTGTGCAAAGATGCCATTTCATCAACCATGGCCTCTTTCTAGAGTTTTCCATCCTATGATTCCACTGCTTCCTTCACAGTTCTAGGATCATCATCAGTAATAGGCAAAGGAAAATTTGAACAAAAAGTAGATGGACTATACCTTTCTGGCTGCCTTCTTTCTCGAAATGATCTTCTCACAGCCGGAGTTTGTGGCTCTTCATCTTCTGATTCCTCCTCTGTTGTAGAGTCTGATTCTTCCTCCTTTAGCTGAAACTCTATCTTCTCAGGTTCCTTTGGTTGGAATTCATGTTTAATAACATATTTCACCTCTCTGAACACCACATCTCGGCTATACACAACCTTCCTTATTACTGGGTTCCAAAGCTTATAACCCTTTAAACCATCATTATATCCAATAAAGATGCACTTTTTAGATTTATTATCCAACTTGATTCATTTCTCCTTTGGAACATGTACATATGAATCACATCCAAATACCCTTAGATGTGAAAGAGAGGGTTTCTTACCAATCCATACCTCTTGTGGAATCTTATCCTCCAATGCTGATGAAGGTGACCTGTTGACCAGGTAACATGTAGTATCCACTGCCTCTGCCTAGAATTCCTATCCTAACTCGGCACCACTAAGCATGCTTCTTGCCCTTTCCATCAACGTCTTGTTCATTCTTTTTGCAACTCCATTTTGCTGAGGTGTATATGGAGTAGTCTTCTGCTGTGATATACCACACTTATTACAAAATTATTCAAATTCCTTGCTACAAAACTCTCCACCATTATCTGTCCTCAGCACCTTTATCTTCTTCTCTGTCTCGTTTTCCACCAGAGCCTTAAATTCTTTAAACATGTCGAAGACTTTAGATTTCTTCTTAAGGAAATATATCCATGTATTCCTTGAGAAGTCATCGATAAATGATACATAGTACATAGACTTACCCAGTGATGGAACCTTCACAGGTCCAAACACATCACTGTGCACAAGCTCTAATATCTGTTTCACCCTCTTACCACCAGAGGGGAAACTCACCCGATTCTGCTTCCCATATACACAATTTTCACAGAAATCAAAATCTAGGGAGCTATTACTCATACCTTCTACTATACCATTACCACGAAGTATCTAAAGGCCCTTCTCTCCAATATGTCCAAGCCTTTGATGCCACAGCATGGTCTTCTCTCCAGGGACCACTAGATTTTTTGCTCCACTTTCAGGAACCATAGAACTATTGCACCCATTAATAACAGTGCTACCTTGCAGCTTGTACAAAGTTCCAATCCGAACTCCCTGCATCAATACTAGTGCTCCCCGAACCATTTTGCAGGTATCCTTCTCGAACATTTTTTTTACACCTGCATCATCCAGCTTGCTTATAGAAATCAGATTTCTAACTAATGCAGGAATATGTAAAACACCTGGAAGCGTTCTAACCCTTCCACCTTGCAACTTCAACTTTAATTTTTCGCGACCAATGATTCTAGCCTTCCTATCATCCCCCAAGAAGACCTCACCACCATCATATTTCTCATACTCGCAGAACCACTCTCTATAGGGAGTGAAGTGAAAGGATGCACCTAAGTCAATAAACCATGCCTCATCATCTACATGTGTACTTGAAGAAGCCAAGTACACATCACCACCTTCATCTGAGGTGGTTTTCGCCTCTGTAGAAGGAGCCTCATTAGATCCCTTTCCTTTGTCAGGAGCTTTAGATTTACAGTCCCTTTTAAAGTGGCCTTCTTTTCTGCATTTCCAGCACACCACCTTTTTCATGTTTTCCTGGAGATTTAGATCTCCTACTCAATGGATTATTTTTGTTTTTGTTCTGGGACCATCCTCGTAGAGACAAGGCATCACCATTCTAGCTCTCCATATTTTTCCATATCATCTCCTCCATTAGCAAGGCTGAGACTATTTCATCAAACTGCGAGGCAGGTGCATTGCTACCTATTGCAATAACCATACTATCCCATGAATCTGGTAGAGAACACAACAAATTGATGCACTTATCTTCATCTGAAATTTTAATATCAACAGATGCTAACTGACTTACCACAGTATTAAATGCATTCAGATGCTCTGTCACCGAGTCTCCATCTTTCATCCTCAGGTTATACAACTTTCTCCGCAGGAACAGTTTATTCACCAGAGACTTAGATTGGTACAAAGTCCCTAACTTGTCCCACAAAACCTTCACTATAGCTTCCCCTGATACATTCAACAATACTGAATCTCAGACACACAATCGTATTGTTCTCTTTGCCTTCCAATCCAACTTCTTCCATTCTTCATCGGACACTCTCGTTGGTTTACTAGCCAGATCTACCGCGATCCACTGATCTTTATCCACCAACAGATCCTCCATCTTGAGTTTCCACAACTCAAAACTCTGACCATTAAATTTATCGATCTCTATCTTTCCACTGCTCTCCATCTTATTTCACTACTAGAATTGATCTCGTAGATCTCCCACCGAACAGGGTCTACCACAGTCCCAAGCGAAACCCCTTAGCAACAAAGGTGTCCCCTTGAAGCCAAATCTGCTCTGATACCAAATGTAGGTTTTAACCCCGTACAGAAATTACCTACATAGGAGTTCTAAAACATAGAAAATAAACAATGCGAGAGCATAACACATAAAACACATATACACAGAGATTTTCCCCTAGATCCCAAAACCGGGACTACCAGCTTGATTTTTCATTATGTTCCTTTCAATGTTACAATACGTATTTATACATGCCGAAGTATCCAATACCATGGACCGAAAACCATCGCATCCAAAAAACATGTGCAAAAATCATGCACAAAACCATAGGTGGGTCCGCCCAACCTAACATAGGGTCCAAAACCAAAATTTTTTGGGGCGATGCCCCGGACCCCATAAAGTGGGGTTACAGGTGCCCTTCAAACCCCCTATTAACTACACGGAAAGAATATAACACAACCCAATAGACTGAGCATCACATTTGGCTCTTTCCACTATAGACCAAGAGGTCACAGAGCTGGTAGGACGAAGAAGAGTCTGTGTACTCCAAGTGGCTTGGGGAATCCAAGAACCACCCTGCCAAGCAAAATCTGCTTCAGGAGAACTCATATTGAGTCCCTGTATTGTAATTTCTCTGCTTAAAGACACAATAAAAAAAGGCCACCACTGAAAGCTGGACCAGAGACGTAGCCCTGGAGAATAGGGTGAACTCCCTATTAAAATTGTTTGTGTCTTTGTGTTGCTCACTGTATTTCTCTGTTGTCTTTCCATTTTATTGTCTTTGTATTGGCAATCTGATCGATCCATTGTTTCAATAACACAGAACACAAACTAGCACATGAGTCTATAATACCCTAGTTTAATAAATCTTCAATTGATGTCACTCATAGGGTGAATATCAGATGAAGTGGTATTAGAGGTCTAGGCTGTAAGGTTAGACAAGCTTGTGTTGGTATAGTTGTGAATGCTCACAAGATCAAAGCTCAAATTAGGAGAAGGAGAGTTGGTGGAAACTAATCCTGAAATTGGGAGAGTCTATACTTGAAAGACCATGTCAGAAGAAAGTTCTATGGGGCCAAACCCTTAATTCATAGAGAGTTTCCTAGCTATAAAGTCTATGGTTGAAGAAATGTACAGAGACTTTAGAAAGCAAAAGGTGGAAGATGCATCAGGCTCTAAGCAAGAGAAAGAAGAAGATGAGTCTCACTTCCATGACAAATCCAAAGGAAAGGGGAGAGAGGAAAACTTTCTCACACCTCCTAATAGCCCTGTACATAATATGAAAGCATCTTTGATTAAGTTAGATGTTAAATTTGATTTTCCTATATATGATGGAGAGCTAAATGCTAAAAAATTAGACAATTGGATTAGACAAATTGATGTGTGTTGCAGGGTATAGAACATAAACTCAGACAAGAGTAAGATTCAGCTGGCAAGCCTACGCCTAAGAGGCACTGCCTTGGTTTGGTGGGAAGGTAGAACCCAAGCTGACATGAAAAGACATGGCAAGACCATCTC
This sequence comes from Pinus tabuliformis, assembly GCA_031772625.1. Lineage (NCBI taxonomy): Eukaryota > Viridiplantae > Streptophyta > Pinopsida > Pinales > Pinaceae > Pinus > Pinus tabuliformis. Next base: position 1,691,681,710 of record CM062819.1, read on the forward strand.
TGTCTGGAGTGACTTTGTTTCTGCAATCAAAAAGAAGTTCTATCCATTGGCCTACATGCAACAAGCCATGAGGAGTTGGTAAACTCTTCAGCAATTGAAGGGGCAAAGTGTACAAGGGTATACTCAAGAGTTCAGAAAGAAAGCATTGACGTTGGGTATCTCACTAGACTCACCAGAGGCAATTTTTAAGTACATTGGTGGTCTACATAGCTACATGAGGCATACCATCCTCATGTTTAGTCCCACTAGTATAGATGAGGTATCTGTACAAGCTACTCATCTAGAGGCTAGAGGAAAGAATGGCAATCCAGATGTTTGGGGACCATCCCAACCCACTATAAGCAAGAGCAAGGAGAAAAGAAAGCAGAAGTGGAAAGCAACGAAGGCTAACACTGCATAGAAATCCAAAGCTTCATGCACTCACTGTAAAAAGGAGAGGCATGATGATGAGCATTGTTGGATTTTGCATCTAGAGCTGAGACCTAAGAAGTCTGAGGGCAAGAAGAAGAAGACAGCTGCAGCTATTTAGAGAGATTTGGGGTCAGACTCGGGAGATGAAACAACTATAGCAGCCACAGGTATAAAAGGTAAGAATTCTGAAGCATCTACTAGTAATTCTGCTCAATCTATTATTGATGAAGAAAATGAGAGTAAAAGACATGAGCTTTTCCATATTTGAGTTATTTCCAAAAATCAAAAGATTGATACTTTGTTTGATAGTGGCTCTCAAGTAAATTTGATTTCTGAAGCAATTGTAAAGAAATTCGGATTAGCAACTACACCTCACAAGAAACCATACCCATTAGGATGGTTGAATGATAAAGCACAACTACAAGTGACTAGACAATGCAAACTCAAGTTTTCTTTTGGGTCAGCATTTGTAGATGAGGTTGAGTTAGACATAATTCCTTTGGATATATGTGAAATTGTTTTAGGAAGTCCTTACTTGTATGATAGAAAGGCTATTTTCTACAGAGCTGAGAACAAGTATCTACTGGTTAAATATGGAATCGAATACTTTGTAAGAGCTCATAAGCTCAAGAATAATTATACTCTCATAAACTCAAGACATATGAAAAGAATGATAATAATTCATGCAAACAATTATTACTGATGGTTGTAAAGGAAAAGAAACCTGATAAAACCAATGTATTTGAGAGTTGTAATGCTGAACAGCAAGCTGATATAGAAAAGGTTGTTTCAGAGTATGATGTCTTGTTTCAAGAACCTAAAGGCCTGCCACCCAAAAAGGGAATAGTACATGATATTATTTTGCAGCAAGATGTTCCATTTCCTAACATTGGGATGTACAGGTTGTCTACTTTAAAGAATGCTGAAATCAAGAAGCAGGTACAAGAGTTGCTCGAGAAGGGATTCATCAGGCCTAGCACATCACCATGTGGATCACCAATCGTTTTGGTGAGAAAGAAAGATGGCTCATGGAGAATGTGCATAGATTACCGAGCACTGAATAAGATAACAATCAAAAACTGTTATCCCCTTCCTCGCATATATGATCTTCTAGATCAATTAAAGGAAGTTGTTTACTTCACCAAGCTGGATTTTCACAGTGGATACCATTAGGTCAGAGTTGCAGAGCAAGATGCATGGAAGACTACTTTCAAAACAAAGCAGGGATTGTATGAATGGCTAGTTATGCCTTTTGGCTTAACTAATGCTCCTGCTACTTTCATGAGATTAATGAATGATGTACTCAAACCTTTTCTTGATGATTTTGTTATTGTGTATTTGGATGACATTATGATTTTTATTAAAAGGTGGGAAGAACATTTAAAGCATGTTAAGCAGACATTAGATGTTTTGAAAAGAGAAAAACTTTATGTTAAACTCTCAAAATGTGAATTTGGCAAAACATCTCTAAACTACTTGGGTCATATAGTAGGGGGAGGTGAATTGAAAATAGATCCCTCTAAAGTGGCATTCATTGTGAATTGACCTAAACCTAGGTCTGCTACAGAAGTGAGAAGCTTCTTAGGAGCAACACAGTATTGGAGGACGGTCATTTCTAACTTCTCCTCGATTGCAGCTCCCTTACATGCTCTAACAAGATTGAATAAGGTGTTTCAGTGGGGAGGCAAACATCAGAAAGCCTTCGACACCTTGAAAGAGAAAACTAGTACAGCACCTGTACTAGCACTGCCAGATTTACAAAGACCATTTGAGATCCAAACTGATGCCAGTGATTATGCCATGGGAGCAGTGTTGACACAGCACGACAAACCCATATGTTACCATTCTGAGACTTTTAATCCTACAGTAGTTAACTATCCTATATATGATAAAGAATTGTATGCATTAGTTTAGAGTGTGAAAAAGTGGAAACATTACTTAATGGGCAAAGAGACAGTAATACATACTAATCATCAACCACTTCAATATCTACACTCGCAAACTAAGTTGCAGCAATCAAGACATTACAGATGGATGGGTTTTCTACAACAATTTCACTTATTCATTAGATATAAAAAGGGCATACATAACAAGGTTGCAAAGATGTTATCTAGACCCATTATAAATGCATCTACCATACATAAGAATAATTATGTGCTACATGAAAGCTACACAGAACAATATGCTCAGGATATGGATTTTAAAGATGTATATGCAACTTTGAGTTGAGGCAAAAGAGTAGAAGAATTGGACTGTCATATTGTTATAGACATTTTTGTGCCTTACAGCTATAAGCATGAAATGTCCATAATCTAAGGGATCCAAAGTCCCTAAACATGTTGTTCCTACCCCTAGAGGAACAAGGCTAACAAACCACAGCAATTCACAGAAGTTCTCCACCAGAAACTGCTCAAAAACAAGTCAATTCAGGATCAATTCAGTGGCTCCACTAGCTGTCTGCGCTGAAATGCAAAGTCAACACTGGCTACCTGCACTGCAACGCAGGTAGAAGCACTACCAGGGTGCGCTGAGCGAGAGTTGACAAATGGAAAATTCATTCCAAGAGGTGTCAAGACCCAGGAAGCTTCCAGAATTTTCCTCAATGACACTTGCCTCAATGAATTCGACTAGTGATGAGTAAGAGGTTCCCAATCTCCAAGTGGAAGCAAGAACCTCCAAGTGGAATCAAGAACTGACAGAGGGAGAGGACACTAGTCAGATCTCAAGCTGACTCATCCTCTCTCCAAACATCTATATATGGATCTCTCCTCCATGAGATCTAGAGGCTGGAATTTTGTTAATGCAAAGAATTGCTGTTGGTTTGAGATTGGAATCATTGGGTGCTTAATGCTTTGAACGGGGTGAAGATAGGAATTCCATTTGCTGGGAAGGAGATGCTGGATTGGAGCCCTCTGGGTTGTATCTCTTCCTGAACCTTGTTATTCATCAATAAAGCTATCTTGGTTTCTCCTATATACTGATGTATCTTTGATGTATGGTTGCATTAGTATGTTTAGTTTATTTCTAATCCTGAACTAGTTATGAATATGAATCTATGTCTTTGTGTAGTGTTCTCTTCTTGTGATCTTGCAGAGACCTGTTGAAGCTGGGCGAGCGAGAAGGCAAGTAGCCGAGAACTCTCAAAGAGAAGGGAAACTGGATCGAGGGACAAACGGAAGACACCGGTTAGTCCATCCATCTCTCTTCATTCTTAATTCATAAAGGAAGAATACTAGAATAGTTGTCTCGGTTTGTTGCTAAGGCACTGTCACACCTTAGGTGGATAGGATCGTCCTGCATAGGCATTTTTCCCCACAACAAATTGGCGACTCCGCTGGGGAAGTCTGTTTAGTCATTTTATTTGTGTTTCCATCATTGTTTGTTTCATAGACTCAACAGCAACAATCGAACTGCATCTGCTATTCTCAGATGCAAAGTAGAGAGCTGCTGCTCTGATCCAATCACTGGATTTGTCTATGATCTGAACAATGGACTAACAAATGATTTGATGATCCTTTGTGATAGATCTTAGCCCTTCCTCAAAGCATCCCTTTGATTGTACCTTGCTTGTTGCTTTGATTTGGCCTGAAACAGTAGATTAATTAGCAATCTGTGACCCAGAACCCAGTGAGAAACTCTCGTTTCTCCTTCAGCGCAGACCCTGTGAAGAGGTTCTGCATTTCAACGCAGGTCCCGTGTAGGCTACCTGCGCTGAATGTCAAAACCCCTGTGTTGAGGTTGCGCTGATCGAGTTAGACCTTGTGCAGCTGGGGTTCTCTGCTCTGTTTTGCCTTTTTTTGATCTCTGATTTTTGCAGCCTGTAACCAGCATAGGTACCAGTCTAATAACTCCTTTTCTCTGCTTAAATTCCGCCTCCTTTTGTACAAAAAGACTGTGAGTTTTTTTATGTGTTTGTGGCGTCATTTACAGTTTTCCTTTGTAAGAGTGAAATAGTCATCCTGTAGCCCTTGATTCAGATCTGCTGATTGTGATCTTAGGAGAGAGTTCATTGGCTGTTTACAGTTGATTATACATTTACTTTTGCTTTTGGTTTGAGTTTGTCTCTTTTAAGTGTCGAAAAAAAGTATTCATTTCAGAAATCGTTAAGTGTTGTAATCTCTTCTACCCTCTTTGATTTCGGAAAAAGTAAACTTCGTTGTATTTGTCATTTAAAAGCAAATTCAAAGTTGTACAAAAAAGATTTCTTTGTAGGCATCAATACTAAGAAAGCGGAAAACAAACACCTGCATTATGCATTTGCATCTTGATAGTTTGCATGTTTGATTTAGGAAAAGTGCATTAGAGTGTGCTGAATGCTCTTTGAGAAAAGATGGTGTCTTTATTTTCCCTTAGTAGCTAGGATTTTCATAAGTTGAAAAGATGTAAAGCTTGCTTATCATCTTTAGACTGCATTTAGGAATTGTATCATACATCATGTGGTGATCCAGAAAGGCAAACTTCTAAAAAGATCAACTTAAAATAAACTGAATGAACCTAACAACGCTTTGCAACATAACGCACAACATAGAGGTCTAGGCTAGAGACGTGTTCTGGCGTCGTAAAGCCTGGTGACTGTCGATCTCGTTGATGGTGGGTGATTCCTCCTGAGGGACGGTAGCGCCAGTACGGATTGTGCTCCCACGTACCGTCGCGTATATATTGGGAGACCCCTATAGGCATAAAACCTTTATCCTTAGGAAGCCGTGTCGGCCGCCCTACTGATCGCAATGCACTGAACACAGCATTCAGGAAGATCGATCGCCCGTACCCTAAAAAGTATTCTGCGGTTTTGCGAAAAGTTTGGCACACCCTCTACCTAGAACTCCAGAGCAGTTCCTTTTGGCCTTTTTCAGACTCTATAATGGAAAAAGTCCATCCAAGCATTTGTCACTTCGGGCTCGTTAAAACATCAAAGGAGACTAGAGTCATCTTTAGCTTTTTCTCGACTCTTTAAAATTGAAAAAGCAAGTTGTGTCTAAGCATCGTTAAAAATTTATTTTAAACAGAACAATCACCCCTATTCCTGCGTTGATCTTTAGGTTGAAAAGATGGAGCACACCAACCAAGGAATTCCCCTTGGTGGAAATCCTAGTCCCTTCTCCTCTTGGGGAGATGTTGGTGCGCCCCATATGGCCACATTGTCGCTTCCAGGACTGACAATTGGCCTGCCGGTCTGGCTCTTTTCAACCAATGTCGTTCAGAACACCACCATTCCTGAACAGTCGAATCAAAAGTTAGACCAGACCAGAGTTACCCACCAACCTTCTACTTCATCTAATTCTCCCTCTCCTCCTTCCTCTTCGCTTGACGGAACTGGTAAAACAAAAAACCGAGTTCCTAAGGAGAAGAAGGAAAAGAAGAAGAAAGAGAAGAAGAAGAAGGAACCAAAAGCGACTAGGGGAAAACAAGTGTCCTCCGACAAAAATCCACACACAACACTGACTAGGCCTAAATCGCCATGTGTCATATGCAAGGGAGACCACTTCCACAGAGATTGTCCCTGCATCCCTCAGATACTAAGGGACTGGTCTCACCGTTTGCACAATTCGGTAGCGTCAACCTCTGATAGCCATGCTGACAGCTCACCGTCAACTAGTGGAAGTGAAGTCATAGGACAGAAAAGGAAAGCTAGATTTCCCTACAAACTGTGTGAAGGTGACCATGCCATCCACTGTTGTCCCTTCTTAGACGAGGCTAAAAGAGTTTTGGAATATCGCCCAATTTTACGAGCACAACTTCCTCCTGGATATCAAAAACTCCTGCCAAGTCCTTCACCAGTTGAGAACCCAGCTGGCCCACTCAGGTGGTCAGCCGAAGCACCTATCATTGAAGATGAACCGTCTGAATCCATACCTGACGAAAGTCAAAAGGTTGAGGCGGCAGTTGACCCGGTTTTGCCTTCAGAGGCTCTATCTTCGAATGATACCATCACAAAGGAGAATAAAGACGACACCGTCCAAATTCTCTTCATCAACACAGACTCCGACGAACAAGGGGGCAATTTGCCCATTCCTTTATCGCAGGAAGGAACTTCGTCAGAGTCATACCTGGCCATCTATTCGGTCCCACCACCAAGCAACCTAGTTGTCTCGTTCGACTGGAACCAACTAGGCAGACCCCGTTTGCCAGCAAGCTTACCATTCAGAATTATCGTTCAAATATACAGAATGGTAATGGCTGGCACTATCATTGATGAGGGGGCATCTGTGAGTATCCTTTCCTCTATTGCTTGGAAAGCGCTTGGTTCGCCAGCGCTTTTGCCTGAAATGAGAAATATATCAGGCTTTGATAAAGGAACCAGTCGACCTTTAGGGATCCTCCCCAATGTGCCCATAACATTGAAAGGGAAGACCGTTCAAATGAACGTGATGGTCGTTCAAGGACCCTTGGATTATAACCTACTCCTTGGACGAGACTATATATATTGCATGGGAGCCATCGTCTCCTCACTCTTTAGAGTAATGTGTTTTCCGCATGAAGGAAGAGTGGTCAAGCTCGTGGACCAACTTTCATTTCCCGGATCACGCATCGCAAATAGCCATACACCATCCCTAAATGGTCTCTTCACGCAAGAAACGTCTCAACCCATGGTCCGTCCTCCTGATGAGTGCGAGTAATCCGGGAGGATATGACTGGAACCCAGGGGGCATGCGTCCTGGTCTGCTTCGGCAGGAAAACTTTGGGTATAGGGTAGGTTTCCGCGGGAGAATATGACTAGTCCGTACCCCGTCCGTGATTGGAAGAGGGGTTGTTCTAGAATAAGATTCTTTTGTCAAAGCTATGTGAGAGGGCGGGGATCATCGCTCACCTTTGTCTATTTCGATAGACATCGCCGAGGAAGTGTTCTATTCGTGGCCGCGAATGGAGCAACCTTTGGGTAACCTGAAAGAGGTAGCCTGTCTCGGTAAAACAATTGTTTTGCCGGACTAAAGTAGGGGTAGCCTTGAAACTCTGTTTTATACCTGGGGGCATGCAAACCTTTCGGAGTGCAAGCAAGGGGTGGCTATTTATTTTTTAAATTATTAGGTCCTCCCTTTAAACATGTAGGTCTAACCCTTTAAACTCATAGGATTAGTCGTTTCCGAACTTGCATAACGAAAGGATGCGGGGCATAGCTTTGGTAAGGCGCAAGCTCCATAAAAAATGGAATCTTACATGAGACATTCTTATCATATGACTGGATTATTCGAGCAGTTTTAGCACACAGTTCGTTCTCGTTAAAAAATAAACACAAGATCCGAGCAGTTTTAGCGCATAGTTCATGCTCGTTAAAAAATAAACATAAGATCGAGCAAATGTTTCCACCCGCGTTTAAGCTCGTTAAAAAATGAACTATCCCGGTAAATAACCATAGTGAATGTAATATCATCAGCCATTAAAGCCTTGGTCGTGTTTGCACCGTCACCTCCACTTTTCATTTGGCTGATCGTTCACCTCCATATGATTGTTTACCCATTTTGAGGAACAGCTGCGAAGAGTGATTTCACTAGCCATCCTTGTGACACTGCCATGATTGGAAAATTCCAACCTGTACCTGGAATCAGCTGCTAACCCATTTTATCACTCGTTCCTCAAAAGACGAGTCTTCTTTAAGCTCTTTTCATCTGACTCGTAAAACATGAAAAGATTGCCGAGTCCTTGGCCTTCCAACTCGTTAAAGGGACAGGAAGTGCTATCCCTCCTCTAGATTTTAATCCTTTTGGACCTGAGGGATTATTGCACAAAAAGATCGAGCGCTTGTTTTATTCGGCTCATTAAAACTATCGAAAACTCATCCCTTCTGTATTGTTTTATACTTTTTCGGACCTAAGGGATTAGATGACGAAAAAGGACTTTTGGAGTTAACTTTATGTACCTTTTCAGACTCTCTAAAAATGAAAAGGACCGAGTTATCTTTGTCGTTAGACTCGTTAAAATCATTAAATAGCGAAAAACTTGTCTTTAGACGAGAACGAGTTTCACTATCGCTAGGCTCGTTAAAACATAGCGATGGGCTTGCCTGAAGGGCAGGTTATAGAACCAGCATATGTTATCCTCCTCAATCTTGACAAAAATAAAGAGGTACTGGTCAGCAATGACTGGGGAAAATTGGGAGAAACTCAAGAAAACTTTGATGGTAGCAAGTCGCTCTTGAACATGACACTTTTCCTCCGTACCACAATCGGGTTGGGTTGTTTCATTCACCGGTCACATCACCATGGTCTCGCCATACCATCCATATTTGGGGTAATGCTACCGATCCATCGCATCAGTGTCACCATATGTTCAAGAGAAGTCGTTCAGAAAAGTCAACCATGTCCCATCCACTGCCATACATTATCCTTCATCCTTTCATGACCGCCACCCTAAATCATATGTCACAAATCGTTTTCACCTCCATCAAAATCATTAGCTCCATTCTGTGTCATTGATGTGGGATTCATTAAGGCCCTCCTTTAACGGATCGCTTCTTGTCGACATCAGCTCATTATCCAAGAAGTTGATCTAGGAACAACCCCTTCAGTACTTTGAAGCTTGCATGCCTCAATGGCAAGTTTCTCACTTCCGGCGACAGGTATACATCAATGACCTTCGACCGAGAGATTTTGCGTGGTGTTCGACGCCAAGTCCTTTATTCACACCACGTGAATTGTACTGCAGTACCTTGAGGGTCATTATCATTATCGGTGATTCCTCTCGCGCTTGTTAACAGTTGACCTCATTGACCGGTAATCAAGCGATGTCTTTCCATGTTCGACTTCAGAACATTTCTCACATGGATCAACTTTTACTTAGAGTGAAGATCGTACGAGTTTGAAGACCCCAGATCTAGTTTCATCCATCCAGGCTGCGATATATATTCAGGAAAGATAAAGACATTGACATGTACATCATTGCAGCAGATAATCATCCTATCCAAAGGATGATAATTTCATCAAAATTATCAGTCTACCATCAGACGATTGTCTGTTCTATGTACAGAAAAATGAATTTATAAAGATGAGCATGGGAATGCCTGCCTCAGCTAGATCATGAAAGCAGTATGAAAAATAATGTATTGTATTGTATCTCATTACAGGTCTCCTCCCAGCATTGGATGAACTTCGGATCCTCCTGATAAAGCATTTCACCCGATAAACGGCCTCATACTTTAGGGGGCAACTGTTATAGACATTTTTGTGCCTTACAGCTATAAGCATGAAATGTCCATAATCTAAGGGATCCAAAGTCTCTAAACATGTTGTTCCTACCCCTAGAGGAACAAGGCTAACAAACCACAACAATTCACAGAAGTTCTCCACCAGAAACTGCTCAAAAACAAGTCAATTCAGGATCAATTCAGTGGCTCCACTAGCTGTCTGCGCTGAAATGCAAAGTCAACACTGGCTACCTGCACTGCAACGCAGGTAGAAGCACTACCAGGGTGCGCTGAGCGAGAGTTGACAAATGGCAAGTTCATTCCAAGAGGTGTCAAGACCCAGGAAGCTTCCAGAATCTTCCTCAATGACACTTGCCTCAGTGAATTCGACTAGTGATGAGTAAGAGGTTCCCAATCTCCAAGTGGAAGCAAGAACCTCCAAGTGGAATCAAGAACTGACAGAGGGAGAGGACACTAGTCAGATCTCAAGCTGACTCATCATCTCTCCAAACATCTATATATGGATCTCTCCTCCATGAGATCTAGAGGCTGGAATTTTGTTATTGCAAAGAATTGCTATTGGTTTGAGATTGGAATCATTGGGTGCTTAATGCTTTGAAGGGGGTGAAGATAGGAATTCCATTTGCTGGGAAGGAGATGCTGGATTGGAGCCCTCTGGGTTGTATCTCTTCCTGAACCTTGTTATTCATCAATAAAGCTATCTTGGTTTCTCCTATATACTGATGTATCTTTGATGTATGGTTGCATTAGTATGTTTAGTTTATTTCTAATCCTGAACTAGTTATGAATATGAATCTATGTCTTTGTGTAGTGTTCTCTTCTTGTGATCTTGCAGAGACCTGTTGAAGCTGGGCGAGCGAGAAGGCAAGTAGCCGGGAACTCTCAAAGAGAAGGGAAACTGGATCGAGGGACAAACGGAAGACACCAGTTAGTCCATCCATCTCTCTTCATTCTTAATTCATAAAGGAAGAATACTAGAATAGCTGTCTCTGTTTGTTGCTAAGTCACTTTCACACCTTAGGTGGATAGGATCGTCCTGCATAGGCATTTTTCCCGAAAACACATATAAAGGACTGACTCTTATACCATTGTGGGTAACTCTGCATTCCACAAACTGAGAGGATAAAGATAATTAGGGAAGAACATACTTCTCTGATATTAGGTCACTTTGGGATAAGCAAAACAGTTGCACAACTACAAACATTCTGCTATTGGCCAAAAATGAATGAGAGAGTTTCTAGATATGTAAGTGGATGTGCTATGTGTGCTAAAAGAAAGCCCAACAATAGAAAACTAGGCTTGTACACTCCATTGCGAGTTCCTTCTCAGCCTTGGGAAAGTGTTTCCATGGATTTTGTTGGAGGACTGCATAAATCTAGGAAAGGTCATGATTATCTATATGTTGTTGTGGATAGGTTCAACAAAATGTGTATTTTGATACCCTGTAGTAAACATATCACAACTGAACAGGCTACAAAATTGTTCTTTGAACATGTATGGGTTCATTTTGGATTACCCACTTCCATTGTATTTGATCGAGACATCCGATTTGTGGGGAAGTTTTGGTCTATTCTGTGGGAACTAATGGACACCAAGTTAAAGAAAAACATAGCTTTTCATCCACAAATATATGGCTAGAGAGAAGTAGTAAATAGGAATGTGATCCAGTTACTGAGAGGTTATTGCATTAAACATCCTAAGCTTTGGGATGAACACTTGTGTTATGCGCAGCATGCTTACAACAGAGCCAAACACTCTTCTACACAAAGATCTCCCTTTGAGACCTGCTTTGGTTTCACACCAACGTCTCCTTTGGATTTTGTCTTTGGTAAATATACCATGGTTGATGGACACAGTGATGTGGACAAGGCAACTAGGTTCATTGAACAGATCCAGGAGATCCATCAAGCAGTACAAGAACAGCTGGAAAAGAGCCAAGCCAAGTACAAGGCTAGGCATGATAAGCATCGGATGGAGCATAGTTTTCAAGTTGGATACAAATTCTGGCTATATATTAGCAAGGACAGGATCCAAGGTGAAGGTAAAAAGCTAAAGCCTATCAGGTATGGACCTTTTAGAGTACTTGAGAAGATTGGTGAAAATGCTTTTCGCCTTGATCTACCAGCTTACATGCACATCTACTCAGTCATAAATGCAGAATGTTTGAGATTGTTTGAACCTTCAATGGTTGAGGACCCTGAAGAGCAAAGTCAATTCCCTTCTATTGATGACCTGCTACCTGAATACCTCAATGAGTTGTAGGAAGACAAAGTGCTGGATAGGAGGGTGAGGACAACATGCAGCGGAGAAGTTTATTACCTCAGGATTGGACTCAAAGGTTCAAAGCCGAGCAGCGCAAAGTGGATTGAGATTGGACAAGTGAGGAAACAATATCCTCACTTAGTCGATGCTTGAAAACTAACTTTTGGTGGTCCAAAAGCTTTTCAGTAGGGAGCCCATGATCCGAATTGGATCCATAGAAAGACTGTCGAGAACCATGATTGAATCAGGTCGAACAAATCTCTAAAGAAATCCAAAACAGTATCAAAAACACCCTGAACAAGTGGCCATGACAGCCGATGTGGAATGACGAGGACCTCACGCAGGAGGCCAAAGTAGCCCATGGGAGCCCCGGAATGGGAAAAGGACGAGGTTTTTGATGCGCAATTAGCGCTAATCGTGCATCACTAGGTGCACAGGGCCCTGAAGGGGAAGCCGATCACTCGGTCACATCAAGAGCTAGGAAACCGCGAGCAGAAAAAGTGAAAAATGCTAACTTATGAAGGCGGGACCCGTGCACTAGAAAACCAGTGGTTTTGGTCTGGGCGCCCTTGAACGATAAGAGGTTTTGGATAGGAACAGAGTGATTCCATACACCAATCGATGAGTGGCAGGCGGAGGTGATAGAAAGCCGTTGTTGATTGCGCACTATCGGTCGAGCAAGTCAACCGAGCGAAACATGCGTATGACGTCGGATCTGGAGGGCTCAAATTGGATAGCTGAGATTGCACTCGATGGAAAGAAGCAGAATCGACAGGAAATTAAGCTGTGTTTGAAGAGATTTGGAATCCATTTGACTGCCACAGTGGAGGAAGAACACATCCACGGCGTAACTGAAGAAACAAACTGACAAAGCATGTTGGCGCCATTTAGAGGAGGACAAGTGGCCACTCCCCGAGCATTCATGATGATGCCGAACATAGGGAACTCAAAGTGCAATTGCAGAAGGTGAATCGGCACAGGCGGAAGAGGAAATGAACAGGTATAGGTATCAAATGGCTAAAGTCATGAACAGAGATAATCGAATCAGATGGAGTTGGATTCAGAGTTGAGAAGAGTCCAAGCAACCAAGAGAGATAGTAAACAGTGAACCCTGAGAGGAGGACTGAACACAGAGAACAGTAAAGCTAAATAGAAGAGACAGAGGGCTGAGCTAACCATAGGCAGCGTTAAGCACCAGATAGCTTGAAGATTCAAGCCTTCCCATAGAGGAATCTGTCTAGACTGAGCATCACATTTGGCTCTTTCCACTGTAGACCAAGAGGTCACAGAGCTGGTAAGAAGAAGAAGAGTCTGTGTACTCCAAGTGGCTTGGGGAATCCAAGAACCACCCTGCCAAGAAAAAGTTGCTTCAGGAGAACTCATATTGAGTCCCTTTATTGTAATTTCTCTGCTTAAAGACACAATAAAACAAGGCCACCACTGAAAGCTATACTGGAGACGTAGCCTTGGAGAATAGGGTGAACTCCTTATTAAAAAATTTTGTGTCTTTGTGTTTCTTATTTTATTTCTCTATTGTATTTCCATTTTATTATCTGTGTATTGACAATCTGATCAATCCATTGTTTCAATAACACAAAACACACACTAGCACATGAGTCTGTAATACCCTAGTTTAATAAATATTCAACTGATGTCACTCATAGGGTAAATATCAGATCATTAGAGAAGATGGGGTTTATAACACAAAGGAAAGATTAGAGGGGAGATTAGGATATCGAGAAGAAATGGAGAATCAACTAAAGAAAGTACCCAAAAGGGATTAACCCGGTTCGAGTATTGTGAACCACTCATGATCCCTATTCAAAATGGAAGTGTTACACAGTAATTTGTCACCATCCCTGTTACTCCTCTTGTCGTACCTTGGAGGACTCATCCCGGGAGTTATAAGAAGTGACAAAGTCTAAAAACACTTGCATTATGTTCCCTTGAGTATGTACTCCATGTTCCCTGAAGACACCTTCTGCAGATTATCCCTGAAAAGTGCTCTTTTTCCATTGGCGCAAGTCCACAGTATCTTACCCGCGCCAATCATGGAGATCCTCAAAAGAGGGCGCGACCATTGGCGCTCTGTCTTAGAGCAATAGTCACGCCAACCAAGTTTAGTCATGCTTTTTGCCTTAACGCACGCCCGACTGTTGTTTCCTTCATTACATGGAGCTTTTTGAAGATAAAAAATCAGCCTTATGTCGAGCTCTATCCTATCTCCATCTTTAATGGCTTTTGGGGGATAATGTTAATCCACAAAAGGTGTCCCGGTTCATCGTATCCTCCTCCCTTCTTCATCTATATAAGCTTGTCATTATGCATTGGACAAGCTAGTGATAGTAGTGATAATCGCTAGTCATGGAGTGTTAGATGTTGAGTTCTTGAGTTCTTGGAGGAATGTTAGTGAATGCTAGAGAGGTTATGCTGCCGGAGAGGAGATGCATTGCAAGACACATATAGTTACTCGCCCAGCCAGGAGAGGTTCGACGTCAGAACCATGGTTGTAACTTTTCCTGTTTATTATTAATTAATGAGCGACTGCTATTATAGTTCCAATCTCATTGTCTATTATGGTGATGTGTTGATTTATTTCCTTTCTGACTGAAATATAGTTGTGCCTTGGTAGATGTTATGTTGGTATCTGTCTCTTCCTTTGCATGTGCAGGTGTTCATTTATGATCTGCTTGAGCGAGGGAGCGGAGATATCAACTCTGCTTCAATCATAGCGTTGGACTCCAGGTTGGTCTTCTTAATTCATCTTTGATGCATAACTAGGAACTTGCGTAGCAGCGTGGTTTGATTGTGGCTAGTTCTGTTTTAGGCTAGTGGGATCGCCTTTGTCCGCAGAGGGGATTTACCTGACCAACAATTTGGCGACTCCACTGGGGAGTAGCTATTTGATTTTTGTCTTGCATGTTAATTTTCTTCTGCTTGCTTGAGTGAATGAGCTTCCTGAGTCAGTTTTGAGTTTATTCTTTACTGTTTGACCCATCTGAGCACTGTTAACCCGACCTGAGGTCGTATCATTTATTTTTCTAGCCTGCAAGCTTAATTGGCGCGATTATTACTCTGACAGTCGCGCCAGTTGGCGCATGTTGCTCAAAAGCAACTCGCGCCAATCCTATGGTAGCGCAAGTTGCAGGGTGACAGTCGCGCCAGCTCTGTAAATTTTGCCTGTGTGTGGGTGGAAAGCTCTTTCAGTCTTTTTTTATATCTCTTACAGCCTCTGGAACTGTGTTGAACCTCTGCTTGACTGGTCTTAGCCTTTATCCTTCAGTTTTTTGCTTATTTCTATTGATTTTCGTCTCAGCCCTAGGATATCTAGTGACTTTGCATGTCTAGCCTTCTGTGGGAAGTTTTGATCTCTTGATTATCCAGTCAACTTGTTGGTCGTGTTCTGCACTGATCCAGTGATTTGTTAAAGCTTGATCTTCTATACTCTGAGTGATTCACTTCTAGCCTCTTTGGATTTCACTCAATTTCATTCGAACTTAGATTACATGGTTCAGTGAAAGTCTTTTGTGTTTTTCCTTGCTTGCATGGTTCATTTTTGGTGTTTCAGAATTGGTTCTATTTCATTGAGTGAACTTGGATTGTGCATATCTCTTAAAATTTGTTTACATGCATCATGCCATCTTAAAGGAAAGAAAAATAAAAAAATCTTTTGCATCATATTAGTTAGCATTTATTGTTATTTGTTGCTATTAAAAAGAAAAAGAAAAAATTTCATTTCTTGTTATTAGCTGCATTAGGATCTTTGTTGTTTGTTGAGTGATCATTTCGTTTGTGAAAAAATCTCAACCCTCCTGTAGATAGAATTCATCGAATCAAATGATTTAATTTTGGCATGTAGTTTGCATTTAAGAAGTTTGTGAGATATCACATACGGTAGGACCAAAAACTGAAACATAATCGAAGATAAACTTTAAAATGAACTCAATGAACATAACAACGCATTGGAACATAACGCAAATACTCTAGAGGTCTAGGTTAGAGACGTGTTCCGGCGTCTTTAAACCTGGTAGTTTATCGTCGAGTGGTTGGGTGATTCCTCCACGGTGAAACGATAGGTGCCAATACGGACTGTGCTCCCACGTACCGTCGCGTATATATTGGGAGACCCCTATAGGAATAAAGCCTTTATCCATAGGAAGCCGTGTCAGCCGCCCTACGATTCACAATGCAGTGAACACAGCATTCACGAAGATTGACCACCCGTACCCTAAAAAGTATTCTGTGGTTTTGCGAAAAGTTTGGCATACCCTCTACCTAGAATTCCAGAGCAGTCACTTTTGATCCTTTTCGGACTCCCTAAACGAAAAGGTGCCTGTGAGCGTCTTGTCACTTCGTGCTCATTAAATATTCGAAGGAGACTAGAGTCATCTTTTATCCGTTTCTCGACTCTTAAAAAATGAAAAGGTTAAGTTCAGTGTCTTAAAATTTATTGGCCACGATAACATCTACCCAATTAGATTTTGTTTGCGTTAGCTTGAGTAGGATTATTTCTCGTTCAATGGCAGCCTTCCCGGCGCCCACCAGCCAAGGTGTTCCTCCTGATGGGAACCCTCGTCCATTTCCTTCTGTTGGAAATGTCGGTGTTCAGTATATCGCAACATTGTCTTTGCCTGGGTTGACCATTGGTTTACCCGTATGGTTGTTTTCAAACTCGATGGTCTCAAGTGTGGTGACTCCTGTTCCACCACCACCTCCTCCACCCGAACAACACCATGTTGATTCTAAGGTGGTCCCCTTCCCTTCTTCGCCCATTGTTGCGTCCTCATCTTCTATTTCGCCTGGTGAAACCGTGGATTTCACTAACCAGGTGGCTAAGAAAAAGAAGAAGAAGACCAACAAGAAGAAGTCTCCTAAGGGAAAGGTCGCATCCACCACGAAAATATCTGAAGTGGAACCACCTTCTGCTCCTCCGCGGAAGGCTAGGTCTCCTTGTCGATTATGCAAGGAGGACCACTTTCTTTCTGATTGTCCTGGTATTCCCAGGATCCTCGATATATGGTCCCGTGACCCGACTCACTCCTTGTCATCGCCAATCGACAATACCTTGTCAGTTGGTAAGAGAAAAGGGAAGGTTCGTTTCCCTTGTCGGCTTTGTGAAGGTAATCATCTCCTTCGCCTTTGTCCACTTATGGATGAAGCCTCCCGTCTTTTGGCAAGTCTGTCAGCCCCCTTACCCAAACTACCCACTGGATATCAGCGTCTTTTTGCAACTGCAGATCATCTCTCCACTAACCAAGTGATCAAACATGATTCTTCTTTGGCCCAGATCTCTCTTCCTGAACCTACCTGTGCTCCGCCTGCTCTAGACCAGTCCCTGGTCGGAACGAGTGTTGATTTACATTCATCATCTACGCACCACTCTATCATCAAAGATGAACTACCTGAGTCCAAACCAAACGAAAGTCCATAGTTCCAGATTACAGTTGACCCGGTCTTTCAAAAGGTCCAGATTACAAGTGACCCGGTTTTGCCTACAGAAGTTCCATCCTTAGATGATCTTACACCTGAATCTAAACCAGACAAAAGTCAAAAGGTCTAGATTACAAGTGACCTGGTTTTGCCTTCAGAAGTTCCAGCCTTAAACGATCTTACATCTGAATCCAAACCAGACAAAAGCCAAAAGGTCCAGCTCACAAGTGACCCGGTTTTGCTTTCAGAAGTTACCTCCTCAGATGATGTTATCACTGCAAAGAATGAAGATCCCACCGCCCAAATTCTATTTATCAACATAGATGATCAAGTGAGCATCCCTCTCATTCCTTCGCACCAGGAAGAAAGTCCATCAGAATCATATTCGGCTGTCTATCCAGTCCCACCTCCAAGCAACCTAGTTGTTTCCTTCAATTGGGATCAACTAGTCAATCCTCGGTTACCAGCCTCCATACCATTTCGAATTATAGTCCAAGTCTACCGCATGGTTATGGCCGGTACAATTATTGATGAGGGATCTCCTGTGAGTATCCTTTCTTCAACAGCTTGGGAATCACTTGGTTCCCCACTGCTTCTGCCTGAGATGAGAAACCTTACAGGTTTCCATCGAGAAACCACTCGACCTTTAGGAATTCTTCCCAATGTACCTATTACGTTAGAAGGGAAGACTATTCAAATGGGTGTCATGGTAGTCCAAGGTCCGTTAGATTACAATTTACTCCTTGGACGAGACTATATTTATCGCATACGTGCTATTGTGTCCTCACTCTTCAAAGTGATGTGTTTTCCGTATGAAGGAAGGACGATTAAAGTCGTAGACCAACTTTCATTCCCCGGTTCCCACTTCACATATAGTCATCTACCATTCCTAAATGGTCTTATTTCCACAGGAAATGCCCCAGCATCCACTCCGTCATTCTGATGACGGCAGCTGCCCCGGGGGGGGGCATGCATCCTCCTTCAAAATCAAGTCTTTCCAAGTAAACCTTCATTCCATCCACTCCGTGAATGCCATGAAGCTTGGGGGGCATGTACCTCGATTTGTATGATCATGCTGGGGGCATGCAACAAAAAAAATTTAACAAGCAAAGTTCTCCATGGTTCAAGCTTGTGTAAAAATGAACCCATTTACATCCCGTGATTGCCTTTTATCCGCTAAATTCTGTTAGATGAGCCTTGGTTGTTTCATTCCATCGCCACCATCTTTTTGGCCGATCATATGCTTTCACTTGGTTGTTTCTCCTTTCCTGAGGAACCGCAGCGATGAGTGGTTTTATTAGCCAGCCTCTTAACCTTTACATGTTTCGAGCAAGTTCCACCATTACCGGAACCAGTTGCTATCCTTTATACCACTCGTTCCTTCAGGACGAGTCGCCTTTACGCTCTTTTCTGACTCGTAAAATATGAAAAGATTGCCGAGTATTTTTCCTTTTTGACTCGTTAAATAAAATAAAAATGGAGGTCCGCTTTCAGCGCTTTTCTGACCATTTAAAGAGGAAAAGATTGCCGAGTCGCTCCTCTTGACTCGTTAAATGGTAATAAGGGGCGGTCGTTTTAAGTTCTTTTTGACGACCGTTAAAACATAAAAAGATTACCGGGTTTTTGTCGTTTCAAACTCGTTAATGGTTACGAAACGACGTGGTTTTGACCGCTTTTTTACTTTTTCGGGTCAAAATCACTAATTATGAAAAGTACTCCTCGATCGTAATGATCGGGCGGTTCTTTCGGGTATTATTTTATACTTTTTCGGGCCCGAGAGACACAACTTTACGAAAAAGGACATCCCTGGAGTTTCCTTTTCTGCTGTCTTTTCAAACTCTCTAAACATGAAAAGACGCCGAGTTCTTCCTTTATCAGACTCGTTAAAACTTAATGACATCGGATTTTGTCACAACACAAGCATATGCTATCCCCATCAAGCTTGTTAAAAATAACTGGGGTACTCGCCAGAAATGGCGGGGGGAAAAGAAAATTTTTGAACCATAATTATTACCGTGACGGCAGTATGTCGCTCTTGAACATGGCACTTTTCTGCTTTCGTGTCCAAGGTGGGGATATTTCATCTCATATCTTTCACTTGCTTCCATGGACTTGGGTACCTTATTTGACCTCTCATCCACTCATTACCTCGTCATCATGACCTTTGATACATTGATGTCAAATACTGCGGATTCCATTAATGTGCCGCCGATATGTTCAAGAGAAGTTGACCTCTGCAAAGAAACAACCTCCCTCTGATAGTTCGCACAATCTCGATTCACAACATTATCTCTCTGTCTCGTGTCGATGATGTGGGAAACATTATGGCCCACCTTCGATCAAGGTCACTTCCTGTCGACTTCAACTCATTATCCAGGAAGTTGATCTAGAGACTCCTTTCCGGTGCCTTGGAGCCTGCATGCCTCAATGGCAGGTTCTTTGTGTTTGACGCGAGGTTTTCATCATTAGCCTCCGATCGAATGATTCTACGGGTGTTCGACTTCGGATCATTGATTCACACGCCGTAGATTGTACCTATAGTACCTTGAGGGCCATTGTCATTATTGGTGGTACCTCTCGCGTCTGTTAACAGTTTCCACTATTGACTGGTAATCAGACGATGTTCATGCATGTTCGACTTCAGCTCATATATTCACATGCTTGAACTTGTACTCTTGTTCGGGGCGAGATGGAGCGCAAGACCCTGGATTGTGTCTGTTGTAATCCAGGTGTGATTCTTGATACTTGACTCATTCACTGGATGGCTGCGACCATACCTGAGTCAATTCATTGATCCTAACCAGATGGCTGCGTCCATACTATGGATCTAGATTATTTATGTACTCTCTTATGGATGGTTGCGACCATACCACGTACATCATGTAATTGAACTATCAGTCATGTCTCTTAATACAGATCCTCGGCGGCAGTAACTATATGTGCTCTTATGTGTTCTTGTAAAGCATTTCACCCCTCTCCACCTCTCGGACTTCATGCTTTAGGGGGCATCTGTTACACAGTAATTTGTCACCATCCCTGTTACTCCTCTTGTCGTACCTTGGAGGACTCATCTCGGGAGTTATAAGAAGTGACAAAGTCTAAAAACACTTGCATTATGTTCCCCTGAGTATGTACTCCATGTTCCCTGAAGACACCTTCTGCAGATTATCCCTGAAAAGTGCTCTTTTTCCATTGGCGCAAGTCCACAGTATCTTACCCGCGCCAATCATGGAGATCCTCAAAAGAGGGCGCGACCATTGGTGCTCTGTCTTAGAGCAACAGTTGCGCCAACCAAGTTTAGTCATGCTTTTTGCCTTAATGCATGCCTGACTGTTGTTTCCTTCATTACATGGAGCTTTTTGAAGATAAAAAATCAGCCTTATGTCGAGCTCTATCCTATCTCCATCTTTAATGGCTTTTGGGGGATAATGTTAATCCACAAAAGGTGTCCCGGTTCATCGTATCCTCCTCCCTTCTTCATCTATATAAGCTTGTCATTATGCATTGGACAAGCTAGTGATAGTAGTGATAATCGCTAGTCATGGAGTGTTAGATGTTGAGTTCTTGAGTTCTTGGAGGAATGCTAGTGAATGCTAGAGAGGTTATGCTGTCGGAGAGGAGATGCATTGCAAGACACATATAGTTACTCGCCCAGCCAGGATAGGTTCGACGTCAGAACCATGGTTGTAACTTTTCCTGTTTATTATTAATTAATGAGCGACTGCTATTATAGTTCCAATCTCATTGTCTATTATGGTGATGTGTTGATTTATTTCCTTTCTGACTGAAATATAGTTGTGCCTTGGTAGATGTTATGTTGGTATCTGTCTCTTCCTTTGCATGTGCAGGTGTTCATTTATGATCTGCTTGAGCGAGGGAGCGGGGATATCAACTCTGCTTCAATCATAGCGTTGGACTCCAGGTTGGTCTTCTTAATTCATCTTTGATGCATAACTAGGAACTTGCGTAGCAGCGTGGTTTGATTGTGGCTAGTTCTGTTTTAGGCTAGTGGGATCGCCTCTGTCCGCAAAGGGGATTTACCTGACCAACAGGAAGTAAAGGTCAATATCAGACTATATTAATGTGAGATTGACGCTTTGAAGATGAATCATTGGTTGCATGAATTAGAAGTGTATTTCAGTGTCCATCGTATTGAGGAAGAACATAAGATTTCATTTGTGTGACTAAAATTAGATGGCCATGCTATAAATTAGTGGGAAATACACATAGAGACCTTGAGGTTAGAGGGAGATCCTTCACTTACTAAATGGGATGACATTAAAATCCTCATATTGTCACAATTTCACCCTATCGAGTATGTAGAGGACTACTGGATATGGTGGCACTACTTCAGGCCGAAGCAAGGGCAGAGTGTATAGGAGTACACCATATAATTTAAAAATATATCTATAATGTTAGGTATATCCCAAAAGAACTCATATGTACTCCTCAAGTATCTGGGGGGTGTCTGTGCAACTATCTGGGGAAGTAAGTGACATTGTTCAAGCCCATATCGATGGGTAAGGCTTGTGTATAGGTAGAATACCTTAAGATCATAGGCCTAAAGAAAGGGAAATCAAGTGGATTGAAGCAGAAGGAGAAACAAGTTGCTTCTAAGGAGGAGAAGAAGAAATGGAAAGGGGGAAAGGATAAAAAGATGAAAAGCATAACATACCAGTTCAAAGATCCCAACAATTACTAAAACCACAACAATAATGATGAATATACAAAGGAGAAGTTCTGGAAGCTGCATCCAGAGCTTAACCAAAGGAACAAAAATCCCCTCCATGGATGAATCATATGATTGAGATTGATCTATTTCTTGCTCTATGGCTCAGCATCAGTATTGTGGAGACATTCTTTGCAATTCCTCGCAACATCTTTTGGATGGTTGTTCTTTCTCTGGCACTACAAGTAGTCGCAGAAAGTAGACAATCTCTGTAGGTCGCACGACCGTTCTTGTTGCTGCACCACCTCTCAGAACCATGTGGGCTAGCTTGACAATATGCCAATCAAACACTAAACAAATGTAACGCTGCAAAAATTGAACATTTATATGTCCACGATATTGTATCCATGTACTTTTAATGAACCATATAAGGGTATCCTCTTTAATTAATCCGACTTTAATTAAAAGTGGGTGAGTTTATGCAAATGCATGCTACACTTAATTAAGATATGTATGACTACATTTTACTTTCACCAATGTCTTTTTTATTGAATGCACATGTCAACCTCTCTAAAGGGCATTTTCAAAACAAAGTCTATACTTTGACTTTAATTAAAAGTAGGCATTCATGGTTATGGTAGTCAAAACAAGAATTCATTTTAATTCATAAATGTGAAATAATTTAGTTATTCTTTTTGCCAGTTACATGATAAAGTACCTTAATACTTTCTAAGTCACATACACAAAAGGAGACATGTGTTCTTCTAGACTCAAATGTGTTTTTTTAACAAATTATAATTTTCTTCACCATAGAAAACATCTTTTATTTAAAAGGATATAAAATAGAATTCCCACATTCCCATATGTTTCGCTTTTCCTCTTTGGATTTTCACATCTCTTATCACTCTAATTATCCTCATTTCTCTACAAATAAACTCAACAAACATTATCTTCTCTCTTATAGGACCATCTTCTTAATTGTCATCTTTAACACTTCTTTTCTTTGTTTCTATTGCACATTGCATGCATGACATATTGCCTTTTTGCAATAAAAATGTGCACATAAAAATCATGTGGTGCATGCTAAAATGGTCTCTCGTGATGCTTGGAAATGTAAGAATGGAAAAACACCAATATTTAACATGGAGGGAGTGTTCCACTTACTTTTACAATCAAATTGAACACGATGTTAAAATATGAATTGTGGGAAAGTGATGCTTTCCCAATATAAAATTTTTATTTATATAATTTGTGTTTAAGATATATATATATATATATCTATATATATATATATATATATATATATATATATATATATATATATATATATATATATATATATATAGATATATACATATACATATATGGAATTTTCATACTAGACTTTATATGTGTGTTTACTATATACAAAAATCATGTCAAAAATAGAGATAACGAGAGTTATTTATAAAATTAGAAGTTTTAATCCACTTGATCCCAAACCATTGTGTTTTCATGTAAAAAAAACAAGGGAAGAAAAGCTAGTGAACTCAGAGGCTAAGAATACACACTCATTTTTATCAGTAACTACTTGGAAGGTGGGTTTGATAATAATGTGCCAAGGAAAACTTGAAGTCATCTAGGCTCATTAACAACATGTTGACCCATCATAAATAAACCTCAAAAGTATCCTTAGTCTCCTTATGTGGATAGCTAACATGGGTATGGGTCTTAGGGCATAGGACACGTTCAAGGGAGGAAACATGAAAGATAGGCCCTAAACAAGGTTTCTAGCCATCTAGGGCATATAAGGATTCCATTAAGATCCACACATGATATATTTAGCATATCATTGGCCTATTGTTCTATATTTTGGTGACACTAAGTGGTTTTTAATAGAATCTATGTGTCTCATGACCCTATAAACAATATACCTCTTCTCACCTTCTCCCCCTATGCACCTCTCACCCCACCCCTCATGCTCACCTCTCTTCATCTTACTTACCTTCCACTCGTATCTCACTTATCTCCCTCCTCTACCCATCCACACTTTCCCTCTTCTCACCTCCTCTCCTTTTACTTCTTGTGAACCACCCCCTCATGCCTACCTTCCTTGTCTCACCTATACACACCCTTCTTTCCTTCGCACCTTCACCCATGCCTATGTATATTCTCTCTCTACTTTCCTACTTTCCTAATCCCTTCGACCCATCCACCACCTATACCCCTTATCTCCACCCATACCTAGCTTACGACAACCCCCATTTCCCTCTACCCTACCCTCACTTCTTCTCCTCCTCTTTATCTTACCCTTTATTATATTTCACCATCCCTCTTATTGCATTCCTCCTATTGTTCATGCTCACCACTTTCCCTCCCATAATCAACCACCCTTCTCTTATTCCAACCTCTTCTCCATTTATTAATCTCTCTCCACTCCCTCATTCCTTACCTCTTGTGATCTTAGTTATCTCCTTTTCTTATTCACCCTCGCCCTTCTACCTCTTATCTCATCCACATTACCTCTCTTATTACCTCATGATCTAACCCTCTCATATATTTTCTCTTCCTCAATGCTCGACACTCCTTGTCCTCTACCAATCATTTCTTTTCCTCATATGAGTCCTTATGCAACCACATCTCCCCTTCCACCCTATCCCTCCTATTACAACATTATTTGTCACCCCCTATAATAGGTAAGAGACATAACACGATTAGAACGATGAAATCTTGTGTCCTCACCCTTTCAAATCCATACTTATACCTCCACTGCTCCTACTAAACTAGAAAAGAGTGATGCATAGCTCATTTCCCTACTACAAAGAGTGATGATCAATCCAGATAGAGTATTAGGAGTGATGACCTTGTAAACCTTTTAGATTTTCCCATTTCCAAAGAGGTATATTTGAGAATGATGATGAATTCATTTTCAAATGGCCCAAGAGTTTTTACTAGACTCTAAACTCACTAGAACCTTGGTTTCTACATTCATCCTCTCATCTCCTTATCAAGTCTATATAAGGAGTGTATTCCTAAGGAAAAAGGAGAAGAGAAAAAATTAAGCAACGAAATGCTAAAAAAAAAACTTAGAGAAACTCCTTGCATTCAATATGTATGTTTACCATTGATTGCCAGCCAAGGAGGAGCTTGGAATAATAATTTCATAGGTCAATTCAATGTAAATATATATATATTATTTCTTTGCTAATATAAAATTCATGGTTTCCCCTTATTGTTATTGTTCAATATATGAATCTGGTTAGATATAGATTATCTTGGATAATTTAGAATATATATATTGTCAATATTTAAAGAATCTTTGATAGGAGAGTAGATCTACTTTCTCTTTTTGTATTGTGTGAATGATACATTTGTGAACAATGGAAGCAACATCTTTAGGAGCTAGAGTTGGATTCTCTACAACAATATCTATTAGATACATTAATAAAATCCAACTACAAGGTATCAAACCATCATTCTCCTCTCTTTCCTCATATATCAAACAGTCCTAGAGGCTAGGTCTACATCAAAACATTGAATGGTCTATTATTCTTTTATACAAATATTAGGAAGATTCGTGGAGCTCTTCACCTTGAAACAAGGGAAAATTCCTCATAACCAAAGTGGCGAATCCGCTAGGGAATAATATATTGGTTATTTCTCATTTGGTGTAATTTCTTGGTCTTTATAGTTTTCAAAGTCTTTCTTGTAACTTGCCTCAACTTTTTGACACCTTATAGGCTAGTTTACTCCCTGATTTTTTATATATGAGAGGAAAGAATCATTTCCCCTATTTAGACCCATCACTAGCTTACATTGAGTCATGAATAACTAATCATCACTTACTACTAGTGAACACAGTGTGGTGCATCAGTCATTGTTCTTCTAGATAAAGCAATGAAGCTTGTAGGGTTTAAAACACACTCACTTTTGGAAAAGAAAATTATATGTTTTTCCTCTTAACTATAGTGAGTGTACTATTTGCACATAGATGCTTACAAAATTGGTTTTTAATGGATTTTTTCATGATAATTTTCATGCTATAAAATGGGAAAAGGAAAATTGCATTTTAGGACAATTCCTTTTAGTGAATTTTCTAGGGCCATTTCTTCTATATATTCCAATATTAATTAACCTATACTCCATATGACTTTAACCTTCCTACTTGGCCTATGTAATATCCTTGATAAAATTTCACCTTAGTTAAAACCCATAAGGAATGAATATACACTTCCTATCCTTAATCAAGGATGCATTAAAACCTTAAAAAATAGATTGGTAGCCTATTTCTCCAAACACTAGCTTGTCTTGAACATATATACACAGAATGTGGGGTGGATTAGTAGCATAAAATATAGTAATATATGTATGTTTTCATTCAATTTACCAATTCCAAATATATGAAAGAATATTATTTTCCTACTTAAATAAAATTAAACACTATAGATAAAACATGATAGTACATATATGAGTAAAAAATGAGTCACAAGTCAAACAATAATCTCTCTTCTATTTATTCTCCCATAACATATTGGGAAACACATAAATATGGGCCTCTAGTATGTGCCAACTAAGGTTCAATTTAGAAAAAAAAAATTGGCAGACATCAAATCCTATAAATAAAAAGTCATGTAAAGCCAAGGGACCTTATCTAGCTTCAAATTTTGAGCTTGTTCAATTTTGACATTGAGCTTCTTGGGGATGATAACAACCAAATTCAACATATTTATAGTAGGGGAAATTGTGTGAGCTAATGAAAACCATGCATCTCTCCATATAATTCGTGTTAAGTAACATCATTACCTTTGCGAACTTATAATATCTATTGACCTATTTGGAACAAATATCCCCACACAATGTTCTTGTTATTCATTAATTGAATATTATGATAATAGATGTGGATTACAATCCATTATAGTGCTTCCACATAAGGAAATGTTTTTTATTCCTATACATTTGAATGTGACCAAGCCTTTTTAATATTAGGGAACACCTTATCATCCATCTCCCTCATAACAGGGTGAATGTGAGGTGTCAACTTGGGTTAATCCTTATACTATAACTTCATAAAAACAATTGGCCCCTATTGATCCATATTGGATCATTATATTTTATTATGTCCATATTGAAGATTTCAAAGTGGAAAAAGTGGAAGAATCAGCTCATAGGACCATTTTTACTAGTAGGATGTAGTTCGACAAATTGGGTTTTGAAACATTTTGGGAGAATTTTCAGGAATCAAATAATATTTACTAGGGGCAATACTTTTTCTACATAGTATGGCACTTTAGTTTAATATTCTAAACACAAATACCTTTCCAACGACTTAAGAATCACTTGAATTAGAATTTGTATGCTAAAGTTATGCCACTAGGAAGTTAACCTTCTTGTTTTCACCACCATATTTCGAGAGGATGAGATGTTAGCGTCCATAACTCATGGAAAAATAGATAGCCACGTGATTATGATGAAAGATACTCTAGAATAGCCTATATTGTAACTCTGATTAAAAATTAAGGTAGTCAAACCTAGCCGCTAGTAGGATATTAGGTTGTGTTATAACCGACCCACTAGGAAGAAAATGGCTTCCATTCCTTTTGAGTGCATTTTTTCCATAGATGAGAAAAATAGAAAATAGGGATAGGGTATAGAGCACACAAAGAATATTTTTTCACTATATGTTGGCTTAGAGGGTCTTGACCCAGGTTTAGGGTTAGTTGCACCAACCAACAAAGCCCTACACCGCTGGCCCTTTCAGCAACAACCCGTGTAGCGCAGGTTGCAGCCTCACTCGAAGCAGTATTGGGGGATGCAAGAACCATGTTTCTCCATCTGTAGACTAGTGTGATGTCTTCCAGTGCCTTAGATCTGCTTCCGCGCAGATCGATAGAATTCTAGGGATCTTTTACTCTAACTAGGTTAACCAGTCTTCTGACCTTCACAAAGGCCTCTGATTAGTCCTTGCAGACCTTACACAGTTGATTTACCTACTTTTGCGCATCAACAAGAAACCCTAGATCGAGTTTCACATAGATCTATTTAATTCATCAGAAAACATAAGAGAAATAGCTTATAACTTCACATAAGTGGATAACCATTTACTTCATATGTTATTAAGACATATCATTTAATTCGTGCAACATTCATTCAATATTTCATAAACATATCATTAATTGACAACATATAACATAAACATATATAATGGAAATACTCAATAATTCTTCAAAAATATGTCTTTATTGATATTCAATTCACTGATTACAGACTCTTCTTACCCTATGTACATAGTTTCAGGGGTCTGCGCACTCAGCTATGGACTCTACCCAGGTCTCTTGCGCACTCAGCTACAAGAGCCTTCACTTCTCTACCTAAGCGCTGGAAGAAGAGCCTTCCTGCCTTAGCTCTTTCCCAAGACAACAAAACTCCTCAATCTACCTAGTTATTTATCCAAAGTTATCTTTTAGACTCAATAAGAATCAACTATTTATGGCTTTCCTAATACATACCATAGCCCCCAGCTCATGGGTGAGTCTTCAAAACCAACCAAAAACAAGGGGATAAGACCCCTTTGACTCCTACCTATTTGTGCACTCCAAGTCCACATTTCACAAAAACTTTACATCTTTTACAAAATTATTTACAAAAATGACTAAGTTAACTCAATTATACCCCTCAGGATGCCATCCCAACAGGCCCCCAAAACAAAGATTGTGACTTGCCCTCGAGTCACTCGACTGGTTGTTCCACTTTTTGGTGGAGATCGCTAAATGCCTTGGTCAATATCTGAAGCTCGCGGTACTCTGTTCTGCTACTTATTGTACTTCTTCGACCAGTTTCTCTATGGACCAATACCATATAAGGGTATGCTCTTCCTTGTTGGTCTTGTAAAATAATCCATCATTTGTGTGGATCAGGATTGATACCATTAAGGGCAGTAATATAGAGAAAAGTTAATTCAATTAATCTAACAACATATATTTTGAATTAAAATACAACATATTTTGAATTAAAATATATATGTATACAAAAGTTATGAATCGTGATTCCTTTCTTAATAAACATTATTACATATTTAATCTTACAATTTCAAATTACTAAATGTACTCTTTATAATAAAAAATTACATAGTAATTTCCCTTCCAATAATTCTCATTTTATACCTTGCCCTCTACTTTACACATTCCTATAAACCTCATCCACCCATGCAATGCACTACATATGTACACCATACCTTGAAATTATGGGTAAGTTTATGAAAATGCATGCTAAACCTAATTATGATAAGCATGATCACATTTTACTTTCACCAATGTCTATTTTAATGTGCATGTCAACCACTCTAATGGGAATTTTCAAAACAAAGTCTATACTCTGGCTTCAATTAAAAGTGGGTAAGTTTATGCAAATGCATGCTACTCTTAATTAAGATATGTATGATCACATTACACTTTCCATCTTTGGATTTTCACATCTCCTATCACTCTAATTATTCTCATTTCTCTACAAATCAACTCAACATTTCATGCATGAGATATTTCCCTTTTGCAATAAAAATATGTACATATGCACATAAAAACCATGTGGTGAAAGCTGAAAATTGTCTTTCATGATGCATGCAAATGGAATAATGGAACAAATCAATATTTAACTTGGAGGGAGTATTCCACTTACTTTTACAACGCGTTTGAACATTGTGTTAAAAGATGATATGTAGGCAAATGACATTTTCCTGATATATAATTTTTATTTATATAATTTTTGTATAACTATGTGCAATTTTGTTTTTTTATAGCGTTATGCTATTTTTCATAGAATATATAATGCATATGTTTATGTGGGTTAACCGGCTTAATGATTGAATTTTCCAACAAAATTTGGTTGGATTATAAAGAACACATTATTGCAATGTACAGGTACTTTTACAAAATTTATGTATTAATTTGATACATTTTTGAAAATGATGAACACCATTATACCCTTAAAACAAAAAATCCTTGCATTAGTGCACCATACAAGGGTATAATTCTTTTTATCTTTTTCTACATTGTAGATCAAAGTTTGTTCTACTAATAGGTATGACTTGATTTGAAAGTGGTTAAGATGATAAAAAGTAATAGTAAGAATAAAAGAGGTATGCATTTTAAGATTATTATATATGTCAAGACAAAAATATATTAAAAATAATAAACAAATATATATATATATATATATATATATATATATATATATATATATATATATATATATATATATAGATAGATAGATAGATAGATAGATATAGATATGAAATCTTTATAGTGGATTGTATATGTGTGTGTAAAAAATAGAGATAATGAGAGGTATTTAGAAAAATGGAGGTTTTGATCTACTTGCATCCCAAACCATTAGGTTTTCATATAAAAAAAAATCGAGGGAAAGAAAACTAGTGAACGCAAAGGCTAAGAATGCACACTCATTTTTATCACTAACTACTTGCAAGGTGGGTTTCATAATAATGTGCCAATGAAAAGTTGAAGTCATCTAGGCTCAACAACAACATGTTGACCCATCATAAATAAACCTTCAAAACTATCCTTAGTCTCCTTATGTGGATAACTAACATGGGTATGGGTCTTAGGGCATAGGACATGTTCAAGGGAGGAAACATGAAATTTAGGCCCTAAAGAAAGTTCGTAGCCATCTAGGGCCTATAAGGATTCCTTTAACATCTACACATGATATATTTAGAGTATCATTGTCCTATTATTCTATATTTTGGTGACACTAAGTGGTTTTGAGTAGAAGGTGTGTGTCTCATGGCTCTAGAAGCAATCTATCTCTTCTCACCTTCTCCCCGTTTCCGCCACTCACCCCACCCCTCATGTCAACCTTGCTTTGTCTTACTTACTTTCCACTCTTGTCTCACTTATCTCCCTCCTCTACACGTCCACAGTTTCCCTCTTCTCACCTCCTCTCCCTTTTCTTCATGTGAACCACCCCCTCATGCCTACCTTCCTTATCTCACCTATCCACACCCTTCTTTCCTTCGCACCTTCACCCATGACTATCTATATTCCCTCTCTACTTTCCTACTCTCCTAATACCTTCGATCCATCCACCAACTATACCCATTATCGCCACCCTTACCTAGCTTACCACAACACCCATTTCCCTCTACCCTACCCTCAGTTCTTCTCCTCCTCTTGATCTTACCCTTTATTCTATTTCACCATCCCACTTCTCTCATTCCTCCTTTTATTCATGCTCACTAGTTCCCCTCCCATAATCATCCACCCTTCTCTTATTCAAACCTCTTATCCATTTACTAATCTCTCCCCATTGCCTCATTCCTTATTTCTTGTGATATTATTTATCTCCTTGTCTTATTCACCCTCACCCTTCTATCTCTTATCCCATCCACATTACCTCTCTTATTACCTCATGAACTAACCCTCTCATTGATTTTCCCTTCCTCTATGCCCGACACTCATCCTCTACCAATCATTCCTTTGCCTCTTATCAGTCCTTATTGCACCACATCTCACCTTCCACCCTATCCCACCTATTACAACATTATTTTTCACCCTCTTTATTAGGTGAGAGACATAACATAATGAGAATGAAGAAATATTGTGCCTTAACCCTTTGAAAGCCATCTTTATATCTCCATTGCACCTACTAAACAAGAAAAGAGTGATGCGTCATTCATTTCCCTCCTACAAAGATTGATTATCACTCCAAATAGAGTAGTAGGAGTGATGACCTTGTAAACCTTTTATATTTTCCCATTTTCAAAGAGGTATATTTGAGAATTATGTTCAATTTCTTTTCAAATGACCTAGGAGTTTGTACTGTACTCTAAACTCAGTAGAACCTTAGTTTCTATATTCATCCTTTCATCTCCTTATCAAATCTATATAAGGAGGGTATTCCTAAGGAAAAAGGATAAGAGAAAAAATTAGGTAACCAAATGCTAAAAAAAATTCTCAGATAAAATCCTTGCAATCAATAGGTAAGGAGCTTGAAGTAAGAATTTGATAGGTAACTCTAAATTCAATGTAAATTTATATATTTATTATTTCTTTGCTAATATAAATTTCATTTTTTTCCCTAATTGTTATTGTTCAATATATGACTCTGTTTAGATATAGATTATCTAGGATAATTTCAAATATATATATTGTCAATCTCTAAATAATATTTGATAGGAGAGTATATCTAGTTTCTCTTTTTGTATTGTGTGTATGATACATGTGTGAACAATGGAGGAAACACCTTTAGGAGCTAGAGTGGGATTCTCTAAAGCAATATCGGTTAGGCACATTAATAAACTCAAAATACAAGGTATGGAATCATATCTTTCCTCATATATCAAAGTGTCTTAGAGGATAGGTCTAGCTTAAAAAATTTAATGGTCTAGTATTATTTTATACAAATATTACGAGGATTTGTGGATTTCTTCACCTTGTCACAAGGGAAAATTCCTCATAACCGAAGTGGTGAATCCACTAGGGAAGAATATATTGGTTATTTCTCATTGGGTGTAATTTCCTGGTTTTTATAGCTTTTAGAGTCTTTCTTGCAACTTGCCTCCATTTTTCGACACCTTGTGGACTAGTTCTCCCTGATTTATCCGATATGATTTATATATGAGAGGAAAGAACCATTTCCCCCATTCAGACCCATCACTAGCTTACATAGATTCATGAATAAATAATCATCACTTACTAGTAGGGAACATAGTGTGGTGCATCACTCACTGTTCTTCTAGATAAAGCAATGAAGCTTGTAGGGTTTAAAACACACTCATTTTTGGAAAAAAAATCTTTGTTTTTTCCTCTTGACAGTAGGGAGAATACTCTTTGCTCAAAGAGCCTTAAGAAATTGTTTTTTAATGGATTTTTTCATGATTATTTGCATGCTATAAAATGGGAACAAGAAAATTTCATTTTAGGACCATTCCTTTCAGGTAAATTTCTGCGACCATGTATTCTATATATTCGAATATTAATTAAACTATACTCCATATTAATTTAACCTTCATACTTGGCCTATGTAGTATTCTTGAATAAATTTCACCTTAGTTGAAACCCATAAGAAATTAAGATCCACTTCCTATCCTTAATCAAGGACGCATTAAAACCATAAAAATTAGATTGGTATTCTATTTTCCCAAACACTAGTTTGTCTTGAACATATATACACAGAATGTGGGGTGGATTGGTAGCATCAAATATAGTAATATATATATGTTTTTATTCTATGTACTAATTCCAAATATATGAAAGAATATTATTTTCCTACATAAATAGAATTAAACACTATAGATAAAACATGATAATACATATATGAGAAAAAAATGAGTCATAGGTGAAAGAATAAACTCTCTTAGGTTTATTCTCCCATAAAATGTTGGGAAACATATGAATATGGGAATCTAGTGTGGACCAACTAAGGTTCAATTTAGAAAAAATGTTTTTTTCACACATCAATTCCTACAAATAAGAAGTCACGTAAAGCCAGGGGACCTTATCTAGCTTCAAAATTTGAACTTGTACAATTTTGACATTGAGCTTCTTGGGGATGATAACTCCCAAATTCAAGATATTTCTAGTAGGGGAAATTGTGTGAGCTAACTACACCCATGCATCTCTCCATATCCATGTTGAGTAACATCAATACCTTTGGGAACTTATAATACCTATTCACCTCTTTGGAAGAAATATCCCCACATAATGTTCTTGTTATTCATTGATTGAATATTATGATAATAGATTTGGATTACGATCCGTTCTAGTGATTCCACATAAGGAAATGTTGGGTCTTTCTACATTTGAATGTGATTAAGCCTTTTCAATAATAGGAAACACTTTATCATCCATCTCCCTCATAACAGGGTGAATGTGAGGTGTCAACTTGGGTTAATCCTTATCCTATAAATTCATAAAATAATTGTCCCCTCTTGATCCATATTGGATCATTATATTATTTTTCATCCATATTGATGATTTTAGAGAGGAAAAAGTGGAGGAGTCAGCTCATTGGACCATTTGTACTCGCGGAACCTAGTTCAACAAATTTGGGTCTGAAACGTTTTGGGAACATTTTTAGGAATCAAAAGACATTTTTTAGGGGTAAGACTTTTTATACTTAGTATGGAACCTTCTTTTAATATTCTACACAAATACCTTTCCAGCGACATAAGAATCACTTTAATCAGAGTTTGTATGAAAATGTTATGCCACTCGGAATTTAACCTTCTTGTTTTCAGCACCATATTTCGAGAGGATGCTATGTTAGCCTCCATAACTCATGGAAAAGGAGACAACCACGTGATTATGATGAAATATACTCTACAAGAGCCTATATTTTAACTCTCAATAAAAATTGAGGTAGTCAAACCTAGCCACTAGTAGACTATTAGATTGTGTTATAACCGACCCACTAGGAGGAAAAGGGATTCCATTTATTTTTAGTGCATTTTTTCCATAGTTGAGAAAAATAGAAAAGAGGGATAGGGTATAGCACACAAAGAGGATTTTTGCACTATATTTTCCCATAGGCCACTGACCATTCTTCTTTGTACTCATAGCCATTTCCTATTTAGAGAAAGAAAGCAGTGTAACCTCACCTTCCAGTCGTGTTTTCTCCCAAAAGGATTTTCTAGCTTATATCTGATGTCAAATCATGGTTTGTAAGTTATTATTTTGTTGTTCTCTAATTTTTGGATAATTTTAATTTACATGCATATGAAAATAACAATAATGTACACACATGAAAATCTAAAGAGAAATATAACCCTAATAGTGTAAAATTTTGGATTTTTAAATATAGTTTTATTAGACCTATTGTGATGAAGGTCGAATTGAATATCCACGATAGTTTATAGATCATATTGGTATAAAAGTAAGATTGTTTGGGTTTATTTTGGAGACTTGTAGGGGATCTAGAGCGACTAAGCCAATATTTAGAAAACCCCTAGTCATGGTTGTTGAATATGTGCACAACTCTCATGACCTTGCAGAGGAGAGGATTTTGTAGCCAGAAGCATAAGTTGTAGATACAAGTCATAATATGAATCTCCTAATGTAGGTCCTGAACAATAATCTTGGACTACTCAGAGAAGATTGGGTTTATAACACAAAGGAAATATTAGAGGAGATATTAGGATATTGAGAAGAAATGGATAACTAGCTGAAGAAAAGACCTGAAAGGGATTAACCCAATTTGAGTGCTGTGAACCACTCACAATCCCTGTTCAAAATGGAAGTGAAGGTTAATATCAAGATATATTAAGGTGATATTGACACTTTGAAGATAAATCATTGGTTGCATCAATTAGAAGTGTATTTTAGTGTCCATCATATTTAGTAAGAACATAAGATTTCATTTATGCGACTAAAATTAGAGGGCCATGCTCTAAATTACTGGAAAAGCTACATAGAGACCTTGAGGTTCGAGGGAGATCCTCCAATTACTAAATGGGATGAAATTAAAATCCTCGTAAAGTCACAATTTTACCCTATTGATTATGTAGAGGACTAGTGGATACAGTGGCACTACTTCTGGCAGAAGTAGGGGAAAAGTGTATAGGAGTACACCACATAATTTAGAAACATGACTATAATGTTGGGTATCTACCCAAAGAACCCAAATGTACTCCTCAAGTATCTGGGGGGGTCTATGTAACTATCTGGGGAAGTAAGTGATGTTGTCCAAGCCCATATCAATGAACAAGGCTTGTGTATAGGCAGAATAAGAATATAGGCTTGAACAAAGGGAAATCAAGTGGATTGAAGCAGAAGGAGAAACAAGTTTCTTCTAATGAGGAGAAGAAGAAGTTGAAAGGGGGAAAGAATAAAAAGATCAAAACGATAACATATTAGTGCAAAGATCTCAAAAAGCACTAAACCCACTACAATAATGGTGAATATACAAAGGAGAAGTGTTGGAAGTTGCATCCAGAGCTTAACCCAATGAATAAAAAGAAATACAGTAAGAAGAAGAACATCATGGCCACTGATTCAAGAAACCAATTTGAAAGAACCTCAGATGTGGATGAGGAGAGTTTTTGTATGTTAGTGTAGAAGGAGGTAAATTTGAGTATCCTTCAACAACATGAAGAGAAAGAAATGAACAAACTATTCCATATAAAGATACAGGTCAAGAAGACACAAATTGATGCTTTGTTTGATTCAATATCATAGGTGAATATTAGTGTACTAAATTTGGTCAACAAATTGGGATTGGAATTTCGTGATCATCGAAGACCATATCCATTGGTATGGGTAAAAAAGAATGAGAAATTAAAGGTTACAAAAAAATGCAAAATTAGATCTGTTATTAGTGTTAATTTTATTGATAAAGTAGAACTAGATGTGGCTCCCTTTGATGTATGCAAAGGTGTTTGGAATTTTGTGACAACCCCAGTCATATCTTATTTGTGAATATCATGTAAACACTTCCATGTATTTGGATTCCTTAATTGAAATGGTATGAGTAAGAGACACAGATTCCAGGGTCCGAGGGAGGTTTCTTGTTGTGATGGTGTAAGTTTCCTTAAGGTAGAAAACTTTATATTGTTGGGACAACCATTGAATATGGTTGTTATGTGTTTAATATATTGGTTCCTAAATTTAATAAAACTACAATAAAGTTACACATGCCATGATGCCTTGGAAATAAATGTGACAAGAAACAAGGACCAATTTTAATGGAGGATGGAATTGTGCATGAAACATGAAGAACAACAAAGTCCACCACGAAAGGGGAATGTTGGAACAATAGGAGCCACCATGGCCGAGATGGAATTAGGGGTAGAAGAGACAAAAATAAAACACATTGGAGTAGAGAAGTCAAGATCGCTAACAAGGGAGACCCTGAAGTTCAATGCTAAGAGTAAGCACCTGGATTGCTGATTTCGGTTAGCGAACCTAGAATAAGAAGGTATCTCAGGTGAGGACAATGGCCTCTAGATTCCCAATTGGCCAAAGGGTGGAGGATTTTTCTCTAGATTCACTTGAAGGTTGAGGTGGAGGGATTGTTCCTTGGACTTTTGGAGAGAGGACTTATGGAGCCTTTCTTGTTGTGTTTGTATAGTGGGTTCTAGATTCCCTTCTATGGGTGGAACAACTATGTTGTACGTTTCAAGGTGGAGGTGAAGCCTCTGGAGTCCCTAGAGTTTTTGGCTATTGAACAATTGAAAGGTTGAGGTGGAAGGCCTATAGATTCCCTTTGATGTTATCGACTACTATTTTATTATTGGATGGATGTGAGAGAACCTCTGGAGTCCCTATTTCAATCAATAGTGGTGGTAAATCCCTATAGCAGAGCCACCTTAGTCTTTGGCATTTGGCTTGAGTGTGACATCTTCAAGAGAGAACTGGTTGTAGTTTGTCTATGGTTGGGTGGAGAGTTGTCATCGAGAACTAAATTTCCTAGTCTAGTATACATTAAATATAAGTGATTGTGAATGCATTGTTTATTATTGAGTTCTTATTGAACTATTGAAGTAGTGTTTTATTCATTGTGTGAATGGTTCATGGATTTAATGTGATTGGAATGGTAAATCTCTCATTGAGTGTGTATCTTGTTGTTGTGGTATCCCACTAGTGTTTTTAATGCAGGACAACAGATATAATTTTGTATGTGTGAGTTCCATGTGCAATAAGTATTATTTTTGTATGTGAGCATGATCATTTGATGTTCAACTGCAAGGTGTGTGTCTGTAATTTGATTAGTAAGGAACCTTCTTGTTGTTAATGTAATTTTGAACCTTTTACAACTTATTTAGGTGCTTCATGATGTCTAGTTGTTTCTATAAGCTCTATTATGCTTACTCGTTCCTCTAGGAGACCTGTATGTCTCTAGACAAGAGGGGTTTGCTTCCATGTAAATCATTAAGGGTCAAGGGATTGTAGGCCTTTGAAAGACTGAATGGAAAAGCCCCTAACCTAAATGGAAAAGTCCCTGTTTGGTCCATTATAATAAGGCCATCAGTAAACTAGGAAGGGAAATCCTATCTTAAGCTCAAGAGGGATAGCACAAGAACATGTTTCATAAAACTATAAGGGTGATGGTGGAGTTCTGTCACAAGTCCAAGTGATTATAGAACCACTACATTTGAGTCGTGGGAGAAACCCTCCGCAAATGGTTCATGATGAAAAACCCATAGATATATTGTCTCATAACCTTATCTCACATCATCATCCTTTTAACCATATCCATGACTTTGGATGAATTTATTGGGTAGTGCGATAGTCAGCTTGAAATCCAAGTTGTTAGTCCATATGACCGCAATGCATGACCAAGAGAAAGAGCTCACATGGTCAATGAATAAGAGTAAATGAGAGGAATATGTGAAGGATATGAAGCCTGTGATGAAGTGTCCTAGAAGGTTGTGTCCCTAGGAGCCCACAAGAGGTCATACAAGAGAAATTACAAACTTACAAGAACTAGGTTGGGGTGGCACAACTAGTGGCACGGAGTGGACCGGGATGATTTGGAGGTCATGCATTGGCCGATGGAAGAGAAAATTCCTATGCAAAAAGGCTTATCATGAAGTTAGGAAGTGGATTATGGGACCCGTTTAGACGGAAAATATTACACTAGATGATGGGAGAATTTTTGTCCTGTAGTCCATCTCCTAGAGGGAGCAAGGTGTCGTGTTCACGATGAAGTTTGGATGAATCAACACTAAGTTTTCATGACAAGAGAAAATTCTTCAGTGCTATTAAATAAGAATGAGAACCTATGGGCCAACTTGAAGCATTGACCGTGTGGAGGTGTGGAGCCGCCAAGATGATGTAAGCTTGGAGGTCGGTCCCCAATTGTTCAATGAAAAGGTGTATTTAAATGGAACAGGGTGACGCAAGTCAACATGTGGTGGCGTGCATGTGGGCTCGACAAATTTTTCATTTCCGCAAGGGTTCTAAAAACCCTTTTGAAAATTCCATGTAAAAATCTATATAAGGCCACAATGATGGGACACTTATCCCAAGCTGAATGGTGGGGAAACATCCGAATGGTTGTTGATTCAGTTTATTGTGGCTAAGGAAATTGGCAAAGGAAATGGCAAAGTCTTTAGAAATGCATGAGGAATTTATTGCCATTTTATTTGTGAAAATAATGGAAATTAGGAGAAAAGGAAGGTGAAATGTCATAGGTTGCATGTGAGGAGGAAAATGAAGAAAATAAAGGCCTCATTAATAAAAAGGCTTCTCATGATCCATGGGAAAGACTTGATCAATTCAATTTTGGAGCTCTCTCATTATTCTCTCTCTCTCTCTTACCCTTGGAGACTAAGAGTTTTCTTGGAGCACTCTTGTTGGGTGTGGCATGCTTTGAGTTTTGGAGAAAAAAGGCGAAGAAAGAATAGGAAAGTGCAGGAGGGCATCGGTATCAATAGTTACAACCAGTTTTGCTTGCAGGTATCAAGTTGCATGTATGTTTTCCCCACTAGCTTTGGCATGCATGGCACATGCATGTGGTTTGTTGGTTATGATCTGTCACTGGGATGGAGGATTGTCTCAATTGACAGTGGATTTGCCTAGCCTTTTCATTTCATGGATAGCCATGGAGATTGTGGGTTTATCTCCTTATTTTATTTTGGTTGGTTCTCATGTTTCCTTAGCTTAGGTTGAGTTATTAGTTCCTGGAAGCCTTGGTTGGACAAATGCTCTGGAAGCCCTTGGTGGGTTGAGTTACTTGTCCTAGAATCCTTGGTTGGAAAAATGCTCTGGAAGCCTAACAACAGTTATGGGTTGAGTTAGTAGTCCTGGAGCCTTGGTTGGACAAATTCTCTAGAGCTCAACAACAGTCGTGGGTTGAGTTACTATTCCTGGGAGCCACGTTGGAACAAACACTCTGGATCCCTGGGAGGCTGGGATAGAGACCAATAAGATGATGGTTTTGGTGATGTTTGACCATGAGGTGGAATCATTATTTTACGAGTTGAGGTGGATGGCCTCTGGAAGCCTTGGATGGTTTTTGATTGATGTGTTCTATGGGATACGACATTCATGCTTGGAATATGGCAAGGGGGTGAATGGTTGAAGAGAGATTTGGCTCAACCATTCAATGGTCGTGTGGAACGTGGAAGTCCCATCCTGGGTTGGATTTGGCATCATTAATTAAAGTTTATTTGTCCCTGTATCTCTATGAGAATTATAACGGATTATATGTGGTTTATATGGCTAGTATTTCATTGGTATTTTTGAATGTATTATGTTGGTTATTTACATGTTTTATGACAACAACCATGTGTGGATTCATCATGTTTTAACTTATAATTGAATGATCAATGTATCTATGACCTAGTTGATGGAATGATTGTTAAAGTGATAAGGAAACAATGCTTCATGGTGAATCTCAGATAAGTATGAGACCTGTATGCTCAGATATGTTATTTACACCTATAGGTTGCATATTTACTAAGTGTTTGAAAAAATGCATGTCATAACTAGTAGAGGTCCATTCAAGGTCTTCAATAAGTATTTTCTTTAGTACTATAATTTCCATGTTATTTTATAGATTTTAATAGATGGTTCAACTCTGGGTAGTGACCTCAGCTCTGGGCCTGAAAAAGTAGCTAAAATCGCAGAGTCGCTAGCATAGGACTGACAAATTGGGTCCCTGGTCACTGACAAGGAAGCCTGTGAGAGTGACTATAGGGTTAGATTCGCATGCATGCATTGTCATGGGAGAAACTTTGGGTTTAATTCATCTAAATGCTAGGTTAAGTCAAGGATTGGGCACCTGGAGTGGTGGATTAACTCGTAGGGGTCCTAAAGTAGCAAAGGGACATTTGTGTGTTGTGTTTCCATAGATTCCATTTCCTTAAGGTTACCTAGTAGTAGCCTCTTGTCGCATGTTTACCCCAGCTAGCCAGTTGCTTGGGTAGATGTGGGAGGAGGGTCTTACAGAGTGGTATCAGAGCATGGTTGCACTCTCCTTGGGTTGTGTGTTGATCATGCATTCATGTTGGTTTCATATGTGTTCCTTTTGCATGTAGTCCATGTTCTTGATGAATTTTGATGGTGTTTATCATGGTTGTAGTGGTGTCTCCATGTGAAGGTTGAAGGTGTCATCGTGGATTATGTCTTCATGTGTGTATCACTGATTAGGAATTGTTATGCACATCAATTCTCACATGTTATCAAGTTCACGTGATATGTTTGTTGTTTTCATAAATAAGGTCATGGTTTCTGTAGTTGATATGGTCATCCATTGATGAGTGGACTCTAGATATAATGATGTGTACATGGTTTTGTGCTCATGTGTTATATGTCTATATGTAGTTGTTATGCATGTATGGTCTTGGTTATATTTATCCATGAATAGTAGGTCAAGCATGCCTTGTGAAGTCATGGTATGAAATTTAGGTCATCATGATGCTATTGGTTGTTATGATGCTAATGTGTTGGCTGAGATAGAGCACAAGTTGAGGATCATCATAATTAGGTAGCAACATTAGACTTTCGGGTAAGAGCATATCGTCATATAGTTATTTGTATGTTTGGCATGCAGATATGTAAGTAAAAGATTGTTATATGCATTAGGTTTATATACATTAGGTTTATGTACATGTTTTTTATGTTATGGTTACGTACATGATAAATGATATTTGATTAGTATAGTCACATGCACATATGTCATGAATGATAGTAACATGTGATTGTATGAATTTCTATTTTTGTTTTATGTTAGATAACTTGATGATTAAGTAACATGTTGTTGATGTGCATGATAGGTTAACTTGTTGTTGTAGTATGTTAGTAACTTGATGATTAGGGTTATAACGTTAATATCTTGATGGTATATGTATTATGCTAAATTGGATTGGACTATGCAGATAGTTATGGTTACAATATTCGGGTATGAGCCAACATATTTGTGATGACTTTGCACACGTGGTTATTATGCATGAACGATAAATGCTTATGAGTTTATGATGTGAACATGTTAGTTAGTTAATGTTATCGATATTGTGATCTTATTTATGTTTAAGTTGACATGTTGTAAAGTTATATCTTGCTAACTAGATTAATTGTGAAAACAATATATCCTTCCCCGAGGTACACTAAGGTATGAGTTTTCTTATGTAGTATCCTTGGCGTTAGATTGTTTGATTATGTCATCTAGTTGATTTATCTAACATAGTATGTGTGCGAGTTATTTGAATGTTTGAGTAATTGCATGATATAATTATTTGTTCCAATTATCTTGTTTAAGATGATTGTACTAATACATCTATGCTAGGACAATTGATATATACTTGAATGTAAGTAGGTCACATGTGTAGCATTATGTCTAAGGACTATGAGTTGACTATGGATTATGACATGATTATTAGTCTTCGTAAAGGTTGATTTCAAATTGATGTATATGGTTGTCTTGATATTTGGAACATGTGGTTGACATGTGTGAAGATTTGTAGGAAACATGATTAGTATTATCTTGACACGCTAATAGTTGATGGGTTTACATAGCGGATAGTTGGGTAATGTGACAAGTACATAGTAAGCCTTGATCATAGCAAGGTAAAACGATAAAAAGAAAAGGAATTGGGAAATAATTCCTTTCGCTATGTTTGGAAACCCTAATTAAAAAAGAATGAGTGATTCACACACATGAAGTCTTCTTAACCTTAATCTCATCTGACATTATGTGGATATGTGTTATATTCATGGACATGTACTGATAGGTATATTAGCTAGTTCCTAGTTACAACTGGTTTGTCAAGGGAACTAGAGTCCCTTGAAAGATGGCATGGATGTATTCAGTTACAAGAAACATGCT
This sequence comes from Pinus tabuliformis, assembly GCA_031772625.1. Taxonomy (NCBI): domain Eukaryota; kingdom Viridiplantae; phylum Streptophyta; class Pinopsida; order Pinales; family Pinaceae; genus Pinus; species Pinus tabuliformis. The sequence goes on from CM062819.1 coordinate 1,691,724,378, forward strand.
TGGCACAACAAGGAAAGGTACCTAATGTATTGTTATGCTTATTTATGCACTGAAAGTTATGTGTTGATGGGAGTATGATGTAGGGATTTGCATGGAAAGATAGGTTGCCATGAAATTTTGAAGAAGGCTCGAGTTGGGCTTTCCTAGGGAACCATGGAGATTGAGTCATGGTTTTTGCTTTCAATCTTGTGCTTTTGGTCATTCATGATTTTTTGTGCTTGATTTGCAAATTTGTTTATGTCTAGTGTATGGTCATACCACTTTGTTGTGGTGTTTTATTGATTTTGGTTTTCATGGCCTTCTTCTTGTTGTTTATCTTCTTGCCTTTTATTGTTTTGACTCTTGGGAATTGGTTGGGAAACAAGAAAGTTAATGGATCTCAGGGAGAGATGTGTGGTAACCAACAGGTAATGTAAGACACGGATGAATATTGGTGCATGACTAAGTGCATTAGAAGGTAAGACTACGACAGTCATTTGGACTGGCTGGATCCATTGTGGTAAATGGACGATGGCACTAAAGTCATGAGAAAAGTAACCAAAAAGGTAAAGTAAATGGATTTGAGGCATCAGATTCCTTGGTTATGTTGGGAACAACTATTCTTAATGTTGTGCATGTTTTGCATGAACAAAGGAAGTTATCTTAACATTGACCTTATGATATTTGGTAATTATGTTGTGATTGTGATTATGTTGATGTTTATATATTTATACATGTATGTATGTATGTCATGTCTAATAGGGTCATCATGGATCATGATTATTTTATGCTAATATTTATATTTACATATGTGTGTATGTATGTCGTTGACTAACTAGATCATTATTATTTAATGTTGATGTTTATATGTATATATGTATGTATGTATGTATGTCACTGTTTGATAGGAGCCATTAAAGAACATTTGAGGTTTAAAATGGGCCTCCTAAGAAAAATGTAAAACCAAAATGAACTTTGTAAGAACCAATAGGATTCAAGATGATGATGTCAACCATGGGGGGTGACTCGCCATTTTTGGGGTAAAAAGTAAAAAGATTATAAAATAATAAAACTACTTTTTTCAACTTCTATTTTAAACTTATCTCCCTAAGGCTTTACTCAAATTTCAAGCGGGAGTACTCGTTTGATGCAAAATTTAATTCCTCATCCAATGAGTACCCATGTTGCATATTTTTTATGGACCTTGATACACGAAAAATGAGAAATGCATGAAAAAATGTGATTGCAATAACGTTTTTCATGTATTTCTAATTTTTTGTGTCGTGGGGTCCATAAAAAGTATGAAACATGGGTACTTCTTGGATGAGGAATCAAATTTTGCATCTAATGATTGTTCCTACTCGAAATTTGAGTAAACCCATAGGGGGATAAGTTGAAAATATCAGTGGAAAAATTAGCTTTTTCTTTTTTCCCTCTAAAATTTGATGATGTAATCTAATCTTATATTATTATTTCCATTATTATTTTATAATTTTCTTAGGAGGCCCATTTTAGACCTAAAAATTCCCCTAATGATTAGGAATCATTATTGTGGAGGAATGATTGTTTATGCAGGTGAATGACCTGAAGAGGTTTCAGGTCCTACAAGGAATCAATTGGGAGACAAATATATGAGGTCAGCATCATGTGGTTATGAGTTAATATTATGTCTATGTTATCAATAAGTTATTCCAAGGGATACATCAGTGAAATGAAGGTAATGTGGTCTGCAGCATTCTAGGACAAGCATGGATAAGACGTTGGAAGTAAGGTTGCTTGGTTGAGGTAGTGTGGTTTCAAATGTGTGGTATTAATGTTGCACATAAGTCATACATGTTGCATCTATGATGATTGTGTGCATGCATTATTGTGCATATGTAGTGTGTTTACATTTTATTTATGAAATATTATGTACAGAGTGTTAGTACAGATAATGTTGTATGAATGTTGCATATTCAGTGTTGGGTATAGATGGTGTTATGTACATGTTGGGTATATGGTGTCGTGTACATATCATACTATGTGCATGATGGATATGCAGTGTTGTATGTATATGGTGCTTGGTGCATGTTGGATATGTGGTCATGTGTACAGATGATGTTATTTACATGTTGGATATGCAATGCTATGTACATGTGGTGTTGTGTTCATGTTGTATATGTGGTTCTATTTATATATAGTGTGTGTGTATGATTGTGCAAGTGGTTTTGTGTACATGTGGTACTATGTACATGTTGTACAAGCGGTGTTGTGTGCAGGTGTTGTTGTGTACATGTCGTGCATGTGGCACTATGTACATGTGGTGTCGCTTACATGTCGTGCATGTGGTATTGTGTACACGTTGTTAAAGTGGTTTATCGTACATGTGGCGTTGTGTACATGTTATGCAGGTGGCATCGTGTACATGTGATGTTGTGCACACATTGTGGAGGTGGTGCTTCATACATGTGGCACTAGCATACATGTGGGATTGAGTGCATGTCATACATGATGTGTTGCATGCATGCACTACTATGTATGTGGATTGTGTAGTCACGGTATCAAGGCATGTGTATTCATTGTGTTGTACTCTATGTGGGTACATGTATTGTGTGGTGTTGTACATTGAGTATAGACATATGAGTTGTGTTGTATATCAGGTGTATGTGTATCCATTTTGTGGTGTCTCACGTTGTGTGTGGATGTCTGTCTTGTGATGTACATTGTGTACGTATACGTGTTGTGTTTTGTCGTACATTGGATGTAGGAGTATGCATTGTGGTGTGTTATGCACTGGGTGTAGGCATATGTATGATGTTATGCACTTGCTGTAAGCATATGCACTCTATTATATACACTGGGTGTAGGTGTATGTGTTGTATGTCCTGTGTAGGTACATGTATTGCATGGAGTTGTATGTCGTGTGTGGTCATATATGTGTGATGCACACTATGTGTGTGAACACACAGTTAAGGAGAAGGTACTGGTTGTTTTTCTAGCATGGCAACTAATCTAGACTACGTACGGAATAAAGACAAAGGTAGAAGTAAGGGTCGATTAAAGGATAAGTATCGGTATATTATTTTAGTTTACTATGCATGTGATTTATGATTCTAATATATGATGACTATATGTGATCTATCATTCTGGTTTATGATGGTTACATTTGATTTATGATTTTGATCTATGATGGTTATGTTTTGAGTTAACTTGATGAGATATTTTTATAAATGTTGATTTGGTCAAATATTCTAGTTTGACTTATTGTGATAGGAAGCAAACATGATTGCAAATGTACCTTATTGACGAGATACCAATGAGGTATGATTTGAAGTTATTTCAATTTATTTTGAATCTAATGGAAATTATATGCTTGGAACAGGAATTTATTAACATTCCCAGTTGAGTGGCACAAATTGACTGCAAGAATTAGCAACAATAGTTAAAGAAATTAGAAAATGCAGCAGTATGTTGGTAAAGCATTCAGGAACAGGGCCATTATGGGACATTGGTACCGAATAATGTCCATTGATTTCCATGAGCATGCTATGACTGGTATGATGGTTTTTAGGTAGGGATATGCCTTAGTTTTTATATCTTTTGATGCAAGGAAGCCTTGCCAAGGGATGGACTGTCTAAGTTGGGGGTGCTAGCGGAACTTGGAAGGTGAGTAACTGCACAGAAGGGGTTGAATGACTTGCCTGAGGGACTGTGACTGTGTAGCAGAGAAGGGAAGACCGAGGATGGATTTCTTTTTGTCATCAGCATTGCGATATGGAATCAAATGCAAATTGGGAGTGCACCCTGGAACAATGAGGCAGTAACTATTCACTGAGAGGACAAGTGGCACAAGATTATAGCACTGGACATTAGATGTAGTTTGACTATGGCAGTCAATTCTGCACTTGTTTGGAAGGAGGTGAATCCTAGTATTAGTTGAGGGTGGACGTGCAAGCCTTTAGATTCCCTTGTTGTAGATGTAGGTACCATATATTTTTATTTGCTGGTTTAGAAAATGTGTATATGTGTATATTATTGTAAATATTATATTAAGATATATTTATAAAGCTCCATAGATAGTATGGTTATTTTTTGGTTGAAGAAAATGTTTATGTGTACATGTGGTGGTTGTAAATACTGTAATGAACTGTGTTATAAAGCTCCATTAAATGGTATTTTTTTCATGTTTGAGAAGTAGTCATTGTAAATACTTCAATGAGTTATGTTATAAAGCTCCATGGGTAGTATATTTTGTTTTCAGCGGTCTTGTTGGTTATAGGTGTCATTGAACAATGAGGATGGTGTTTAGGGTTCTGTAACAGCCCTGGTGAAAATTCCATGTACAAATATATATAAAGCCAAGGTGATGGGACACATATCCTAGGCTGAATGGTTGGGGAAACATCCTAATGGGCATTGATTCGGTTTATTATGGCTAAGGAAATTGGAACAGGAAATGGCAAAGGCTTTGGAAAGGCATGAGGCATTTATTGACATTTTATTTATGAAAATAATCGAAATTAAGAGAAAAGGAAGGTGAAAGGTCATAGGTTGAATGTGAGGAGGAAAATGAAGTAAAATAATGGAAAATGAAGAAAATAGAGACCTCATTAATAAAAAGGCTTTTAAGGCTCAATGGCGAAGACTTGATCAGTTTAGTTTTGGAGCTCTATTATTATTCTCTCTCTCTCATACTCTTGGAGAATTAGAGTTTTCTTGGAGAACTCTTGGTGAGTGTGGCACACTTGAAGTTTTGGAGAAAGAAGGAAAAGGAAGAAGAGGAAAGTGCAATAGGGCATCGCTATCAGCATCTACAGTGGGTTTTGCTTACATGTATCGAGTTGCGTGTATGTTTTCCTCACTAGTTTTGGCATGCATGGCACATGCATGTGTTTTCTTAGTTATGATCTATCGTTGGCATGGCAGACTGCCTGTATTGATAGTGGATTTTCCTAGCCTGGACATTTCATGGATAGCCATGGAGATTATGGGTTTATTTCCTTGTTTTGTTTTGGTTGGTTCTCATGTTTCCTTAGCTTGGATTGAGTTATTAGTTCCTAGAAGCCTTGGTTGGAAAAACACTCTAGAAGCCCTGTAACAGCTTGGGTTGAGTTACTAGTACCGTAGCCTTAGTTGGACAAATGCTCTGGAAGCCCTGTAACAACTTGGGTTGAGTTATTAATCCTAGAAGCCTTCGTTGGACAAACGCTCTAGAAGCCCTTGGTGGGTTGAGTTACTAGTTCTAGAAGCCTTGGTCAAACAAAAGCTCTGGAAGCCCAACAACAGTTGTGGGTTGAGTTACTAGTCATGGACCCTTCATTGGACAAACTGTCTAGAGCCTAGCAACAGTCGTGGATTGAGTTACTAGTACTGGGAGGCGGGTTGGAACAAATTCCCTGGATCCTTGGGAGGCTAGGATAGACAGCAATCGAATGATGGTTTTGGTGATGTCCGAACATGAGGTGGAATTATTGTTTGATGGGTTAAGGTGGATGGCATCTAGAAGCCCTGCATGATGTTTTATTGATGTGTTCTATGAGATCTCACATTCATTCTTGGAATATGGCACGTGGATGAATGAATGAAGAGAGATTTGGCTCAGTCATTCTATGGTCAGTTGGAATGTGGACGTCCCATCTCAGGTTGGATTTTTCATCATTAATGAAAGGTTATTTCTCCTTGTATCTCTATGAGAATTATGATGGATTATATATGATTTATATGGTTGGGATTTCATTGGTATTTATGTCCCTATTATATTAGCTATTTACATGTTTTATGACAACAAACATGTGTGGATTTCATCATGGTTTTACTTGTAATTGAATGATCAATGTATCTATGACCTAATGGATGGAATGACAGTTAAAGTGATAAGGAAACAATGCTTCATAGTGAATCTTAGATAAGTATGAAACCCTTATGCCCAGATCTATTATTTACACCTATAGGTTGTGTATTTGATAAGTGTTTGACAAAATGTCTGTCACGGCTAGTAGGGGTCCAATTAGGGTCTTGAATGGGTATTTTATTTAGTACTATCATTTCCATGTTATTTTATTGATTTGCAGAGATGGCTGAATTTTGGGCAGTGACCTAGGCTCTGGGCCTGAAAAGTGGCTGAAATCCCAGAGTCGTTGGCATAGCACTGACAAAGTGGTTCTCTGGTCACTGGTAGACAAGCCTGTGATAGCGACTATAGTGTTACATTCACATGCATGCCTTGTCATGGGAACAACTTTGGGTTTAATTTATCTAAATTCTATGTTAACTTAGGGATTGGTTACCTGGAGTGGTGGATTAGCTCCTGGGGTTCCTAAAGCACCTGAGGGAGGTCTGTGTGTTGTGTTTCCATCGATTCCATTTCCTTAAGGTTCCCTAGGAGGTTGAATCATATCATAATAGCCTCTTGTCGCATGTTTACCTTGGTTGGCCGATTGCTTGGGTAAATGTGGGAGGAGGGTGTTAGAAGGGTGAACCCACATACATGTTAGTCTTGAGGATTTTTTTCTCAAAGACATTTATTAGGGTGTAAGGTGAGAAGGGAAAGAGTAACAAGCCCAGGTAATGGAAGAACTACCAACAATTAACAACATGTCCATTACCTATATGTGTGTGTGTAAAGGCCTGTGTCATGACCGAGCTAGTAGCTAACACATCATTGCCACGAGGCACTAGGAGGATGATGTAGCCTTCCACGTGAAAATTATGTGACAATATTGATGATGTGGTGCCTTCTTAATTTTTAGAGACTCAAATGGTCATTTCTTGTGGTTTGGAGGTTAGACTAAAGTAGAATTTTATATCATCGAAATCGTCTTGACAAGATGGATGCAATGGTGATGTATATTTACACTTTAAACTAGTTGAAAAGATAAAAAAAAATGCAGACCCCATTTCCTTAATGACACCTTGGATCTTGGGCTAATCTAGTTACAAGCCTCCTCCCAACCTGTGAGCCAAGGATTTATGAGGGGGTGGTGTTCTAGTGTGGTATCAAATCATCCCGGCTCAACACCTATACTAATGGGCTCTATCATGAGCAAGTAAAGGAAAGGTTTCTGCAAGGGGTTTCATATTGATTTCTAGAAAGCTAATAACACAAATGTTTAGGTCTTAAAAGTCAATTTGATTGATTGATCTCAGGTATCGTAGAAACTCTTACTTTGTGATTGACACATGTAGTATGGTACTAACCATTGTGTGGACTAACATATTCTACTAGCTATGTAGACACCTACAATAATTTCAATTACTTGAGGATCAAGTCATAATGGAATATTAATATGGCTTGTTTGTACAACTATTTTTCCATGATAGCTCCATAAAAGCAAGTTCATGGTAAATATTATTCTTACTTATTTCTTTCATAATGTATCTATTAATTGTGTGTGAATGACCACACATTCTGAGAAGCAAAGGAATGAAGACAAGAATGGTGCAGTATAGCTCTGATCAATCACAACAAAGATATGAAGAGGTAATGAAGAGACAACTTCATGGTAATTATAATATTGGTTTAAGTATAGATTAAAATATCAATGGTTTAAATATAAATTAACAATATCAACTGATAATACTTTGCATGAACATGTAAAAATAATGTCAAAACACCCGAAATATCAACTGATTAGCCATATAATCTCCGGGAAATCGATGCTGGGATATATACAAGTACTACAAAAACCGTATTTGAGTTTAACTTGAAACCAAGATATATAAAAATACTAGAAAAATTCGTCCTGAAAATAAAAAAATACTAGCAAAATTGTATTTGAATTTAAAGAGATTATTACAATATACTACTGGAGTATACTCTTTTGATTATAATTAATTAAAAGTATATTAGAGTATAGCATGTTGATTATAATATAAAAATAATTCTAATATTTTATTGATTAATACCTTAAAATAATGTTTAATTTCTGTTAATTAATACATTGTGCTCAATTGTAGGCGTAACTATACTATTTTATATCTCACGTTGTAAATATGATGTTGTATTGCAATTTTGAGGTCAATTAATGGATTGTATCATCTACTTAACACCACTTTAAGAAAATTGTTATGTCTAATGCACATTAGATAATTAAAAAAAAAAATACTCAATCAATTTATGTGAGGACAAGTTTTTCTTGAACTGCATAATTTACTTGTAATTTGTTCATTCATTCACTCGCTAAAGATCGCAGGGTATGTTGTAGAGCATATATAAGCTCCTACAAAACCTAGTAGCTGGAATGTGAGAAGCATGTTTATTTACATGTGTAGACGTGGTAGTCAGTCGCTCAGAAGCTACCACCGATAATAGAATAGTTTGTGCACCAACCAATCAAAACAAAAATAAATCATTGTCTATAGCATGGAAGAAATTACAGAAATAATTGCTGATAAACTATGGCATTGTGAGACTATTGAATGACGTTGTTCTTAAACCAGTCTGACTAAAGCAACACGAGGCAGCACCGGAGTGGACTGGACTGGAGGTAGATTCAGATCAGAAAATATCTTGAAATATAATAGGTAACAGTGAAGTATATTCAGATCAGAAAAAATCTTGAAATCTAATAGATAGCAGTGAAATCAATTAGATAATTTGTGGATTTAACACATAGTAGCGAAGTTAATTGGATTTGTTGATTTAACAGATAACAGTGAAGAAGTCAATTGGATTTGTGCATTTGGACTGTTCTTCCTGAATGCGAATTCAGCAAATATCCCCTAAAATCTGATCAACTTGAATTTTCCATTAGTGGATTGTTCTTCCCGATTGCAGTTTCTGGAAACATAGTGAAATCTAAATCTGATGGATAATAGATAATGACTTGATCAATTGGCTGATCTGGTATCCTTAATATTCCAGGATATTCAGGAAATCCAAATGAAACCATTGATCTTCCAGAATATTCATTCTTGAAAATCTCGAATTAAGATAAGAATGCCAAATGTTGATACACCTACACAAATTAATTATAGCTCGTCGATAATTGGTAACATTGTTGGAGTGACTTACGAGAGTGGCGGGGTGACTCGCGGACGTTTCATCTATCCAGAAGCTCTTCGGCTCTCTCCACCGCCGCCTCTTCTTCTTCTTCCCTTCCGCACACTTCGCCAGGCATTGATTAAATCGTGTGGCATCCTGAGAATCAGATTACATGAAAATCTCCTTTGTGCTTAATGAATTATACGATAAAGATTGATGTACTACTTGCTCTATGGCTTCGCATCAGCATTGTGGATGTTTTTTCGATGTTTTTTCTCTCCAACGCTCCGGGTAGTCATGACAATCTTTGTGGGTTACACAACCATCCTTTCCATTGCATCACCTCTCTGGCCATGACAATGTCTTCATGCGCATCAACAGTAGGGATGCCACAATGTTAAATCTATCAAGAGCATACATATGAAAACATAAACAAAACTAATGAACAAAAATAAGAGAAGTCTCATTCTCAATCCATGAGGTGAACTCTCATTGGACTCTCATATCCATAAGAGCAATGAATACATTATTATATAGAGGACATATTTCTAATTTGATTATCCATTATCTCGCTAATAGCCTAATCTACTGGGCCTAATAATTTGTTGAATGATAATTGACTATATCTATTAATTTGTTGCCCTAATTCTGATAACTCAGAACACAAAATTTGCTGGCTAATTTGTCAGCAATTACATAACTTAGTTTAAGCATTTTCCTCAACACCCCTTAATGCTTAATGAGGTGATCCCAAGCATATCCCTCATGTGTTGAAACTTACCTTTTGGTAGTGCTTTGGTAAATATATTTGCAAGATGATCATTTGTTGCACAAAACTTTATTTCAATTTCTCCTTTTGCCACATAGTCTCTTATGAAATGTTATTTAATATCAATGTGTTTGGTGCATCTATGAAACAACAGATTTTTAGTTATGGAAATGGTAGAGAAGTTATCATAGTAAATAGTTGTGGCATATTTTTGTTCTTGTTTTAGATCTAACAATACTTTCTTCAACCAAATCGCTTCACTTGTTGTTCTTGTTGCTGTAATATACTTTGCCTCTATAGAAGATAATGAAATAGTTGGTTTCTTCTTTGAACCCCATAATACTGCACATAATCAAAGGTGAACACATAACCTGAACTGCCTTTTCTATCATCAAAATATCTAGCCCAATCACTATCTGTATAGCCAACCAACCCAAAATTATTTGACGAAGTATACCAAATTCCATAATTTCTTGTTCCAGAGAGATACCTCAAAATTATTTTTGCTGCTACAAAATGAATCTTACTTGGACTTTGCATGAATCTAGAAATTAATCCTACTGCATGCATAATATCAAGCCTAGTGGTAGTAAGATACAACAGGCTTCCTACCAGACTCCTATAGGATTGAGAATCTACTTTTTCAGCTCCATCTTCTACAATTTCTCATGGGTGTGCGCATGGGTTTACAATTTCCCATTTTTATTTTTTTAAGAAAATTTGAAACATATTTTTCTTGTAAAATAAAAATTCCATCATTAATTTGTGTCACTTCTATGCCAAGAAAATAATGGAGCAAACCCAAATCAGTCATTTCAAATTCAATCATCATAGCCTGCCTAACCTCTTCCACTAACAAATCACTTGAAGATTTGTATATCAAGTCATCTACATATAAGCACATAATTATTATATCATTACCATTTGACTTGATATATAATGTGTGTTCCTTTTCACTTCTATTAAACCCCTTTTTCAAAAATAAGTGTCAATCCTACTGTACAATGCTCTTGTAGCTTGTTTAAGCCCATAAAGAGTCTGTTTTAGTTTGTAGACTTTGTGTTCATTTCCTTCTTCTTCATATCCTTGGGGCTGGTGAACATATACATCTTCTTTCAACTCACCATTTAGAAAGGCCGATTTAACATCAAATTGATAAATTAACCATTTATATTGTGCTTCAAATGCCAAAATAGTTCTGATTGTATCAAATCTTGCAACAAGAGCATATGTTTCATTGTAGTCAATATGTGGTTGTTGAGCATATCCCTTTGCTACTAACCTTGCTTTGTGCTTTTGTATTGATCCATCAACAGCATACTTGGTTTTATACAACCATTTCACACCAATGACTTCTTTTTCAGTAGGAGGATCCACAAGCTCCCATGTTTCATTCTTTTTAATCGTTGCCATCTCTTCATCCATTGCTTTGTGCCAAACTAACTCTTTTATTGCATCTTCAAAACATCTTTTGGCTCTGCTTCAGTCTGAGACATCAAAGAAAAATTAGTATAACCATAAATTTCATTTAAAGATTTTTTCTTTTTCAGAGGAGGACCTGGACTTGAGACAAGACTTGAAGTAGCAAACGATGATCAAGTGGATGTGGCCTCTGAAGTATTTTGATTACTCGATGGATTTTCAGAAATAAAATATTCATCTTCTTGTACAACAATACTTGGAGTTTGTTGTTGCACATCGTGATTCCACTTCCATTCTTCTTTCTCGTCAAAGAACACATCACGACCAATCATTAATTTTTTAGTTTGTGGATTTTACAATCTATAACCTTTGGTTTCAATTATTGAATTTAGGATTCTAGCTGTTTCTTGGTCAAATCTAGCTGTTGTCATTTTAGCCATTACCTTTTCTAGAAAATTGGGTCATTGGATATTCTACCCTATCTATTTAATGTGCAATGTGAGATCTGCTCATTCAACTTGTCCTGACGATGAACCACAATGGCTGGTTTGAAACGTGTCGACAAAAGTATCTCTATGTGATTTTCGCCGAAGAATATTCTCAAAAACCTTTGGTTTCCTCACAATATCCAATAAAAATGAATTTCACACTTTTATCATCAAGCTTTCTTCTCTTTTCAGTAGGAACATGAACATAGGCAATGCAACCAAAGACTCTTAAATGAGAAATATTGGGTTTTCTTCCACACCATGCTTCATAAGGGGTAATATTTTGCACACTTCTTGCTGGGCATCTATTAAGAAAATAAACAGATGTAGCTACTTCTTCAGGCCAAAAATTGTTTGGAAGGTTTTTACCTTTCATCATGCTCCTAGCCATCTCAACAATTGTTCTATTCTTATGTTCAGCAATGCAATTCTATTGGGGAGTATAACTAGCTGTGAATTGCCTTTGAATGCCATTCACTTTACAATAAGAATCAAACTTATTAGAAGTGAATTCTCCCCCTCTATCTGTTCGTAATTTTTTTAGACAATAACCACTTTTCTTTTCCACAAGAGCTTTAAATTGTTGAAATATGACAAATGCATCATATTTTTCTTTAATGAAATATACCCATGTTCTTCTACAAAAGTCATCCACAAAAATAATCGAATACTTATTTTTGTTGAGAGATAAAGTCTGCATAGGACCACATATATCTGCATGAACTAGCTCCAATGGTTTACTTGGTCTCCATGATTTTCCTTCTCGAAATGAATATCTATGTTGCTTACCAAGAATACACCCTTCAAAGACTTTATCAATAGAACCAATAAGTGGTAACCCTTTGGCCATTTGCTTGTTATATAACAATTTCAAGCCTTTCATATTCAAATGTTCATACCTTATGGGCCACAACCAAGAGCTATCATCATAAGCAACATTCAATGTTGTACTTGCTTCACAAGGGAGATTGAAAGAAAAAAATATATTTTGCAGCATATTAGTCTTAGCAATAATTTTATTGTGATCATATTTATCATAGATTATGTATTTCTTGTCCTTGAAAACAATTAAATATCCCTTTTCAAGGAGCTGCCCCACACTCAAAAAATTGTGTGCTAGACCAAGAACATATAAAACATCATTAATGCACTTTGGTTTTCCTTGTTTTGTCTTCACACCAATTGTTCCCTTACCTTTAGCTTCAAGTGGCTTGTCATCTCCCAACAGTACATTAGATTTTATAGATTCATCTATCTGCACAAAACCATCTTTGTTTCATGTCATGTGATTGCTGCAAACACTATCCATAAACCACACCTCTTTGGAAACATTATTAGTTGAATCACAAGCCAAGAATAAAGTGCCAGCCTCTTCTTTTTCTTCAAAAAAAAAATTAGCTTGTTGTTTTTGTTTATTTCCAACAATTTCGTTCATAATGGCCAAATATTTTACACTAAAAATACTGAACTTGGGATTTGTTAAATCTTTTACCTCCATCACTGTCATCATTACCTCTTCCTTTCTTGTTTGCAGAAAAAAATCTTCCTCGACCTCTGCCTCCTTTGTATGTTTTCCCTCTTCCTCTACCTCTTCCAAAAGTGTTCTAAATTTTCTCATGAGAGGAACCACTTTTTTCTTTGAAAATATTTCCTCTTGCTTGAAAAGCTTGCTCAATACATTTATCAGAAAATCTGTTGATTCTTTTCTCATGAGATTGAAGAGATCCCATTAGCTCATTCAGAGACGACTGTGTTAGATCCTTAGACTCCTCAATAGCAACAACAACCCCATCAAATTTTGTTGGAAAACTTCTTAAAATCTTCTCAACAATTTTTTGATCTTTTAAATATTCTCCATAAGACCTAATTTCATTCACTATACCCATAACTCTAGTGAGAAAATCTTGAATAGATTCAGAGTTTTGCATGCACAAAGTTTCAAATTCTCTTCTTAATGACTGCAACTTAACAATCTTTACCTTATCAGTTCCTTGATATGCTTGCTGCAAAGCATCCCATGCCTCCTTTGATTTTGTTACTCCAACTAGTCTTGGAAAAATAAAATCATGCACTGCTTGCTTGATTAGGAAGAGAGCCTTTGAATCTTTCTTACTATTTTCCTTTAGTTGCGTTCTTTGGACGCGAGTCTAGAGAGCAAGTGTTTGAACATCTAGTTCTGTATAGCCATTCTCTACGAAATCCCACAAATCGTGAGAGAAACAATGTTTTCATCTTAATGCTCCAAAAACCAAAGTTCTCACCTCTAAACACTGGCAATTGTGGCTGAGAAATATTCATATTGTTGGCCATTGTTGCGCGCGCTCCCACCAATAACTTGAATCTGCATGGGCTTCACAAAATTATGAAAACTCTTGCTAATGGATTTCACAAACTCTTGAAACCTCTTGCCAACAACACACACTTTATATATAAATCAACTCTCTTAACCTAGCTCCTATACCATGTTAAATCTACCAAGAGCATACATATGAAAACATAAAAAAAACTAATGAACAAAAATAAGAGAAGTCTGATTCTCAATCCATGAGTTGAACTCTCATTGGAATCTCATATCCATAGGAGCAATGAATACATTATTATATAGCCAACATATTTCTAATTTGATTATCCATTTGACTAATCTACTGGCCCTAATAGTTTGTTGAATCATAACTCACTACATCTATTAATTTGCTACCCTAATTCTGATAACTGAGAACACAAAATTTGCTCACTAATTTGTCAACTATTACACACATATCTTAGTTTAAGCATTATCCTCAACACATGGTGGAGGAGAAGCAAAAGGGCTGCAAATAAAGTCACCATTTTTTGTGTCATCCTTGTAGACATTAGAGGGGAGAAAACACCCATTCCTCTTCTTTCTCTTCTTCTTTGTTACTTTCACTAATGGAATGCGACTGATACTATATGAAGAGTTCGTGGGTGTTAACTCTGTATTAATGGACGGTGAGGGAAGGGAGGAGAGCGACCAGCGCAATACGAAGACAAAGAGAGAAACAGTTGCAGTGCATGACGATTCTCAGTCTCCACGTCCCACTGCAACGCAACTTGAAGAAGGAACACCTGACTACCTCCCTTTCCAGTGGCCACGTCTTTCAAAGGCGGAGTACAAGTCATGACAATGCACTGGAACGTCCCAACGACGTGACTTACTTTAAGAGTATCACATTTTACAGAAATCTATTGAGTCACCAGAAATTGCGTTGCCCTTTTCCTTGCCATTATTCTTCGTAACCTACGGGACATTACACACTTGAGCACCATAATGGAACATGTGCACATAATTGTTTGTTTCAAACTTATTAGTACTGTGTGCACAAAACTGTTTCAAACATATTAGGAGTCCAAGGTTTTGGTATTATAAACTCAAGAGAATATTATTGTAAAGGAAAAAAAATATTGCATATTATATAATAAAAATAAAATTTTTATCATATTAAAAATGTCAAAATATGTTTCATAAAAAACAATATATCTAAAAAAAATAGTTACATGAAATAAAATGAACGAAAAACATATCCAACCAAATTAATGTCCACTTACCTTATGTTACTTCAATGCTAATAAGATATATACTTTAATTTTATGCCTTGGTTTTTTTCGTTAGGTTTCTAATTTCTAATATTGATTACATAGTAAGTACAAATTTTCTACATGTACAAAGCTTATATTTTCTACATGCTTGCTTTAAACACGGCAGAAAATTTATGTTCGTTAAATTTCTTGACATAATATTTTAATATATTCCAATCAATACTTTCCATCTATTTATTTTCAATCTATTAATTTTTTTATTGCATTATTTAATTTAATATTAATTGAAAAGTTATTATAAATTTAAAATCTGAAACAACTTAAATTACATTTAGTTTAAATTAATCAATTATTGAGCACTTATATGTTATAAATTTATAACTATTTATATGTGATAAATTTTATAGTAAATTTAAAATTGCAAAGTCCCTATATCAAAATTTTAATTTTAAACGTTTTCAAACTAACATATCAATATTTTATATATAAAATAAAATAACATAAAAATAATGTTAAAAACATTAAATATTTGTTTGAACATAATATAATAAAAATTAAATTAATTACTATATATAAATATATTTCTATTATATAGATGTTATTCTATAGTAATTGTGTCTTCTAGGGAACCGCAAAAAATGGTCGGGAAAAAAAATCAAAAAATCTCGCAATAGTAGTGTTGTGTTTGAATCTTATTTTTGATAGTGGAAATGGATCGAGCACCATCAAAATCCTCTAGGGCACTCAAAATGTTAATGTTTGACATCTATAACTTGGATTTAGAAAAATTCCTCCCAGATTTTATCAAAATAGAATTTTTGAATCTTGTTTCTTATGGTGGAAATAGATCTAGCACCATCAAAAACCTCTAAAGCACCCAAAATATTAATGTTTGACATCTATAACTTAGATTTAGAAAAATTCTTACTCCATATTATCAAAATATAACCAAAATTAAATATTAATGTTTAACATCTATAACTTGAATTTAGAAAAATTCCTGCATAATTTTATTAAAATATAACTAGAATTTCCATGATTTTCAAGGCAAAAACACAGTATAATATAGTATAGTAATCAATAATTTCTAATATTGATTACATAGTAAGTACAAATTTTCTACATGTACAAAGCTTATATTTTCTAGATGCTTGCTTTAAACATGGCAGAAAATTTATGTTCGTTAAATTTCTTGACATAATATTGTAATATACTCCAATCAATACTTTCCATCTATTTATTTTCAATCTATTCATTTTTTATTGCATTACTTAATTTTTTTCAGATGTTTATTTAAATAAAATATTAATTGATAATGATGATGATGATAGTGCTTAACGTCCACTGAGACCAAATTGATCTATTGGACCTATAATTTTCTTAGTTTTTAATTGTCTGGCTCCTCGTCTTTCTTGGCAAGATTGTTGCTATAGATTTCTTTCTTTTCTCTACGGTCTTCCAACTTCTTGTATCTTGCATCTCTTTCATCTCTTCTGGTTCTTGGGACATTGGTGTCTTAGCTTCGCGATCTATTGTGTTCATCCTCTTGAGGATAGATGGAGAAGAAGTTTGGTCTAGGAGAACTACTTTGTTGTTAAATGAAGATTTATTTTGTGCAGTATCCGAATCGTCATAACTGTTGATGCTTGAGGGGTTGTCGATTTCACTTTTTTGTTGCTGGGCGGGGCTTTCTCCCTACTTGTCTTGAGAGTTGTTTCTTTCTTGTGATTCAGAGTTTTCTCTAGAGTATTCTTCTCTGATAACATTGTAGTGTTCTTTTGTGCTCCTTCCCACCATGTAAATCTATGGTGGTTTTTTCTAGTAGAATTTTTCTAGGAGGCTTTTGGGCAACTTTTGGCTAGATGGCCCATCTCAAAGTAGGATTGACATCTGAAGAGGACACTTTCATAATCGAGTTTCTAGTTCTACACATAGTCTTTACTTATTAGGTTTATTTCAGCTCGGAATCCGACGCTGAAGTCCATTTCTACACAGATGCGTACATAGGTGGTTCTGGCATATTCCTCTGTTTCTGGGCACCTGCAGTAAAATTTCCCAATTGCATTTCCAATGGCTTTTAGCGATGAGAGATTCGAGAGATGCGAGGGTAAGCTTGGCAATCTCACCAAACTGGTGCTGAGGTTATTATAAATTTAAAATCTGAAACCACTTAAATTACATTTAGTTTAAATTAATCAATTATTTAGCACTTATATGTTATAAATTTATAACTATTTATATGTGATAAATTTTATAGTAAATTTAAAATTGCAAAGTCCATATATCAAAATTTTAATTTTAAACACTTTCAAACTAACATATCAATATTTTATATATATAATAAAATAACATAAAAATATTGTAAAAAACATTAAATATTTGTTTTAACATAATATAATAAAAATTAGATTAATTACCATATATAGATATATCTCTATTATATAGTTGTTTACTCTGTAGTAATTGCTTGTTTTAGGGAACCGCAAAAAATGGTCTGGGAAAAAAAATCAAAAAATCTTGCAGTAGCAGTGTTGTGTTTGAAACTTGTTTTTGATAGTGGAAATGGATTGAGCACCATCAAAAACCTCTAAGGCACTCAAAATATTAATGTTTGACATTTATAACTTGGATTTAGAAAAATTCCTGCCCCATATTATCAAAATATAACCAAAATTAAATGTTAATGTTTGACATCTATAACTTGGATTTAGAAAAATTCCTGCCAAATTTTATCAAAATATAATCAAAATTTTTGAATCTTGTTTTTTATGGTGGAAATAGATTCAGCGCTATCAAAAACCTCTAAAGCACCCAAAATATTAATGTTTGACATCTATAACTTAGATTTAGAAAAATTCTTGCTCCATATTATCAAAATATAACCAGAATTAAATATTAATGTTTAACATCTATAACTTGGATTTAGAAAAATTCTTGTACAATTTTATCAAAATATAACTAAAATTTCCATGATTTTCAAAAAAAAAATATGTTTTTTACCGCCATATCATCAATGCTCTGCTCAGAATCATCCGCACAAGCTCGTCAGCATATCGTAGTGTCCTGTAAGCCACAATATACCATTCAAACACTAAACACTATACAATATACCATCCAAAAATTGAACATTCATGCATATCCACAAGATTGTATCGATATACTTTTAATGGCCTTTTCCAAAATAAGGGCATCCCCTTCCTTCTACACCGGTTCTATTTCTCTCTTGGTGTGTAATAAATCCAGTGAAATTTTAATATCTAATCATATCAAATTAACCAAATACTAAGTAATATTACTTATGAATAACAATTAATAATGATGTATACATAAATGAATTAGTTAACCCTTATCTCGATATATTTTGTGAATAAAAAAATTTAAATTCTTTAAAATTTCGAATCATTACACTATTACATATTTAACAATAAAATAATCCAACTATATGTTATAGAAAAAAAAATCTGGTATGATCTAAAATTTCATAAAATTTTCATATACAAACATCTATTTAAATTAACATCAATAATAAATTTAATATTATAAATTATAAATAAATATAAAATATTTAAAAATCATATATATATATATATATTTCAATTTTAAAAATCACATTTTCATTTGAATGTAAATATATATAATTCTTGAAAATATTATTTAAAACAATCAACTAAAAATAAAACAAGACTATATCATCTAGAATTTTTTTCTTCATTTTACATAAAACACATTGTGTTTTTTCATTAACATTTATTTATCATCTCTTTATTCATTTCATTTAAAATTATTATTATTTTTATTCTTTTCGTTATAAATTAGCTTTACAAAATATATTTATCATCATAAATTACTTCAAAAATAAATTCTTCATCTCTATTTATTTTATTTTATTTTATCTTATCCATTTCATAGTCAAGCTAGACAACAAATTGGTGTATGAGACCCCCTTGTTTGTGGGACAAGAGACCCACCTTCGCGCAATGATTTGACTGCTAAGTCTACGAAGCGATACACTCTACCCCCCTCTAGTTTTGAACCTTTGAACCTATGACCTCCTAATGCTCTTAACTATTAGGCCCACTTTAACTATCTAACTATCATCCATGTCATCATTCTTTAATCCTTTTTACTAGCATCATCTCTTTCATCCCTGTATTCAATTTTTTTGTTTTAATTTTAACAAACAAAAAAAACTCCTAGCTCTTTTACGACTTTTTCTTTCTTTCCACCATCATAATTTCAACCCTTATATTCCATTAAAATGCTTTACACTCAAATCCACACACACACGTATTTTTTAGAACTAAGAAAATACATCCAATGCCACACATATGTAAATTTTATTTTGTTAGAGTTCTCAACAAATTATAATTTTGATGACCAAATTTTTTGTAACTCTAACAAAAAAAACATTACTTTTATTTAAATATGGTAATAAATATAATAAAATTAATTAACTGGTTATTTTTTCCCTATTTTCATTTCTTGATCTATTGGCCAGTCAAATATAGCCGTTGGTCCATTCGAGTTGCCTCGTCCAATATAGTTGTTTCCAGTCAAATATAGCGGTTAGATGATCTTCTCTCCCTCTTTAAAATGCAACCATGATCTGGTTCTTCAACTTGTCGTGACGATGAACCACATTCGTTAGTTCGTCGACAAATGTACTATAATGTGATTTCCACCGAAAAGTCTTCTCAATGAAACCAAATTTTTGCTAAGCATATAAATATTGTTAAATAATGAATCCATACAGGTGAGGATGGTTTTTAGATAGAGGAGGAATGACCTGTTATAGAGTTTTGTGAACCCAACGTTTCGGAATACCAAGTGAGTCCATCATCAGGGGATGCATCCATTAAGATTTGGAGAATATCTATTGATGCATCCCCTGATGATGGACTCACTTGGTAGTCTGAAACGTTGGGTTCACAAAACTCTATAACAGGCATATAAATATTGATAAAAGAAAATTAAAATGTTGTTGTTTTTGAAAAGTTTTGATTCAACATAATTTTTTTTTAATGTGAAATTATTGAAGTTAATATTTTTTATATGTCTATGTATCTTTAATTAATACTTTAATGTACATAAAACACAAAAAATACGCATTTTGCATATAAGTATAATTGGAAAAAATATACATTTCTAGACTTTTTTCACTAAAAATGACGAGTTATACTTTTTATAGAAAATTTTAAAAAATAACAAATTTTATATATTTTATGATTTTTTTGTATTCAAGCTTCTATGATCCATAATGAATTAAGCAAGTCTTTTGTTAGAAATCACATACGAGAAATTTTTTTCCCGATGTGTTTCGAACCAAGAAGTGTGGTTCATCATCAGGACCAAATGAAGAGCCAGGCCATGGAAAAGGCTTAAATAGAGAGCAATGTAGAGACATAATTTCAAGTAACGGCTATATTTGAACAATAATATTTAAATTATGACATATACTAAAAACAAATATTATTGAGAAACGGCTATATTAAACGGCTAGTTTTTGAAAAAAATATTTAAATAATGATATTATTTCATTAATTTATCAGAAATAATAATAGCTAACGACTATATTAGACTACTGTTTTTTGGAAAATAATATTTAAATAAATTTATTAAAAACAAATATTACTAGTTTTCAAAAAATAATATTTAAATTAATTTATTAAAATCAAATATTACTAGTTTTTGAAATATAATATTTAAATTGTGATATTAGTTTATTACTTTATTAAAAACAAATATTAATAAGTAACGACTATATTAAACGACTAGTTTTTGAGAAATAATATTTAAATTAATTTATTAAAAAAAAAAACAACTTTAAAGGAGGTTGAGTCAATTTTTTTTTTTTTTTTTCCTAATCGAGACAAGATCATTTGATAAATAATTAATGGAAATAAAATAAACTAAATTAAAAATAATTAATGGAAAAATAAATATATCTCCAAAGAAAAGTAATCAATAAATAAAACGTGGTTAATAATAAAATATGGGTCTCAAGCCCATCAAATAAATAAAAAAATATTAAAAGGAGTTAAGAACGAATATGATGATAAAATACATAAAAAACATGAAGGATCAAGAAAATAAATTCTAATGAAGAATAAATCAACAACAAATATTATAAAAAGGACTCCAATACCTTCATAGATAAACAAACAAACAAAATAATCCAAAAAAGAAGCCTAAAAATGTAGGACGATAGGACACGGACCCAAATTCTATTAATATTCCAAACATCATCTCTATTCAAATTATTGGGTCTTTTTTCAATTTCTAGGGCCTCCCTCAATTTACGATGATGGAAATGAATAACCTTGGCAATGACTTGGGCCTCCTCAATGCAGATGTGATGCTTAGATTTATCTACATGCTCTGCCAAAGCAAAGGAGTGAGTCCTCCCATGCTTGATGTCAGCAGCGTACTCACGAATCCTTTGATTAGTCGAGCGACCAATCTCACCAATGTAGGGAGTCTCACAAGAGCATGGGGTAACGTAAACACCCTTCATATTCTTGGGGTCCACTGGGTCTTTCATAGATATAAGGGAGCTTTGGATGATATTTAAAGGCCTAAAGGTTGAAGCCACCTTATGCTTCCTTAGAATCCTTGCAACCTTGTCAGTGGTCCCTTGGATAAAAGGAAGATGAACACCAAAAAAATGATCCTTGGTATCTTTCTTAGCACTAGGACATTTTTCAACTCTGAGGAAAGCCTTAGTACATTGGTGTCTACTATACCCATTATTAAATAAAACACTTAAGAGATATGCTTTATCTTCATTGAGATGGTTCTCATCAGAAACTCTTAAATCTCTAGTCGCTAAGGTATTGAGAACACCAAGATTTTGAGCTAGAAAATGATGTGAATTAGCATGAAGATATTGTTCCATATGATTTTTCTTACGAAATACCTTATGAGAGAAAGAACCATCATCATTCCTTGAGAGGAGGATGTCAAGGAGGGGAGACTGCCATTACATTCAAATTCCATGGTGAACTTTATAGAACTAGATTGATTATTATTTTGGAGGAAAAACAGTTCCAACTTTTCTTTACCATGGGACCAGGGGACACAAGTGTCATTCACAAACCTCTTCCACATCTTAGACAGAAGATAAGAAGAAGCTAAGGCCTTTGATTCAAAGTCCTCTATGAATAGATTACCTATCACCACAGGGGAGAGGGGGAACCCATGGCAACATATTTTATGAATTTTATATCCAAAATGACAACATTTTTCCAAAAATAATATTTCACATAAAATATCAAATAATAATAATAATAATAATAATAACATATTTAGAATACAAATTTAAAACAAAACAAATTTAAACACACCAAAAAATAAAATAAAAATAAAAAACTTTAAAAATAAAAATCAAACGCATTTAAAACAAATTTAAAAACAAAAATATTTGGTAAAATAAAAGGAAATAAATAAATAAACCATTCTAAATCAGTGAAAATAAAAATTTATTTAAATAAATAAAAACTAAAAAACATGATTTAATTAAAGATAAATAAAAACAAAATTTTCAAAAAAATGTTACTAAAACTAATACAACAACATTAATTAATAAATGTGATTGATATAAATCAGTAAGCATATATCAAATACACATAATCATATTACTAAATACACATAATCATATTACTAAAGTCACATTAGCAAAATTTCACTTTAAAGGCTAAGAAAATTAACTTTATGTTAAAAAATAACATAAATATGACTCACCATAGTTGGCCTAAATTACACATGGTCTAATTTTTAAACCCTAAAAATAATAATATAAAATTATTATTATTCCAACTAATATTATACCTATCATTACTAAAATTAATACCGTAATAAACCTATAATATTATAAATCTATCATTATTAAAATTAATATTGTAAGGATAAGAGTATTAAACCTAAAATTAAATTTTATATTATTAAACTTAAATATCAAACTTAATATTAAAAAATATCAAATAATATCATAAACTTATATTATAAACCTAATATTATTAAACTTAAAACTAAAATTAATTAAACTTTATATTAATATAACCTAAAACTAATATTACTAACCTAAATCTAATATAATAATATAAAAAAAAAATATTATTACAACTAATATAATAAATCTATGATTACTAAAATATTGTAGTACAGTGATGTATGGTTTGACGGTAAGTCTATTTGGGCTAACCCTGGGCGACGGTAGTTCAAATCTCATTGAGTACACTGGCTTGTTGTGGTGCCTGTTGTGGTGGATTCTCGATAAGTAGATTCCTCACCCCTGCCTTGGTGGCACGAGAGTCTCGCTTTGTTAAAACCATAGGATCTTAGTATATCGACTTACGTGTAGTTGGATGTACTCTTGGTGTTATAGTGGCAGCGATGAAGATTGATCCTGGATGTGCTTTTGGTGTTATAGTGGCAGCTACGAGGATTGATCTGGGCCTCCCATAGATTAGGACTGGCCATATGATTAAAAAAAATAAAATTAATATTGTAAAAATAAAATTATTAAACCTAAAATTAAATTTTATATTATTAAACTTAAATATCAAACTTAATATTAAAAAACATCCACTAATATTATAAACCTATTATTTTTAGAACTTATATTATAAACTTAATATTATTAAACTTAAAACTAAAGCTTATATTATTAAACCTACATATTAAACTTAATATTAATATAACCTAAAACTAATATTACTAAACCTAAATCTAATATTATAAAGTCTCACAAAAGTGTTTTTAAGTGTAACACATTTTTGTTTTCTATGTTAATATTGGCTATTTTTAGGCTGAACGGTTAGGGAAGCCATGTGTAGACTAATGAGATGATGCAATCAATATAATTATTATTATTAAATAATAATGTGATATAATTAATCAATTATTATTATTAAATAATAATGTTAAAAATTATCTAAGAAAGCAAGATGCCGATAAAATATGTTGGCAAGGAAACTTATGAGATAAAACTACACATGAATCAAGAAAATTGTTGTTTTTAGTGACAAGCAGATCTTAGCTAAGGAGTATTGGTGGCGAGAATTCATGGTGAGGAGAAATGTGCTTAATTTTAGAGTAGGTTTATCTTTTCAAACAGAAATCCACGGTTAGGATTTTAGTTACATTCTTTCAATTATGATGAATTCCATTTGATAATATTGTAATTTTTTTCATTTATGGATGAGGAAGGTCGTTTTCCATTTGATAATATTGTAACTTTTTTCATTTATGGATGAGGAAGGTTGTTTTCCATTTGATAATATTGTAATTTTTTTCATTTATGGATGAGGAAGGTTGTTACTTTGTAGCGTTAGTAATAAGAAAATATCACTACGTTTACGCAAGTATCAAATTTTGTAATATCAGTAAGTTTAGGGAGGTATCAAATTTTGTTCTGTTTATACAGCATGCTTATATGTGTAGTGATTATAAATGAAAACTTTGTAAAATGAGCATTTGTGAGGATTGAGGTCCCATGGATTTTGTGAGGAATCACGAATAAGAAAAGAAATATATATATATATATATATGTTATAGATAGTGAAAATAATATTGTGTACATGCATGGTAACTCTAATATAGAGATTATGTCGCATGGAAAATACCGAAGTGAGCACAAGAATATACTGAGAGAAGAACGACCATTATGTAAGTGGTTGAGTGCTTTTAATTTTACACTGAAAAGCTCAATTACTTGATATTAACCCTGTGCACTCTTGTATTGAAAAGGGGGATTCGTACAAACTCCCTCGAACTCAAAGAGGATTCGAAAAGCCTTGAAGTTGAATGAAGACGCACAAAGTAGAAATTTTGAATGGAATCAACAAACGTTTGGTGAAGGTATGAATGGAAAAGTAGATCTAAAAATTATTGTTTTGGTTGCATAATATTTCCGGTTGCCTTATAACTAACGAAGGATATTGGAAAAACAAACAAACAGAGGAACTAATGCAACCAATGCATAGTAGACTAATCCTAAGTGATTATAAATTTATGAATCTAGAAGTAATTAATTGTGGCGCAGTATATAACAACCCTTATCAAATTTGGTGCAACTCAAAAGACACGGTGTTGCGACAGGTCTTATTAAAATGTCTGGGCACTAAAAAAAATTGAAGTTAGCCATATAATACCCAAAATTAAAATAGAAAAACAAAAAAATTAGATAACGATTTATTTATACATATATGGCAGCATATCTCAAATCTAGAAACGAGACCTTTAAGAAATTATGAGCGATGTCAATGCAGGGAGAATGCATGAATCATAGGAAAAATGCTACAGGACTCAATTTAGAGTTGGTAGTACAGAAACGATCGTAAAAGCATGGTCATGTGCTATTAAGAATTCAAATAAAAAGAATACTTCATCAATGAAATCTAAATCCATTCAGTGGAAAAATTATAACTATGTTTATTTTTAGAAGTAAGAATGTTACATACATCAAGGTGTAGAGACACCCAAAGCATGGTGCATACAGTGACGTAAGAATGGAAGATAATTAAAAAGATAATCTTAAGAAATTGTGGTGATAACCCATTGCACATTAGAAAAGTCTTACATTTCAAATTTCACACACCCTTGAGCGTTTTCAATTTAGAACATGTTAAATAAAAACAAAAACAAAAAAGCATGGGAGACCAAGTGCTTTAGTACAAAATCCAAATCCGTTTACTGAATCCAAGTGCTTTGAGTGCTTTAGTACAAAATCCAAATCCGCCGAGAAGTTGCAATACTAAATTTCACACCAGTAGCGTGAAAAACACCTTGATTCAATTCTCAATCACGAAGAGTTGTGAAAACAACCCTATACTCGAAACTAGGAAAATATTGAAAGCCATATTTCACTGCATCGTGACCCCTTAACAGTAGGAAGCCCAGTGGAGAAAACGTGATGGTAACCGGCCTGTAGCATAATTAATAGGAATTAGCGGTTGGGAAGCACGTCCTCTGTTACTTGAACTCGTGGAAAATAGCTAAACATGCGTACCAAAATATTCATCGGAAGTAGTGAGAGCTAGCACACACTAGCTAATAGAAACATAATACCATTTGTAAAATTGACATGGGAATTTTATTTTTATATATAATAATAATAATTTAATATTACACTTTTAGTTTTTTTTTTTAATTTAATAAATTAAAATTAATAAACATATTGAAAGTGGGCAAAAAAACAAAGATTAAGGAGAAATACACAATCAATAAAAATTTCTTCCATTAGACTTATTACTTTTACCTACCTCTTATTTTGACATATATATTCAATCAAATATATTTAGAATATAGAAACATTGAAAAAAAAAAATTAATTAATTTTAAAAAATAATAACTAGTATAAAAATTTATATTAAAACATAAAAATTAAAAATGAAAAACATGAACAAAAAAATATCCAATATATAAAAAAAATCCAAAAAAAACAAACATAAAAAAGGAAAAAAACAAAACAAAATAAAAAAATTTAAAAAAATAAATTAAAAAAAAAACATATTTAAAAAAAAACATAATTTAGCAAAAAAAAAATAAATAAATAAACAATTACCAAGAAATAAAAGTAAAAATAAATAAGCAATATCATTGGAATAAAAAAAACATTAAAATAAAATTAAAAAACATTAACAAAAACACAATTAAAAAAAAAGTTTAAGAAAAAAAAACACTTTAAAATAAATAATTAAAAAAAAAACTTTTAAAAAAAATTAAGCTGATTAAAAAAAACATCAAAAAATAAATTGAAAAAATAAAAAATAAAAATAAAAATAAATAAAACTTATAAACTTAGGCCCAGGTCGAATCTTGGAATCGACATGGCCACCCAGGGTTCTGGGTAGCACGGGCGATTCTCATAATTGACCTAGTCGTGGAGACTCTGGCTTGGGCAGGGCGACATTGTGCAACGTCGCCCCACCCAACCCCGAGGCACGAGGGCCCTGGGTGACCATGGCCATAATTGGGCATTGCCACCCACGGCCCCGATGCCTCATGCCTAGGCAGAGCGATGCTGCACAAAGTCAACCTGCCTAGGCCTGAGGCCCTGCAACCAAGGCATGCAAACGTCGCCCTACCCAAGCTTGAGGCCCTGCGGTCCTTAACGGCCAAGGTTGTGCATGCATTAGTTGCCCTGGGCCATGGGCCCTTGGGCCTAGGCAAGACGGTGCTATGCAACGCCGCCCCATTGAGGCGCGAGGCTCTGTGACCCTAGGCAGCTAAGGTCAAGCACAACCATGGCCGCGAGGCCTTAACACCTGGGTGGGGCAGCGTTGTGCAGCCCCACTCCACCAAGGCCTGAGGCCCCGCGGCCTTGGATGAGCAAGGCCGAGCAGAGCCGTAGTCATTAATGGCCATCATTGCCTAGGGTCCCGGGGCTTTGGGCCATGGCAGGGTGTCATTGCACAACGTCACATGCCTAAGACAGAGGCCTCGCATCCCTGGTCAGCGAAGGCATGCAAACGCCACCCCACCAAGGCCTGAGCCCCTGCGGTCCTTAGCAACCAAGGTCGTGCACCCATTGGATGCCCAGTGTCATGCCTCTACACCTGCGGAAGTCTTTCAACCGCTTATAGCGAGGTGCGGCACTACCAATCGTTTTCTTTTCACCAATACTTACGATTATAGACTACGCCTAACATTCCATACTTAGTTTTATTTTCATTACCAAGTATTATTATGTTTCCTTTATACAAGTGAAAGCCCATAACATTCACATAAACAACATTATGCAAGAGAAATGCATAACAGTATAAAGGGAGGGGCAACTCCCTGCAATATGAGTCTACCCGAATCAAAATATATAATCTTCTTTTACAAGTACAAGTTAAATATTTGGAAACCCCAAATTTACACTAAGCCAATTTTCAACTTTGGCAAACTCGGTTTCCCAACTCGTCAACGCCTCCACACGGCCGCCGCATGACTCACCAACCCTTCGTTCACCTCGTCGCACGATCGTGTTGTTTGCCCAACTTGGGTGCGCCTCGTCGTAACCAAGTCGCCACACACGGGCGCCTCCGCATGAGTCACACCTCCGTTCACAATCTCAACACTTCACCGTTTCCACCATTTCGTCGTGCACGGCGCGCCCTACCCGGGTCGCCCATCCGCGCGATTCTTCATTTCGGCGTGCACGCCGTGCCCTTGCCCAGCCGCCTGTCCGCACGCCCACCCGTTCACCCAAACTCGTTCACCCGAGTCACCACACAACTTCACCCTTGTTGCCACACGACTTCACCCGGTTCACCCGAACAACTTCACCCGGGTCGCTCGAACGACCTCGCTCGAGTTCTGCCCAAATAAATTTTCTGAACAACTTTCTTGAACGAATTTCTCGAACAACTTCTCGAACGACTTTCTTGAACGAATTCTTGAACGACCTTCTCAAACAACTTTCTTGAACGAATTCTCGAACGACTTTTCCAAACGAGTTTTCCACCCGAGTTCCGCCCATCGTGCGGGCTCATCCAAGCACTGAAGAACTCCTTGTTCGAACTCGTGCGGGTGGCGGGTTATATACAGGCGGGTGGCGGGTTATGTCACCCGACCGACCCACACCAAACGCCCAAGCCGACTCGTTCAACATGTGTTGTCTTGCCCAAGAGGAGGGTCGGCCTGCCCAACTCGTGGGACCGCCCCCTCAACTCGCCCAACACCTTATAAACTCATTTCTTGGCTCATTTTGTTTCATATTTCGCACGCCCTTCGCACGGTGGAGTCGCCCTGCCCGTCGCACGGACCGTAGGTCCTAACATCCTCCCCCACTGGAATTCATTGTCGTCCTCGACAATATCTCATCCCGGTAACCATCTGTCACCAAGATCACCATACCAAGGTATACACCTCATCCGCATGTCATACATCAGAAATCATCTCAATCCATGATCATCAACCGCTCTGTCACAATCTCCACATGCTACTCCCCATCATGGAAGGCTGGCCCCTCCATCTCAAGCTACATGCTTCCTATAACATCTCGTGTTAACCTCATCATGTGTCGTCCTCATGTGAACTACTGCCATGATACTCCAACATAATGCTAAAACATCTCTGTACATGTCGGCCCCCATGTCTGAACTACTCAGGTGATCAGCCCAACTGCCACGCTCAAACCATGAGAATGCACATCCTCATGCCACCATCAGTCGTTTCTCAAAACATCCCGTCACATCCTCAACTTGATCAAGAATCCATCTCCATACAAGTGTAATCCATGCTCAGGTCCATGAAGTAGTCCTCATCTCATCTGCAACATGCTGTACATGATGATTGGTACCAATGTGCTGCTTGAAATGAGCCACATCTATTCCAACATCATCATCCATATGTGTGCCTCCTCAATATGAAGAGACCATCTCATCAAACTCCGACTCTCGATGTGCCACATCGAGGTCCATGATGCAACCTCCATCATCTCTACAATGTGTTATCCCTCAAGTCTGCCATAGAAACAAGTATACACCTGTCTCATCTCTCCATGTGCTGCTCATGATAATAGATCAATCAGCTCCCATGTGTCAAAAGTGGTTAAGTCTCGGCTCAACCATGCCCAAGTGTTGCCACTAAGGCATCATCATCGTCGTAACTCCATCACTCCAAAGTGTCTTGTATCAATCCTCCACATCAAGTCACTCTTTCAATCCATTCCCATACATGTACTTGAAAGTATGCACCCCATCCTACATCAAAGTCTCTGACCTCAGGTTCTCAATGCATCAGATCCTCCAAGTCCACCATATATGAAGTCTCCCTGGAAGTCACAACCTCATGTCATCATGAGCTCCATGAGTCATCTCCAACCAATCATCTCAGCAAACATACAAGTCTCGGCCCAAAGGTCTCTGCAAGATGCCTCAGCTCTCCATGTAGTAGGAATGCTCCATAGTCTACTCACAACTCCATCCAAGTGCATGGTCTTGTCGTACAAGAGTGCACAACCTCTCCATCGGCTCATAAGTAAAACACCTCCATGTCACAACAGCAAATCCACCTGCACAACATCCCTACCTTGGCACTCCTCATTGGATGCCCATAAGTGACATCTCTACAAGTGCTCCTGCATAATGTCCCTGCATAAGACTGCCATGATCCATGTTTCCAACCTAATGTCCATGACTAAGTTGCCCATGTAGTCCAATCAAGTAGACCCATCACAATAATCAGTCATCCTCATCCAAGTCTGCAATCTTTGGTCTAGTGAACTCGGTCACCCAACCATATCATCATCATCACGAGTCCCTTCCATCATAGCTCCCCCACTAAAGGTTCCACCAAGACTATCTCTTGGTCTCAGCCATGAGAAGTCCACCCAAGTATCATCATACCCAAGTGTGTGCCCTTCAATCTGTCCATGAGTCATGCTGGGCACTTAGCCAATTCTCCATGTGGCTAAAGCATGACCCAATCCTCCGCAATGATCATCATGTTCCTCCCTTGTCATGGGCCTTTGTACCTTCTACCATAAGGTCACAAACAACCCCAACAAGTCCTGCAACAATCAACAACCCTTGCTTCTCCATACAAGGTCTCATTATAGTCCTCCATGGTAAGATCCTCCCCAGCATCGGCAAACTGATTTTGCC
The DNA here is from genome assembly GCA_031772625.1 of Pinus tabuliformis. NCBI lineage: Eukaryota > Viridiplantae > Streptophyta > Pinopsida > Pinales > Pinaceae > Pinus > Pinus tabuliformis. The sequence goes on from CM062819.1 coordinate 1,691,755,149, forward strand.
CTTCCCTGCATATGGTTCATCTACCAAATGCTCAAGTGAAACACAAGTATCAATAGTACTTACATCATCATCATGAGGCTCCTCCATGTGAGTATCCTCATTCATCCATGTCTGCAAACTGCACGATCCTGGTCCAACTTGATCAATCTCAAGTTCATCCTCCATCGTTGTCACATCTGCAACATCCTTAATCATCACGTCTTCCTCTTCCTTGTTGACACAATCTGGAATTTCATCTTGCTCCATTGTCCAACCAAGTTGAAGAAGTTTGTCTTCAACATTCCTTTCCAAGACTTCAAGCTTATCTCGAATCCGAGGATTCTCTTCTTTCATCCGCTTCAACCTGTATAAAGTAAGCAAGAGCTTCCCTTCGCATTCTTCCAAAATTGCCATGCCTTGTCGTTCAACTTGGTCCAAGCACGATGCTTCACCTATGCTAAACCTGTTTCACCATTCACCTGAATCACCCTGATATTCCACCTATTACCTGCGAAACTTGAACTCCCTTTCAAGTCTTTGGTCTTCGTAGAATTTGCTCCTTGATTCAGTTCACCAAGTTTCCTGCAAAACTTGGACCATCTCTGATACCACCTGTCACGACCCTACACCTGCAATAGTCTTTCAACCACTTATAGCGAGGTGCAACACTACCAATCGTTTTCTTTTCACCAATACTTATGATTGTAGACTATGCCTAACATTCCATACTTAGTTTTATTTTCGTTACCAAGTATTATTATGTTTCCTTTATACAAGTGAAAGCCCATAACATTCACATAAACAACATTATACAACAGAAATGCACAACAGTATAAAGGGAGGGGCAACTCGCTGCAATATGAGTCTGCCCAAATCAATATATATAATCTTATTTCACAAGTACAAGTTAAATCTTGGGAAACCCCAAATTTACACTTAGCCAATTTTCAACTTCGGCAAACTCGGTTGCCTAGCTCGTTGGCGTATCCACACGGTCACCGCACGACTCACCAAGCCTTCGTTCACCTCGTCGCACAATCGTGTTGTTTGCCCAACTTGGGCACGCCTCGTCGTAACCAAGTCGCCACACACGGGCGCTCAACACTTCACCATTTCCACCGTTTCGTCGTGCATGACGCGCCCTACCGAGGTCGCCCGTCCGCACGATTCTTCGTTTTGGCGTGCACGGCATGCCCTTGTCCATCCGCACGCCCACCCATTCACCCAAACTCGTTCACCCAACTTGTTCACCCGAGCTCATTCACCCGAGTCGCCACACGACTTCACCCGGGTCGCCACACGACTTCACCTGATTCGCTCCAACGACTTCACCCGGGTCGCCTGAACGACCTCACCCGAGTTCTGCCCGAACGACTTTTCTAAATGACTTTCTTGAACGACTTTCTCGAACGACTTCTCGAACGACCTTCTGGAACGAATTATCGAACGACTTTCTCGAATGAATTCTCGAACGAGGTTTCCACCCGAGTTCCGCCCGTCGTGCGGGCTCATCCACGCACTGCAGAACTCCTTATTCGAACTCGTGTTGATCGAATGATGGTCGTTTGCCTCCAAACGCCCAAGCCGACTCGTTCAACATGTGTTGTCTCGCCCAAGAGGAGGGTCGGCCCGCCCAACTCGTGGGACCGCCCCCTCAACTTGCCCAACACCTTATAAACTTGTTTCTTGGCTCGTTTCATTTCATATTTCGCACGTCCTTCGCACGGTGGAGTCACCCTGCCCATCGCATGGATCGCAGGTCCTAACACCGAGGGCCACGGCGCCTCAAGTCTTGTCATGGTAGCGTTGTGCAACCATGCCCTGCCAAGGCTCGAGGCCCCACAGCCTTGGGTAGCCAAGGTCGAGCACCACCATGGCCACCTAAGGCTGCGGAGCCTTAGGCTTGGGTGGGGCGGTGTCGTGTAGCCCCGCTTCACAAAAGCCGGAGGCCCCATCACTAAGGCCGAGCATGACCATGGCCACCCAGGGCCGCCGAGCCTCGGGCCTGAGCAGCGCTGTAATGCCCAAGCCCATGGCCCTGTGACATCTAGGAATTGACCTAGGCCTATTTTTTAATGTTTTTATTTACATTTTTTTCATTATTTTTTTATAATTTAATTTAAATTCAATTTTTTTTTTAATTTAAACTTTTTAAAAAACAAAATATATATATATATATATATATATTTTTTTTAATAAGTGTAATTTAATGTTTAATTTTATTTTTTTTAACTTTCACAAAACAAAAAACAAAAAAAATAATTTTAAAATTTATAATTTATAATTTTTACAAGGTCGATTTTCGGTTCGGAATTGACTTTGGTCGCCCAAGCACTCCAAGGACTCTATTTTTTAATTTTTTTTCATGTTTTTAATAGTGTTTTTCATTTTATTTTTTCAAATTTTTTAATGTTTTACTTTATCTAACTTTTGTAAAAAACATTTGTTTTAATGTTTTTTATTTTAATAGTTTTTTTTTTAATATTTTTTATATTTGTTATGCTTTATTTTTTTAATTTTTTTATGTTTTTAATTTTTACTTCTTAAGATTTTTTTTATTTTTACAATTGTTTTTTTTATTTTTAATTAAAATTGTATGAATCGATGTTTTTTTGGAAAAAACAAAAAAAACTTTAAATGTTATCATTTTTTGATATAAAATTCATAATAATTTCACAAAATTTGCTATTTTTCCAAAAAAAATTACTCAAAATTTTCATAAAAAGCTTTTATTTAACATATCATTTTTAGTGAAAATGTATGGAATACGTGTTTTTTTAATTGTATCTATATGCAAAATGTGGATTTTTTGTAGTGTTTAAAATTATTATTTTTTAATGACAATTATTTTTTATGTGCTGAAGTAATTTTTTTTTGTAAGGTGAAAAGTTTCTATTAATCAAAAAGCATATACAGAGATGTAAAAATGTATGTGGACTCACCTCGACCAGGTTTGTTGACCAATGCGATAATCATACAACCTACAAAAATCAAAATTGGTAGCTGAGAATTCCACGGCCTAAGGGGCTTGACATATCAGAAAACTAGAAAATAAGAAAAACATCAGTGATCATAATTAGTCATCAAAAGTAATAGAAGTAGGATTATCCAATCCTATACTTGGAGGATGAGGAAGGCGATATAAGAAATTGACATGGTGCTCAAAGTGAGCAAGACAAGTTTCGAGTTTTTCAACATTCTCCATCAACAAATTTTGCCAGTGCCAGACAACCACCACGCTTTCATGAACATGGCACTGGAAGTATTGAAGTTGTTCAATTTTGGCCATGGCAACCTCATGTTCCTCCCTTCAGGCTCGATCAAGAGCTTCTAACTGTGTAATGACAAATTGCACCAGCTCCTAGACTGTCGTGGGGGTTCCTGTACTCCTGGAGGGAGTCTGACCTATTGAACCTGACCGTCCCTAACTGTTACAACCCTGAAAATCCATAGCATGACCGTGACCCTGTCCTCAGCAACCTCTGCCTACACCACGACCACATTGAATTGACGTACTGTTGCGACTTCCCACCATGAAGTTGTCAATGAACTGTGATGCCCGCAGGTTTTGTGACCCCCATGCCCCACACCCCTCGTTGGACCCGCACCTGACCTCGAACTTCCACGATGAACAATTACGGCTCCATCCCGGGAACCTACATGAGTAGGTGAACCTTCTGACTTTCCGAGTCGAGGAGGCATGACGAGCAGGGTCTAGTCTTCATGATGGAGACCAGAAGGAGGATGAAGTCCTAGAGAATTAAGAGCCTCAATGTGCAACCATCTTCCACCAGGGACCAAGCAGACCTCGTCACAGACCAAACAAGAAAGATTATCCAATGCATAAATTCCCACCATAGGAAATTCACCACCAAACTAGATCAGAACAGATGAGAGAGACGAAAATGGAAGAGGCCAGAGGGTAAATAACAAACAACACATGAGAGAAAATTGAAAAGAAAGTTCCAAGATTCCAAACTGACGCCAAAGTCGCAGCGGGACGCCAGAGGGAGGTCTGGAGCTAGTGACCCCAAGAAGGAAGAACTAATGGGTAAGAACGCCTAGAGAACAACACCGCCCTTGAGCCAATTGTACAACACAAAAGAAAACAACACCACGAGTAGACCCAAAGCTACTAAAATAAATAGTGGACACCACACACAAACAACCCATGAAAATCCCACCAAAAGACCAAGGTGAGAAACCTAGAGAGTTCAAGGCAATTTAACTCGAAACCAACCAGAGACACATACAACACACCCTTCGGTTTAGGAAAAATAGGGAAATTTTCTCAAATTGCAGGAATGAACAAGAGAATGTAGCATTAGGCCCACAGGAGGATCATAAGATAGACGACTACCACCCTAACCCAGGTATCAAAAGAGATAAGAGTGGAGAGGGGTACGCAATAATAAGTGAGCCATAGAACAACCAAAGTGCTTTACAAACAATGCAATATAATTGAGGGTGATACAACCCCATTGAATCCTAGATCAAAGCAAATCGATTGCATGCAGAGTAGGGCGAATCGTTCACACAAGCGGTCACACGAGCAATTATTGTTGCATGCTGGAGGGGATGATGTCCTACCCTTCCCCACATTAACCAAGGCCCATTTATCATTCGTCATGTGACGGGTGGCTTCCATAGCCCAACACCCCCACACCCCCATTGGGAATTGTGTATTGAAGTATTAATTAAATATAAATAAATATATAAAAAATCCCAACCTCAAAATATTAATGTTATTATTTTTTTTTAACTTTGCAAAAAACTAAAAATACATCTTTGAAAAATCCTTAAAAAACAAACATCTTAGGATGAAAAACAAGTAGAGGAATAAGACAACTTGAAAAATGGTTAAATAATCAACATGTTAAAAAAAATTTTGCATACATAGGACATAAGAAAATTTAAAGTGTTGAAAATATGCCTTATAAAAAAATTGTTGATGCTTTTCAAAATCCACATGAAAATCACCGACATTTAAAAAAAAATATCCACACTTAATACATTAGAAAATTTAAAGTGTAAAAAATAAGCCCTCTAAACAAAAAAGGTTGATGTTACATTAGCACTTTTCAAAGTGAGCATGAAAATCACAAACATTTAAAAAAAAATCATACTTGATATATAAAGAAAATTAAAGTGTCAAAAATAAGCTTCTAAAAAAATGGAATGATGCTACATCAACACATTTCAAAATTAGCATGAAAATTGCTAACATATAAAATAAATGTTCATACTTGATACATAAGAAAATTAAAAAAAAAGAATAAACGGTAAAATTCTCCTTTGATTGGTAACTATGTTTGTATACTAAAATTATAAATATATAGTCTTGTACAATTGATAAAAATGATTATTAAAATTTTAGGTTGCATAGTTGGACTTCTATCAATAAAATTTCTAATACTCACTTTACTAAATCAATACATTTATTCATCAGTGTGATAATTGTCATTAGATATAATGTGATAATTCTGTAATACCTGATATCCTCTGCTACACGAGTTTACTTGGAGTTAACGGAGAAATAAAATATTTTATATGGTGTAGAACTCATGTGAATATTACATATTTTGGATTGTGTAGAACTCGTGTTTTGATTGTTCTAGAATGTGTAGAACTAGAGCTTTGAATGTTCTTGAATATAATAAAATTCATTGTCTTTGGTATGAGTCAACTGCAGTTAAGTAGATGAGTTAGTCACAGTTGAGTACATGTTATTTTCCTTTATAAAGAAACCTGATCATGTATTGTGCAATCAGTTTTGGGCATTGGACTCGATCAATAAAATCTCGTGTGTTTATCAAATTTCTGTTACGGTTCCTTATTTCAGTTGGTATCACAACTTGTGCCGGGAACCTGTGTAAAGAGTGAATCAGATCTTGTGCATATAGTCGGAGGCTGTGTAAAGGGTGAAGAGTGTGCGTTGAGCCAGAGAAGTTTGTCGAGCATGTGAGAATATAGCTACAACGGTTGCTATTGTGCGCAGTCTGTGATCCGTGTGGAAGCTTGCCCCCACCGTTGTGCTTGAGTCTATTTTTTTCAGAGGAAACCACTGCGTTAAGTCACCATCGTTTTTTAGTGTGAGTGTGTCGTCGAGAAGTATGTTTGACCGAACAATTTAATAAAAATAAAAGTTCATGCTTTGCATGTTTATTCCAAAATATTTTATTTGGATTAAGTGGATAAACTGTACAACAAAATTTTGCGAGAGTATTTTTGAATTTGGTAAACCTCTGAATAAAAGAGCATATTTTATTTATTTAAAAAGGGATTATTTATTGACACTTTATGGAGGCATGATTGTGATTGGGTCATTTGTTTAAATCACTTTGGGAATACATCACATTTCTTCTCTCGGTATTTGTGTTTGGTCATAAAAGAAATAGGGTGATATAAGGTTTATTGTGGGCAAGAGCTAACCAGCCATACATTGGGTATTAAATGCCTTTATGCAGACTGGCCAGCTATGTATGCCATGTATGTCATGGGGACGCTGCGTTTATTTCCGGCGGGCATCTTTATCGCCTTTCCGGCAGCCGGTGCGGAACCCACCCATTATAGACCCCGGGCCCAAAACATAGCGCCCTCCAAAACCAAATCGCGCGCCAAAACAGCATTCGTGACCCTCCGTGCGGTAAAGTATTCCAGAAGCATAATGCATTCAACCAGGAAGTCAGCTTAAATTAGTGTTTTTGGGAGTGTTTAATTTTTATAATTTTTTATTTATCTAAAAATTCTAACCATTTAAAAAGTTTCATATTTTAAAATTTAAAAGAGATGGACTTCTAAAATAATTAGTCAATGTTAAAAAATGTCATGTATTTCAGTAATTTGGTCTTCCTAATTGTTATTATTATATTCTTTCTGGATTTAAAATAACAAGTCAATGTTAAATTTTTTTATGTATTTCAGTAATTTGGTCTTCCTAATTGTTATTATAACATTCTTTCTGGATTATCGTGTTGGCTGTTATATGAGGATTAGCAATACACCCATTCACATTAAACATTAAATTATGGGGAAATTATAATTTTATGTTTAATTATTTTTTTTTAATGCGATTTTACCGTGTTATAATATTAAATATTTTTTTTATTGATTTTTTTTTGTTAGTTGTTAGCTGAAGATTAACAATGCCCCATTCACATTCACTATCAAATTTCATGAAAATTATAATTTATAAATTTATTTTTTAATATACAAAATATATATGGTTTTTATTATTAGATTTTTAAGGATGTTAATGTTTAATATGTAAATTTTCTATTTTTTTAATTTATATATATATATTTGTGCCAAAAATTCAATTATGAGTTACAATATTTTATTAAATATTTTGATAAAAAATATAATTAGTGGTTAATATTTAATATTTAAATTTTGTAATTCTATTAATTTAAAATATTGTTTTACCAAATTATAAATTATAATATTATATTATTTTTATGAAAATTATAAATTTATTAAAATATTTAATAGAGATTATAATTTTAAATTAATATAATTACTATTTTTAATATACAAAATTCTAATATATTTAAATATTTTTATTATTAATTTTTATAATATTAATAATTAATAATGCACGAGGTGTTATGCGTACTATTTCTGTGAGAATATAAACGAAGATGAAAATCACTTCCTTTTAGAATGCTCTATGTACAACCACATTAGATCCCAGTTTCAAAATCTTTGTTGCAATACTGATCTTCCTAAAGATTATAATTTCAGGCAAATCATCGAAGCTGAAGAACATCCAACTTCATCGAATCTCAAAACCATGGAGGATTTTTTTTCGAAATCAATAGGTTACTCATTTGTGCCTATGACAAAATTTGTTTTGAATCTTGTCTTTCTTTGTGCCTCTGCGAACATGTGTATGGTAAAAATGTAAATAAGCTTCGATCCAAAGAAATCAATAGCTTAGATAGAAAGAAAACCACACAAATGTGAAGACCCGCTCTGTATTCACTTGAGAAAAGTTTATATACTTCAAGAAAATATTAATTGCTTTCGTTTGATATTAGACTGCCTTAGATGGTTGATAGGCCAAGTGCCACCAGGTGTTGTCAAACTGAAAAAACTTTTCTACTTCTCCTTGTTTGAAAATTCCCTCGACAAGACTCTTCCTAATGATCTCGATGGCTTCAAAGCCAGCTTTATGTCCTCTAAAATCTCAGACAATGAAATCCATGGTTCAATTCCTGCTAATCTCTGCCATGGGGGTAGGCTTCAGAACCTGAGCCTCGATGGTAATCATTTCTCATGCCCAATTATGAACACCTATGGGAAATGCCACAACCTTGTCAGAATTAACCTATAAAACAATGAACTGAGTGGGAATTTCCTGCCATGTAATTTATGGGCTACTCCAAATCTCACACTTATCAGAATCGAAAACAATGGTTTTTCAGGCACCATTTTCTGGAAATTCGCATGGCCTTGAATTTGGCATAGATACAAATTGACAACAAATGAATCATGGGATTTGTGGCCAATTTCCTTGGGGATATATGCAATTGTCATGTTCTCAACATAAATGTGTCTCAGAATCTTTTATCAAGTCATCTTTCGGACTTCAGTGGTTGTAAAAAAATAGTGTCCATTTCAATTGCAGACAATAACCTTCAAGAGGAAATCCCTCCTCTCGACAATCTCCATGTTCTCACATACATAGACTTATTAGCCAACAATCTAACTAATCCTATTCCTTCTTAGCTAGCAAATTTGAAGCTTGTGTTGCTCAACATTTCTTTCAATAGGCTTTCCGGTAGGGTTCCCACTTCTTGATTTCAAGTTTCCCAACATCATTCTTGGGGGGGAATCCAGGCCTCTATGGGAAAGGATTGTTCAATGCCTATCCTTTTGAAGATCCAAATGAATCCAGACATAGTCACAATTGTCATGTTTTTCTAATATGGGTTTTGATGGTTTCATTCATCGTTGTTGGGGTCATACTCTTGGTGAGATTTTAATATTGATGCAGAGATCTTGCAAAAGAATATGATGACAGGCCAAAAATAGTTGATGCGTAATCTAATGTGAGATGAAGAATTCCATACCATGAAACCCTCCTAGGAACATTGATGCATAATAATGACAAACTCTAACCTAGTATGAAGTTAATTTTCTTAGGTACATGGTTTGCCCTAGAATGATGCAATGTATGCATATATCAATGAAGCCCTACATGCCCATGATGCCTTTGAAGATGCCATAATCTTAATAAATAAAGTTAATAAATAAAGAACACAAGTTATTGTATGAGACAGATTCTTCTCAAAACTGAAGGAGGGTCAACAGCTTATGTCCTTTGTACATTTCCATATGGTTGTATGCCCTGCAGAGGTTTTAGAAAATCTTGACAAAACCACCCTATATATATTTTATCTAGTTCCATTGTTGGTTCTGTTCTGACTACAAGTTGATGCTTTGTGCTGCCTCTTGCCTTCTCTTGGCATACTTCTCCAAGATTTGAAGCCTTTCTTGCTCAAATTCCTTCTAAAAAGTTACTTCCTCTTGTAAGTGTATTAATTTTAACTCCTTTCTCCTTTTATCATGAGCTTCAATAAGCTCTTGCCTCTGTTGTTCATATTCTTCAGTATCTTTGACGCTCATTTTGACAATCGCAGTTTGCCTTGCAATCTCTTCCTCAATTCTGCCACAAAAGCATTAAAGTGGAAAACCATAACAGAAAAGAGATTAGAACTCTCTGCTTTTCCAGTCTTTGAAACCTTGTACGATGAATTTCAATTATAAAGACAAGCATGTAAATTTCTATTGGTTAAAAGATTGTCTATAAAGAAAATTTAGAGATTGTGTATCTTTATGTCAGGCAGACAAGAAACAACTAGCTACAATTGGTAAATGAAGAAGCCAACAAGAATCACAGTGCTTTACAGTTAATAATGTATAATTTCTTGCAAAGCACACACGGATCAGCTCAACATAATATACATTTTGTTTCATACAACATGGGAGAACTCATATCTCTTCCAACTACTTTTATATCACCATGAGCTGTTCATGCGAATCACATTCTTAAAGCCATAAAATATATCACAGTATGATACAGGCATGCAAGATATGAGACTGATGGAAACTTCCTATACTATATCTTCCCTCGTAGAAGTGTATCCAACCTATTAAGAAAAAGAAATACAGCACATGCTACAACAGTGCAATGTAAAATTCCTATTCTAATTTCCTTTTTGGGGAGATAAAAACTGTAGGACAGTTGATGCAATCATCAATGTCATGAACAAGTATAAGAGGCCAACTTATAATGACTTATTCATATCTTTGCCCCATAGTCCCCAGGTCAATATCACTTCGAATCCCGAACTAAAGTTTCCCAAAGCAAATGCTCAATATGTTAAAAAATCTACATTCCCTGCATATAAAGACAATAAACGAGAGTTGACGGCCAAAGGACACAACTGACCTAGATAAAGTATCATTAAGTAGGAAATAAATAGGGCACCCCATCCCTCTCCTTATTCTTTCATGAATATATCCTAAAATAATGATATAGTGAAATGATGAAGGCCCAACTGCTGATATCCTTATTATTGTTATGTCCTTTGTCTTTTCACTCAGAATCAACAATGCCTATCAAGTATACATATAACCCTACTGTTGTAAGATAATTATAAGACTTTGTCTGGTGAACAATGTGTTACTAAATTTCTTCTTTGCTAGAAGACTGAATTAATGCTTCTGGATGATTGGTTACTTTCCCACTCACAGATGCTTCAAGCTTGTATATGACAATCCTTAGCTATAGCTATCGTCTTGATTATGCCAGTCTGTGATGAACTGCATCAGGATGTAAGCTTAATGCAATTCACACATTCAACACTGCCTTTTCACTTACCGACACATTGGACTACACAGACATGCCATTAATGATTATTTGAAGCTTCAATGATTTGTACATGAGAACTTGACATTTCTTAACATACTTGTGCCATATTATTTCTTCAAATTGAACTCACTTTCAAGGACCAAATTCCCAAACCAGAAATACTGATCTTATCATTGTCATAAGTATATGCCAGATTTGAATCTAGTTCATTACACAGGGATCCATTCTTGATTGAAATGATTGTTGTAGAAGTTATTGTAAGTAGACCACTGATAAATGTGCAAACTTCCATGTCCAGTAAAACAATTTCATTATATATGAAGAATAATAGCTACCAGATAAAAAAATAATTATATTGAATTATCTCCATATGATTCATATATATACTATAAACAAATGTTCCAATTAAAGTTGCTCCATATAATTTTTATAAAAGGTATAGTAAATAATCTTATTAAACTCCTTCATTCCTATAGATTAATAATATTAGTGAATCTATATATATGTTCTAATCTAATGTATAAAATTGATTTAATAAAAAACTTAATGTGTAAAATATAGATAATTTTTCAATATTAAAAACAATTTAATTTATCATATTAATATCAAACTAAAATGTCAAAATATAAATGTAACCTTTATCTTCAAATTTATTCCTACAAACTAAATATCAAAATATAAATGTAACCCTTCTCTTCAAATTTATTCCACTCCATGTACAAACCAAAGTTACCCAGTCTTTCCATGGCCGAGTATTTCAATGATTCATTTTACAAGTATAATGTTAATCAATAATGCCAAAGTATGAAACTCGCAGCTTTACCGATGTCTTCTCATGCCAGTGTGCCGAATATTTCATGATACCGAGTCTTGAGCATTTTTTTTTGTAAGAAACAAGCAGCCAATTTACACAAATGATGCAGTTCCTAGAATTCATTTTAGTGTGATGCTGCCACATGTCACAGACTGCTAAAGTTTGTTCAGTGGAAATTACTTAGAGCATGATATATGGCTATGTAACTTAGCCTTCCTGGTTTCTGAGGGTTTGGATGGCTCGCTGTGATTGATATGTATTTATGTAAAGTTTCAAAAAGATAGCAAGCCAAAAGAGAAATGCCAAGGCATTTATACGAGAGTACTTCCACCGAAAAAGCTAAAAATTCACATGTAAATCTATACCATTGAAGATGTCCATTCTTCATTGTGAGTGATATGGATAGCATTTGAGTGACTTGGATGTTATTTGGATGATGGAGGGTAGAATTTTAAAATATTTTAAAGAGCTAATTCAATTATTTGATCCTATTTTATCGATAAACAAGAACGAATTTAATTGTTTGATTACATTTCATCGATAAACCAGAGCGAATTCAATTGTTTGACAACATTTCATTTCAATTCGTGTTATTGAAAAAGATACCACATTGCAACCACAACCATGTGTTGTTGATTCAGGTTGTATCAGTACATCCAAGGCCGTGAGCCAACTGATACTAAATGCATACCAATGTACAAATGGAATTGAATTGAAAAATATCGCAGAGCCAAGAGTTTTATAAAAAAGAAGAGATTGATGCATCTCCATATTTTTTTTGACATTTCCATTTCAATAACAAATGTAATGTCTTACAAAGTAGAAAACGAGGAGAACGGGCTCTGATTTATTCATGCACCTAGGAACCCACCCAAGAGAAAATTTCAATGGTGGAACCACAACAACTGCTTGCCATGGAGGAATAGAGCAGTACGTTCAATGTTATCACATGCATATCTAATAATGTTGATACATAATATACAAGTTACAGTGAAGCTTGATATCACAGTTGAGGTTTGACATAAATATATCAAAGCCATCAATAAATTTTTGTAATTTTTAAACACATCTCTTATTGCCACTTTCTTGTGGTCTTGGGTGGCTTCACTGCTGTTGCAGCTATTTGACTTTCTGAGATCTTCAGAGCCTGCAGGTGAGATGTTGCTGTTGGTATCAGTATCGTTAATGCTGTCACATGAACCTGCTGCATTGCCTCTCTGCAACACATAATTTGTATTAATGCTCAGGTTGTTGCAAAAATTCAACCCTTCAAATGCAGGGAATACCGGACCATCAGGAGACTGACAGGGGGAGGAGTCTGAATTGTTGTGCTTGTTGTTAGAATCAAACTGCATCAACCCACCAAACAGTGATGGGCAGGCAGAGTCAAGCTGCAACAATTCCTCAGGGTTGACTGCAGTCATATTGAATGTATCCATATCAGCAGGCTCAAGCCCAAATTGATCCATCTGGTCCAACTGAAACATTTTTGAATCCATGAACAGACACTCTCCAAACCAATTACAGAAACTATAATTCAAAACCCAATGCCCATACACAGTGAGAGGATCAGATCCTATCAGAAAATGGGGGTAGAAAAGGCCTATCACAAAATTGGGGTAGAAAGGCCTATCAGAACTGGATTGATTGCTCAGTGAAGAAGATCTGGAAGGACATTAATCATGGGACAGAGGAAAGGGCACAATGACTGGTGCGGGTAGCAGATCAGATCTGGAGATGAAGGACTTGACTTGGAAGTTGGAGGAGTAATCAGTGGAATCAGAAGATGATGAGATGATAAACATATGGGAAAAGACATGCAGAGATGTACAGGTGTGCCATTGACAGCATAGAATTGCACGTGCTGTGAATTAACTAGAGATATCTTAGTACTTACCACAATACGAATAGTGATTGACACAGCATATATCTGTGGGCATACAGACCAGTTATTAGTTCTCGTGTGAGAGGTAAACATGTGCGTAAGCAAACCAAAAATACCATGCTACATACCGTGTAATTCTTCATTCTCTGAAAGATTGCCCGACTTGTTAAAACAGCACTAATAATAACACTCAGCCCTGGCTCAGTAAGCACAATATCAGACGCACTTCTAGCTGCATCAGTTGCATCTGCCACTGATTTTCTGCATTGTCAATACTTTTTTTCAGTTAGAATTGAATATATTTTATAAAGCTAAGACATGCTATTAACGATTAAAAGCACGAATTCCCGAAAGATAAACCCAAACATAATAATGTAAATTCTTTAACGAAGCATTTTTCTGAAAGGTAACAGCAAATAACAGAGATCCCATGACACACACAAACAACTGAAATTTCTAGATGCAGAGTACAACCTTCCAGCCCCTCTTATCTAAACCTAACAGAAAATGCTACAAAACCAAAATGCAGTCCATCTCAAAACCCCAATAAGGATTCTTTTTTCTTAATCCTTCTAATAAAATAAAATCAGTTACTTCCAATAAACTAAAATAATCTCCATTATAAACTTCAGAACCAGGAAAAGCTAAACTCTTGAAAGCTCCAGAAAGGGTGTCTTTTCAGACTCTCTACAGTTCAGAACCAATAAAGGACTATTTCCATAAAAAATGAGCTTACTATTCTAATATCACCAGAAGAAAGTGACTGGAAGAAAGTAACTGAAAGGGAGTTAAATCTCACTGCTAACTTGGAGAATCTTAAGGATTAAATGAGTCAATCTACTGTTGTAGAAAGATAGACCAAAGAACTTGAGCGAAAACTGAATCTGCAGTGAAATCTCATTGAAAAATATCATATCAAAGGGAAGCAATCGTCGAGATTGAGTTGGCAGATCTCAGAAGCAAATTTAGCCAAACTGCTAGAGAGAAACAAAAACAGATGGCAGAAATTCAGCAGAAGTTGCAGCTCGAGAACATGTTGCAGGACCGGACTGAGGCTTCAAAGAGACATTCCGAAAAGATGTACCAACCAGAAATAATTTCTTTGAAATTTGAAATCTCATCTTGAAAAGGCATCTCAGAAAAGGGGCATCCTTGGAAGTACTAGAGATACGAGAACAGGAGACTGAAACTTTAATGAGTTAGCAGCTGAACATGCAGTTTTGGATGCCCAATTTTTTATTCCCCAAAGTTCAAATCTCTCTCCTGAAATTCATACTGGTCTATGTACTGCAGAAGGGAAGATTCAATATCTGTCTGCTATTATTGCAAGGAATACGAGGCAGAATGCTGGGTCAGAATCTGCAATTCTGGCTCGAACTGTACAAACTGCCATGTCTGCAACTCTGCTCAGAATGTAACTGCCACTGAAAGTGTCAATCTGTTAATGATTGTTATCGACAATAAAGAGGATGCAAGAATGTTGATAGATCCTCTTAAAAAGAAAGTTGTGGTTCACTTTACTTATAAGTTGGTGGAAGCAGGTGCAAGTAGTTTTGTTCTTTCGGCAGAAAAAGTTATATATGTTGGAGAAAATATTCGTAACGAAGTCAAGACATGGCTTTTCAGTTTGAAGTTAACGGATGAGCATAGTGAAAAATATGCTGCTCAAGACTTCTCCCAAACGAATTGTAGTAATTTAACCAAAGATATGGAGATGGGAAAAAGTTTAGATACAAAGGCAAAACAGGTTCTGGATGAGGAACGTAAACAATGATTTTTCTTCCATAGCAGCCTCTTTAGTACAATGTATAAGTTCAAGGGCGATATCTACCTTCTAACAATAGATCAAGGTTATATCAAATGAGCCCAATTTGGCATGGAAAAAACTTAATGAGGTCCATGAAAATTGTGTTTGTGACTGGGGGCTTCAAGAAGTTCAATGTACAACATCAAGTTGGCAGCTCATGGGATCAACATCATGTTGTGCCTAAAACTGCATGTTATATTTCCTTGGTGACTAACGTGCAGCCATCGGATGCAACCTTTCATTCAGATTTGATTCTTGCAATTTCTCTTCAGCAACAAGAATCTGGACAGAATGATACACATCCATTGATATATAGCAGCAAAGGAAGCAGCCTGTATGAAGGTGATTCAGGGCCTAACTATGAGCTGTCCTATTTGAATGTCAGAGGTAATATGATATGATCCCTATCCAATATTGGATAGTGCAAGCATGTAGTAACACACACCAACCTTGATGTGATCATGGTGCTCTATTCCATCTTCAGGAACCCACCTTGATTTTCAGCCATAAACTGATCATGATTCAAACCTATTATTGTAGGATGTTTGATGTAGCCTTGTTTTGGTTTGTATAAAGACACAAGAGAAGCTCTCATGTTTTTTATGAGAAGAGACAATGGCTACATTGGCTCTTTATATCGCTTGGCATTGCATCTTCCTTTTGTAGAGTAGGGTAGGGAGAATACGCTTGATGTTCACAAGAAGTAGGTTTCATTTATGCTATGCTCTCTTGCCTTATTTATAAAGCCCCTTGGGAATGAGTAGTCAGATGAACATTCTCAAGTTTTTTGCACCAAACTGAAATTCAAGACATTTTGTAGCATGTGGCAAGGATGTGAAGTTTTTGGTCCATCCTATCACAGACAACCAACCCTTTGATTCACCTTGCAGATACCAATTCAGTAGAGATTTTAGAGCCCTCTTGCATCACCACAAAGGAATGTAGTCCCCATATGGATCTAGATTGTTACCACCTAACAATACATGTCTTAACACACATTTCATGGGCTTGCTTCTCTCACTAACAAAACAGAAATACTTTGGAGTTTAGTGGCAATTACAGGTTGCAATGAGAAACTTGGAGGTATTTATCTAGAAAGCTGAAGTTCACTTAGAAGCTTTAGGAACTTCAAGATCAGATTACTTTACTTGCCCAGAAGGAATTGTGCACTGTAAAATAATCCAACTTAATTTACTTTGTAAATTTTTTGACAAGTAATGAAGAACTTTTATAGCAGTTACTTGTAAGCATGGCTGCCCTGTTCCATAAAAATGAAATTTGATGGAACCACAAAAACCAATTAGTGAAAATGGTTCAATCTCAAAGGACTGCAAAGAAAAGGCTAAAAACAACATATAGTATTGTCAAATGGAGACCTGCTGCCATTGTTAGTGAAGGATGGACTGTAAGTGAAGCTACTTCTCAAATTTAGGCCTGCAAAATAGTGTTTTTTAAAACTGAAATGGGTCTCCGTTCTTCACTGAAAGAGCTATGGCTGAAATTCATGGAGAAAAATTCAACGAATGTACCAAGAGGAATGTAAATTAGCAAATTCATCAAGCTGATCTACAAAGTAACTGTGAATTAATATATTGCAGCCTGAATGAGTTATTAGATTGCTACAATGTGGTCCAGGCTTGAATTGTAAGCCTCGGTGGGGTGAGATCTAGGGTGTAAGCTTGATTGAAACCCTTCTTGTAAAGTTTTGGGGTCGTGAGGAATGTTGGCCATGTTCCCGAAAAGAGATTCTGCTTAAGATGTTCTAGCCAACGACCATTGCTGTAGATTAAAGCTTTGCAAGGCCCTCAAGGGATATATACTTAGATAAAGAAACCCTTGTTCAAATGGCGTTTTTGTGTCTGGAAACTGCTGTTTGCTATTTTTCTTGTAAGCAAGAAAAATGCAATCGATCGAATGCCTCTGTGATTTCCGAGTATCAAGCTACTGTACAGGATTGCTGTTTTTTGTTCGGACATCTAGCGTTTTTGGATCATAGATGTATGTGGTAACTTCAAAATCGTTACTATATGTACAATTTAGTCTTTTGATGTATGTATTTTAGTGCTGTTGAGCATTGGCCTCTGTTCATAAGGTAAGCTATAACATCACAGAGCCATAAAGGGATATCTTACAAGCTGTAAAACGCTCGTTCTTCGTAAAAAAAAATGTCAATCATACCTCCAAAATTCCTCGGTTGAACAGAGCTTCAGATAGGCGGGTTGCAGAGCTTCGTGACAGGCGGGTTGCAGCGCTTCCTGACAGGTGGGTTGCAGAGCTTCCTGAAGGCGGGTTGCAGAGTTTCGGTTGCAGAGTTTCGGAGGGTCACGAATGCTGTTTTGGGCGCGCGATTTGGTTTTGGAGGGCGCTATGTTTTGGGCCCGGGGTCTATAATGGGTGGGTCCCGCACCGGCTGCCGGAAAGGCGATAAAGGTGCCCGCCGGAGATAAACGCAGCGCCCCATGGCATACATAGCTGGCCAGCCTACATAAGGGCATTTAATACCCAATGTATGGCTGGTTAGCTCTTGCCTTTATTGTGTGGTTGAAATTTTATAGGGAGATGTTATTTATGATGGCTTCATTGATTAAAAAAGGGTTTTAGTGTTTTTGCTATTTAAGTGATTTGGTTGTATTTGAATTAAGAGGTCATAAAAGGTATTTTTTGATATAATTTTTTTCAATAAAGTTGGGTTAAGTTAATTTATTATATTGAGAATTAAATTACGTTGAAGAGCATATTTATAAATATGTTTTTGGTGAGTTGGGATATTTGGAATTTTTTGTAAATGAAAAATTATTTTGTTGATTTTTATGTAATGGAGTGCATAAAGTTAGATGGAGAAAATTATATAAATTGGAAATTTAAGTTGCAGAAGATATTGGAAGGAGCCTATGCTTGGTCAATTGTTACAGGAGATGAAACCAAACTGGTATCACCACCAACTTCAGTTCAATATTTGGAGTGAAGAGAGACCAAGGCCAAGGTACTATTGTGAATGTCTGTAAAAGACAATATTATTCCACATATCAGGGATTGTGCTACATCACAGGAAACCTGGGAAACGCTTAAAAAGTTGTATGAAACTCCCAATAGTAATAGAGTATTATTTTTAAAGAATAATCTTTTCTCAATTAAGATGGAGGTAAATGCAACTATTAATAATTTTCTTTCTAGAATGAAAGAAATTTATGATAAGCTCGGTGCTATTGGTGAAAATATTTCAAGCAGTGATCTAGTGAGAATTACATTGAATGGGATGTTAGATGGTTATCATATGTTTATCGCTGGAATTTCAGCTCGGGAAAAATCTCCTACTTTTGATTAATTAATAGGTATTCTCTTGCAAGAAGAAGGGAGAAGGAAGAATATCAATGACATATCTCAAATTTCAGATTTGGCGTTGGTGACAAAAGGGAAGCAGCCATATAGAGGAAATCCATGGGACAAGAACAAATGAGGCAAGTAATATCCAAAACCACGTCAAGGCACAACACCACCAAGGATAAATACCTATATGAAGAGGAAGGATGTATGATTATACTGTGATAAGTCTGGACACTTTGCTAAAGATTTCCATAAAAATAAATTTGATGAGTCTAAGCATAGAAATAATTTAGGAACTTTGTTGATCAAGAAGCCTTAGTTAGTGATAACTTCAATAATCTCAAATTATTCATTTCAGAAGTTGTCTTATCAATTTAAACTAGTGATGATAATGTATGGATTATTGAATCTAGTGCTTCAATTCATATGACATGGAAAAAATAATGGTTTGATACCTATCATGAAAATAATAATGGCAGTCACATCTATTTAGGAGATAATCGATCTCATCAAATCAAAGGTTATGGTGATGTATGTGTAACCTTACCAAATGGCCATGTAAGAGAAATACAAAATGTGATGTATGCTCCTAAAGTTAAGAAGAATCCAATCTCTGTGTTTACTATTGCAGATCAGAATCTCAAATTTGAATTTCTTAAGTCACATTGTGTTGCCAAGGATATACAACATAACTACAACATAATAGAAAGAGGAGTGTGAATGGGAGGCTTATACAAGCTTGATGTGACCAACAAAATTCATCATGCATTCGCATACACTATAATGAACACAAAAACTCTTCGGCATCAAAGGTATGCCCACCTTAACTATCATGACTTGTTACTACTACACAAAAAAAGAATAGTAGACGGACTTCCATTTTTAAAGAATGCATATTCGACATGTGAAGGGTTTTCTTTACGGACGATGCATAGGGAAGAGTTCCCTACTCATACAGATAGAAGAAAAAGGGATATTCTTGAACTTATGCATACAAATATGTGTGGGCTTATATAGACTAGATCATTAGGAGGAATATATTATTTCTTGATATTTGTTGATGATTGCACAAAATATACTTGGTTTTATTTCATGAGAAAGAAGAGTGATGTATTTGAATATTTAAAAGATTCTAAAAACTTGGTTGAGAAGCAAACCCACAAATACATCAAGATACTACGATCTGATCAAGGGGGAGAGTATACATTAGAAGAATTTGTCAAATACTGCAAAGCCCATGGAATTGTAAAACAATACATAGTGCCACATACTCCACAACAAAATGAAGTAGTCGGAAGGAAGAATAGAGCCTTAGTAGAATGTGCAAGAAGCATGATGAAAGGTACAAATCTTACTAGTGATTTTAGGCAGAAGCTGTTAGTACTACTATTTATTTAAAAAATAGAAGTCCAACAAAATGTTTGAATAATAAGACTCCATTTGAATCACTTTATGGTTATAAGCCAACAATAAGTCATTTAAGAATATTTGGAAGTAAAGCATTTTCTCATTTTCCAAAAGAATATAGGAGAAAACTTGATGTGAAAGCTATCACGTGTATTTTAATTGGTTATTATTTAGATCATAAAGCATATAAGATGTTTGGTCCTTCTACTCATAAAGTTTTTGCAAGCAGAGATGTTTTTTTTCATGAACATGTAGATGAAGGCCATAAGGAGGACAATTAAGATACATCGCATATTTCTCATGATTGTGATGATGTTACAGAAAATGTTGATGACAAACAGGAGAAGAAAAAAGTGGAAGAATCTAGTGATATGCACATCTCAAATAGTGAGAGCAAACCTAGAGGAGGAAAAGAATCACCACAAAGAAAAAGAAAGGATGAAAGCAATGAACAACCAAGAAGATCCTCACGCATAAAGACTATTCCTTGATGACTAAAGTAATGAATTTACTAGAGCCTTTGAACTTTAAAGAAGCTAATGAACATGCAAAATGGAGAAATGAAATGAAGGAAGAATATGATTTTATTATAAAAAATGATACATGGAAATTGACGTAATTACCTAAAGATAAAGTTCCCATAGGATCAAAATGGTTGTTCAAAACTAAATTTAATGTTGATGGAACTATTGATAAATATAAAGCTAAACATGTAGCAAAGGGTTATTCACAAAAAGAAGTGATATATTATGAATAAACATTTTCACCTATAGCTAAAATGAACACCATTATAATGATGATTGAATTAGAAACTAAACATAATTGGAAGTTGAATCAGTTATGTCAAATCAACATTTCTGAATGGAGAATTGAAAGGAGAAGTCTATCTTGTTCAACCAGAAGGTTTTGTAAAACATGGAGAAGACCATCTTGTTTGTAGGTTAAAGAAATAATTATATGGACTCAAATAGGCACCCAGGTCTTGGTATGTGAAGATTGATCAATTCTTCTCTCAACAAGGTTTTATTCAAAGAAAATGAGATCCAAAGCTCTATATCCAGAGGGATGAAAAAGGTCATATTGTCTTGATTTCTCTATATGTTAAGGCTATTATCATAACAAGAAGTGCTACTATGGTAATTGAAAAGATAAAAAGCAGTCATAGGAATTTGAAATGAAGGATCTTGGAGAGATGAATTATTGTTTACACCTTGAAGTTTGGAGAGATAATGGTAGAACCTTTGTTACACAAAGCAAATAAACACATGAATTAATCAACAGATTCAATATTAATGGATGTAAAGCAATATATACACCATTGGAACAAAATTTTTAACTCAATAGTGATGATAAAACAAAAGAAGTGGATGGAACATTGTATAGACAATTGGTGGGAAATCTGAATTACTTAACTACAACGAGACTAGATCTTGTATATTCAGTCAGTTACTTAGTCAGTTTATGGCTAATCCACATGAAAGTCACTCGAAAGCAACAAAGAGAGTCCTTCGATATTTGAAGGAGACTAAAAACTTTGGTATTGAATATACTAATGATTTGAATGTTGAGTTGACATGTTATTCAGATTCTGATTGGGCAGGAGATCCAGATGATAGGAATTCCACTTCGAGCTATGCATTCAGTATTGGATCCGGTATTATTTCATGGAGCATCAAGAAACAACTAATTATTTTTTTGTCTTCCACTGTATAAGGTCATATGCAATGCAACCTATGAAGCAATTTGGCTAAGAAGAATTCTTGAAGATATAATAGAAAAACATGAAGGACCAATAGTTATCAAGTGTAACAATCAAAGCTCTATCAAATTGGAAGACAACCCAATATATCATGAAATATCAAAGCATGTTTAGACGCAACATCGTTTTGTATGAGAAAATATACAATCAAAGGAAATTAATTTGATCTATTGTAATACAAATGATAATGTGGCAAACATCTTTACTAAGCCCTTAGGAAAATACAAGTTCTTGTTATGTAGAGACAAGTTAGGTGTGATAAGTAATTCATTTCTCCATTAAAGGGGAGACTTGAAGTTAATGGATACATAGAACGTTCTCGATGATGTAGAATTCGTGTGAATATTCCATATTGTGTAGCACTCATGTCTTGATTGTTCTATAGTGTGTGGAACTAGAGACTTAAATGTTTGAGAGTATAATAAACATATTTTGTTCACTATGAGTCAGTTGAAGTTAAGTAGATGAATTAGTTACATTTAAATACATGTTATTTTCTTTTATAAGCAAACTTGGTCATGTATTGTAAAATCAGTTTTGGGCATTGGCCTAGATAAAAAAAATATCTTGTGTATTTCATCATATTTATGTTCTGATTCTTTATTTAAATAATTTTACATTAAGTGTATTTAAAGTAAAATCCTTGAGACTTAGTCATATTAAAAAATTTATAACAAATGTGGTGATTCTCTACTACTTAATCTTACATCCTCTACTACAAGAGTTTTACATTGGGTGTACATGGAGGTAAATGTATTGTCTTAATGCTTAATCATATTCAAAATTATATAACTACAAAATTTGTATTGATCTTATTTATTATTTTCTGTATACTAAAATTATGAATGTAGTTTTGTACAACCGATAAGAATAGTTATTGAAATTTGAGGTGGCATGGGTTGAGCCTTTTGTAATAAAATTTCGAATACTCACTTTACTAAGTCAATATATTTATTGATTAGCATGATAAGTAATTTATTATTTTCTGTATAAGTATGAATGTAGTCTTGTACAACCGATAAGAATAGTTATTGAAATTTGAGGTGGCATGGGTTGAGCCTTTTGTAAGAAAATTTCGAATACTCACTTTACTAAGTCAATATATTTATTGATTAGCATGATAAGTAATCAATATTCTCTACTACTTGATCTTACATCATTTTCTACACTAGTTTTACATCATGTGTACATGGAGGTAAACGTACTATCTTAATCCTGAATGCTTAGTCATATTCACAATTAACTGCACAATTTGTACAGATCATTCTTACGAAAATTTTATTTATCCTTGAGTTATGGTCATCCAACATTACGGGCTTGTAATAGGAGAACTTACAGCCGCGTAAAGTAACTCATTCATATAATAGTTACGCTAATGGTTATCTTCTGATGTAGGGATTTTCTTTACATCAATCATACATCACGATATTTCATAAGTAGTAGGTCAGTACATTATTAAAAATTTCTTTACATCAAGATATTTCATAAATAGTTAGTAGGTTAGTACATTATTAGAAAATGTAAGGATTGGTTTCCTCAATGATTTCATTGAGATAAAACATGGAGTGTGAGCCAATGTAACAACTTATTTAGTTAAGTGTCCGGTAGAGTAGAGTTTGATTTTATTTATTTTTTAATAATTATGTTTTTACCATTTTTAATAATTATCTTTTTATAATATTAGTAGTGGTTTTAAAATAATGGGTTTTAATATCATAAAGAGTTTATAATTTTGATATAAGTTTATTTATATGGTTGTGTATTATTTATTAATGTGATTGTTTATGTGTTTGATATAAGTTTATATTTAATAATAAATGTGGTTGTGCTAATATACAAATCAATTTAAATTTAAATTTATTGAAATATACCATACACATTATAAGAGTTGTTTAAACATGATTAGTTTTAGAGTTTTTGGTCAAAATCTAAAATTATTTTTTAATCAAATCTTATTTTTGGGGCATAGGCACTCATAATGTGGAGAATTAACAACTCAAACTTGGGATTTGAACAAATCTTTGCCAAACAAATTAGAAAGCTTATAATATACTCTTTAGATAATAATATTGGTTTAAATATAGATTAAAAATACTAACTCAGAGTCTTAGGAAGACCTTATTGATCAACCCGAAAATATGCACGAGAAAAAGTCTATAATATACTCTTTAGATAATAATATTGGTTTAAATATAAATTAAATATACGAACTTAGAGTCGTAGGGGAGTACCTTAATTATTGATCGAAATAATGTAAAATCTATCCTAACTAAGAAATCCAAGGAAAATCCAAGGAGAAAACAGACCATAGACCCCAAAGGTTTATTTGCTACAGGGAAAGACCCTTAAACTCCCAAGGAAGACAAGCTATCTTAAACTCCAAAGGAAGACAAGCTATAAACCCTAAAAAATTACTAGTAGCTATATTACTATATTTAAATTTAAAACTACTAATACAGTAAACTTATTATTGTATATTTGAGTATACTCGGTTGATTATAATATAAAAATAATGCTTATATTCTATCTATTAATACCTCAAAATAATGTCCAATTTATATTAATTAATACATTGTGCTGGCGTAACTATTTAATGCTTCTATCTCGCGTTGTAAATATGAGTATTGCAGGTCTGACGTCAATTAATGGACTGTATGATCCACTTAATCATGACATTGAGAAAATTGTTATGTTAATCCCCATTCGATAATTAATTAATAAAAAAAATTTAAAAAAACAATCCATTTATCGACAACATTTCTTTAACTGCGTAATTTAGTTATAATGCATTTGTTTATTGATTCACTCGTTTATTACATGCTAGAGACAGCCGGCTATGTTGTAGAACCTATATAAGCTCCTACAAAACCCACTACATACGTAGCTGGAGTGCGAACAACATCTTTATTTACGTGGTAGCTGTTAGTCGCTCAGGAGCTACCGCCGATAATGGAATAACCTGCGCACACACCAATCAAAACAAAAATAAATCATTGTGTATAGCATGTAAGAACTTACAGAAAGAAATGCAGATAAAGTATGACAATTAATTATTGTTCGTCCATAATTGGTAACGCTCTTGGTTTGGAGTGACTTACGAGAGTGGCGTCGAATATCGCAGCGGCGGGGTGACTGGCGGACGTTGCATCTATCGGGAAGTTCTTCGGCTCTCTCCATCGCCTCTTCTTCTTCTTCTTGCCTTCCGCGCCCTTCACCGCAGCGTCCGCGGCGTTGATTAAATGGTGCGCCATCCTGAGAGCCGGATCCCTGATATTGATCTAGTGCTTGCTCTATGGCTCGGCATCGGCAGTGTGGAGACATTCTTTGCAATTCCTCGCAACATCTCTCCGACGGCTGTTCTCTCCGGCGCTGCAAGTAGTCCCGGCAAGCAGACAATCTCTGCGGGTCGCACGACCGTCCTTGCTGTTGCACCACCTCTCCATCCATGACGATGTCTTCATGCGCAGTGCCCCACTGAAGGAGAAGCAGAAGGGCGGCGAATAAAGTCACCCATTTCAGCGTCGACATTGCAGAGGAGAAACACCCAATTCCTCTTCTTTCTGTTCTTCTTTGTTAATTTCACTGATGGAATACAACTGAGAACGTATGAAGAGTTCGTGGGTATTAGCTTTGTATTTATGGAAGGTGAGGGAAGGGAGGAGAGCGACCAGCGCAGCACGAAGAGGAGGAAGAGAGGAACAGATGCAGTGCATGCAGATTCGCAGTCTGCACGTCCCACTGCAACGCCTGGCTGCCTCCATTTCCAATGGCCGCGCCTTTCAAAGACGAAAGGAATCTTGCAGGCGGAGTACAGGTCAGACTGCAGCGGACAGGTCACGGCAGTGCAGGGAAACGTCCCAGCGACGCGACTTACTTAAGAGTATCGCATTTTTCAGAAATCAGCCGAGTTACGAGAAATTGCATTGCCCTTGTCCTTGTGATTACTCTTCGTAACCCACGAAACAATACATACAACACCAGAATGTAACGCGTTAGCAGAACTCTTTGTATTCACAACTTGCTTTTTAACCGCAAATCATCATTGCTCAGAATCATGGGAGCAAGCTCGGCAACATATCATAGTCTCGACTAATCCACGATATACCATTCAAACACACTTGCGGTGCTCCAAAATTTGAACATTCATGCATCCACAAGATTGTAACAATGTACTTTTAATGACCTCTTCCAGTAAAAGCATTCATCTTCAACGTAAATTAAAATTCTGGTAAATGATAGGATTCATTTTAGTATTTTTATGTGTATACGTATGCGTCATAAAATTTAAATATTTAACTAAGTAATATTATTCATGAATAACAATATTTCTATCTATATATAAATAAATATTTCCATCTATAGTTAATTCAATTTATATGTATAAAGTTAATTTCAATTAATTAACTTCTAATAATATATCTCGTTAATAAAAACCAAAAAAAACTATAAATTTAGATTTAAATTTTTGTAGTTAGTTTTTGTTGACTTAAATTTGTGGTTTGTTTTTGTTGATCGATATTTTAGCTTTTTATGATGTCAAAATTATAGTGAGCTCGGGAGGCTTCTCTCCAAGCGTTTTGAGTATAGGAATAAATCTTAAATCAAACTAAATAATTAGTTTCATTAGATCCGATAGACCAAATTTTGGTCTCAATGGACGTTAACCATAATGATGATGATCATCATCATTTTGTCAACTAAATATAATTATTAATATAGATATTCCAAAATTTAACTCAACAAACTATAAATTTACTAATTATTATTTTATTGTAACTAAATACTATTACATATTTAACAAACTATAAATTTACTAATTATTATTTTATTGTAACTAACTATTACATATTTAACACTAAAACTTTAACTTTTGTTGTATTGATACACCTTTTGTAAATCAAAATATTATTGACATTTATAATATTAATGTTGCCCTTCATGTTCTCGCTTTGTCATTTATATTAATATTCTTGAAGTTTAACTATTAATATATTCATGTATGGATATTAATGTATTTATGCTTTAAAATTTATTGATGGTTTTATAATGGGTTGAAATTTTATTATTAATGTGTTAATGGTTTATCACATTTATTATTATTAAAGTATTAATATTAATATTTCGTATTAATGTTTTATGGTTTGTAATGTGGTTCTTATATTGATTGTGGATTACGTTTATTATTGTTGTTTTGTATAATTACTTATAACTATAATATTGATGTTAAGATTTTAGGACTTAAATGACTTATAATATTTATTATGATATAGATTTTCTTATTCTAAAAACTAATCATATGAAAACCATAATTAACTATGGCAAATTATTTGTCAATTATGGTTCAACATTGCATTGTAGCAAAGATTGTCTCAATATGAAAAGCAACCACGGTTAAGCATGGTTGACCATATTTGTTTATGGGTTTATAATATTTTTCTTGGGGTTTAAACAACTTGGGCTTATATTATTAATCTGTTGTGGTTAGTATTATTCCCTTGGGTTTACAATCATTTGAGTTTTTAGTATTTATTCGTTGGGTTTATTACTGCATTGGGTTTATAATATTAATCCCTTGTGTTTATTAATCCAACGGTTCATATTGCTAGGGTTTATAATATTAATCTTTGGGTGCAATATTAATTTTTTGTGTTTATTAATCTAAGGATTCATATTCCTAGGGTATAAAATTATTCATAGGCTTTATAATATTAATCTTTGGGTTTAATATGAATCCCTTGTGTTTGTAATCATGGTCAACCATGGTCCAACGTCACCTTATGACAAAGATTTTGTCAATATGAAAATCAACCATGGTGGAACGTCGCACTGCGACAAAGGTTGTCTCAATATGAAAATGGACCATGGTCAACCCTGCTTATTTTAGGGTTTATATACATTGGGTTTATAATATTATTCCCTTAGGTTTAATAATATTCACGTGGGTTTATAATACATTGGGGTTTATGACATTAATCCCTTGAGTTTTCTAATTCTTTGGGTTGGTAATATTAATCCCTTGGGCTTATAATATTAATAATCCCTTGGGTTTATTAGACCCTATTATAATGGGTTAAATATTAGTCCTAGGGTTTAATATTAGTTCGAGGGTTTAATATTAATCCCTTAGATTTTTTATGTTTATTGCTTCAGTTTATTGATTCATTGGGTTTATAATATTAACAATCTCTGGGATTTATTGATCCATTGGGTTTATAATATTAATAATCATGTGGGTTTATCAATACCTTGGGTTTAAAATATTAATTCCTAGGCTTTATTAATCCCTTTTCTTTTCAATATTGATCCCTTGGCTTGTTGATCCGTTAGGTTTATAATATTTATCCCTTGGGTTTACTAATTCCTTGGGTTTATAATATTAATAATTTCTTGGATTTATTAATCCCTTGAGTTTAAAATATTAATCCCTTGGGTTTTTAATATTGATCCCTTAGGTTTGTTCATCCCTTAGATTTATAATATTTATCCCTTGGATTTACTAATCCGTTGGGTTTATAATATTAATAATCTAATGGGTTTATTAATCCCTTGGGTTTAAAATGTTAATTCCTACAGTTTATTAATCTGGTGTGTTTTTAATATCGGTTCATTAGGTTTGTTAACCCTTTATGTTTATAATATTTATCCCTTGGATTTACTACTTGATTAGGTTTATAATATTAAACTTTTGGGTTTATTAGTCGCTTCAGTTTATAATATTAATAGTCACATGCATTTATTAATTTCTTGCATTTAATTAATTCCTAAGGTTTATTAATCATTCTATTTTTAATATTGATACCTTTAGTTTATAATTTGGGTTTAATTAATTCCTAGGGTTTATTAATCCTTCTATTTTTAATATTGATGCCTTGAGTTTATAATTTTAGTCCCTTGCATTTACTAATTCCTTTGGTTTATTATGTTAGACCCTTGGGTTTATAATTTTTATTCTTTGGTTTTATTAATCTTTTGGGTTTAAATATTAATTCCTATAGTTTATTAATCCTTTTGGTTCATAGTATTAGTTTGTTGGATTTTTTTAATCCTTTGGTTTTATAATATTAATAATCCATTTACTTGATTATATTATACTATTTTTTTTTCTCTGCAAATGCTAATTCTATTAAATGTAAAATAAAGTAAAAATACAAGGGGGTGAGGCCTCGGGAATCATCCTCTGAGAGCACTCAGAACATCAAAAACTATCCTATGTGAAGGAGAACCAGTTACATAAGCAAGAGTGCAGATATAGACATCAGGAATTAACCAAGATAACATGAAGTAGAGGTGATATAACCAGCTGTCTAGAGTGCATGACCAGAGAGCTAGACCAAGACATTGCTCAAAATTCCAGAAGAACTTTATATTGCCGCATATCATGGAGAGAAGTAAGACCGCATGTCTGAAGAGGCTGAACCAAAACTACATCCATAACTGCCTGAACTTGTTCATATTAGTCATCCACAAAACCGAGATGGAATGGGCCTAGATGGCCTCAAATTGTTGCGTCCTCATTTTGAGGCTCCTCCACCACCTGGCAAGCAGTATCCTCCCATTCATCACCATATCCAACTTTTTCGTCGCTTGGGTGCCTCAACAGGGGACGCGAGTCACTATCATTATCTTCCACATTCCTCTAGCCCACAGCATCTGGAGGTAGAGAGGCACTAGGAGTGTCGCTCCTTTCAAGCCTCTCCCCCTTACCTTTCTCCAAGTTTTCCCCTGCCATTACCTGCAAGTTTCTTTGACTGTCGGCCTCTCTGAAAGCCCCCTAGGGAGGCTCAGACATCATACGCAACCTAATTGGAGCCAGAGATTCTTCTTCAGAGAAGAGAATAGTGATATTGGTAGTGATTACAGGGCTATTAAGATTGCTTTGAAAAGTAAAATGATTGGTTTGAAACCCATGATACAGAGAACGTCTGCGAGCAGGATTCACAGAGTGGGCTGCCTGTGGTCTGCCATGCCCTCCACGACTCCCCCCGAGATGGCTTCTCAGACTGTGGTGTACCATGATAAAGAGATTAAGGAGAGGCAGATACAAGAGAGAAGATATACAACACAGGAAATCAGAGGCAGAAACAAGAGTGTAGCACAGGAAACGACTTTAGACAAAGACAAAAGGCCATCAAGTGTGAGGAGAGCGGCACAGGTCGAATGACAGGGGCATTTGAGAGCTGACTAATGATTCCAGAGACAAGCCTACTATCAAAACACCCAACTGTCCCAAGCCTGAGATAAATAGAGAACGGAATGCACACAGAGAATTTACCTTTGTTTTCAGAGACCAGCCTGCCCCATAGACCCGTATCCAGCTTCGACCATAGATAAGAAGGTGGAGTGCTAGCAGTGGGAAGGATAGCCCAGAGCACCATGGTTATAAAAGCCAGCACCTTACCTTGGACGAGGCGAGCAGTAAATGCATAGAGCATGCCAAATCTTTTGCTCTGCAGAATATCCATCAAGAACCAAATGAATTTCTAGAGTGTCACGCTCATGAACCAAATGAACTTTTGGAGTGTCACACTGGTCTGCATCTGGCAGTACCAAGCTCGTCTGTCTATCTGATGAGTCATTAAGTCCCATTTATTTCACCCGCATCCAGGTGTGCTCCTCTTGCCTGATACATTTCATTCTTCACAAGGTTTTTATAGTCCAAGAGTTGTGACTCAGAGGCTATCCTGGAAAGTGATCTAGCATGAAGGTTCAACCCACATTCCACTCCAATGTTGGCAAGTAAGTCCGCGACTTTATTTCCTTCCCTGCGAATGTGCTTCAGAGTAACAGCTCTGTGAGAGGAGAGCCAACATTCTATGAGTTCTAGTCTTTTGGCCATCCTCCAGCTATTGCTCACTTTGCAAGAGGGAGTTCCTTGCAGGATTTTGGAGATCATGTTTATAATGATCTGAGAATCACCCTCTATTATAAGTGGAAAGAATCCTTTACTTTGCGCAAGAATAAGGCCTTGCCAGAGACCTTCCAATTCTGCCGAGTTATTGGTATCCCATCCTTTTGAACCTAAAAAGTTTAAGAGAGGTGTACCCTTATGATCTCTGAAGATCCCTCTAAAGCCTGAATTGCCCGGATTGCCTTTCGAGGCACCATCGAAGTTGAGCTGGTACATATGCATTGGGGGAGGCAACCATTTGTCAGGTGAATGATTTTTCAGAGGCTGTGAGCCTTTGATAATCTGATCTTGCTTCAAATGAAGGTTCCAATTGGCCCATATGGACTGTTCTTGGGGGTTATTAGGAAGGTCCTCCTGGTACCAGGTCTTGAGAGAAATGGTTTCTTCAATGTTTTGGCAAATTATTTTCCATATATTCTCCAGAGGCGCAGAGTGATCCTTGAAAATTCTACTATTTCTCTCCTTCCATATGGCCCACAGAAGAAAGCCCGGAATGAGCTTCCATAGGAAATTTAAAATCTTGCTTTGATAAGGAGTCCG
This sequence comes from Pinus tabuliformis, assembly GCA_031772625.1. NCBI lineage: Eukaryota > Viridiplantae > Streptophyta > Pinopsida > Pinales > Pinaceae > Pinus > Pinus tabuliformis. Next base: position 1,691,786,451 of record CM062819.1, read on the forward strand.
CTCCCAGTTGCGCACTGTGGTAATGATGTCTCCATGAATTCTTCCTTCCCTTTGGCATCAGAAACTAACCTTTTCCCATAGCTTTTGCGCTGTATGGCAGGAAAGCATGAGATGCTTAATGGTTTCCTCCTCTTGTTTGCAATTGGGGCATATTGAGGGCCCATGAAAGTTCCTCTTCCTTAGATTATCCCAAGTGAGAATCTTGTTATGACATAGCAGCCAAAGAAAGGTGGAGATTTTCGGCCATAAAGAGGGGTCCCAGACTTTGCTCCAGATAGGATCTATCACTAAATGTTCTTTGATAATGAGATTATAAGCCTCTCTCGTATTGAAGGTGCCTTTTTCTTCATATCCCCATCTAAGGATATCCTTTTCCTCAGAGGGTTGTATTCTCCTTTTCTTTAATTCTGTGTCTATCATTTGTTGAGCTTGTGGCGTTCCTTGTCTTAAGAACTGATCTGCCTTGAGCCATTCCCTATACTCTTGGGTCGATGAGAGCTTCCAAAAGTTTTTAACTCTATCATGTGCTTGCATATTCTGCTCCGGTGGTTGCATATGAGAAAATTGATCCTTTAATTTGGGCATCTGCTGCCATGAATCTTCCCAAAACCTAGCAGTGTCTCCATTCTTCACTTCCCAAAAGCTGTGCTGCTGAATGAGACTTCTATGCTGCTTGGCCGAGTTCCATATAAGGGAGCCCATGCTGACTTCTGAAATTCTAACTCGTTCCTCCATTGGACAATGGCTTGCATACTTGGCTGTCCATAAAGAAGCCCAGGGGGTGAGGGGTGCAGTCAGCCAGTTCCACCAGATTCGAGCGCCCATGACTTCGTTACTGTGAGAAGGATCCCTTAATCCAATACCACCCCCATTCTTTGGGAGACAAGTTGTTTCCCATTTGACAAGAGCCCACTTACGCCTGAGGCCGTTGCTGCCCCATAGGAAGGATCTTTGGAGCAACTTGATTTCTTTGAGCACCCATTTGGGCGCTGCCAGGATGGAGAAGAGGTAAAGTGGCATGGCCTGAAGAACTGCTTTTATGAGTACTAGCCGACTCGCCATATTCAGAGATCTGTGAGTCCAAGAGGAGAGACGAGTCTCCAGTTTTTCCAAGAGGACCTTCCATGAGGAGTGCTTAAGGGCCGAGGCAATCAGAGGAGCACCTAAATATTTGGATGGAAGGTTAGCAATGGAGAAGCCCAATATTTGAGCAATGGCAGCTTGAGTTGTAGACGGGGTATGGAAAAAGAAAATCTGAGATTTGGATTTATTGATAGAAGTTCCAGAGGCTTCCGAGAAGTCCGACAGAAGAGAATTGAGCTGGCGAGCTTCCTGGATAGAGGGATGCCCAAAAAGCATGGTGTCATCAACAAACTGCTGGTGAGTGCAAGCTGAAGAGTTGTGAAAAGATAAGCCTCTGAGGCGTTGGGATTGCTGAGCAAGCTTAATACTCCTGCCTAATCCTTCAGCCATAATGACGAATAGGAAAGGGGAGAGAGGGTCTCCCTGTCTAATGCCCCGGGAAGGATGAAAAGTGGGGGAGGGAATGCCATTGACCAAGATAGAAAAAAATGAGGAGGAGATGAGGCTCATAACCCATCTGACCCAGGGGGGAGCAAAGCCAAAAGCGATTAAAACTTTTTTAATGTACAACCAGCTTAGACTGTCAAAAGCCTTCGATAGATCAAGTTTGAGGAGCATACCTGGCTTCTTGGATTGCTTCAAGGAATGAATTATTTCATGAGTTAGGATTATACCATCAGTGATCTGCCTGCCTTCAATATATCCAGACTGCTCAGGTGAGATGATGAGAGGAAGCAGCAATTTGAGCCTGGAAGCGATGACCTTGGAGACTATCTTGTAGATTATATTGCACAGAGCAACAGATCTATATTTTTCGGGCTTGCTAGGCATATCTACCTTGGGAACAAGGGCGATGAATGTGGCATTCACCCCGGGAAACATCCATCTTAAGGATCGCGATTCCTCCACCACCTGCCAAACTTCCAACTTGATCAATTCCCAGAAGTTGTGAAAAAAGTTGGAGGTGAATCCATCCGGGCCAGGGGCTTTCCCTGCTTTCAGCTGACGAACTGCTAATTCCACCTCCTGTAAGTCAACGGGCTTGAGAAGAAGTTGGTTATGCTCTTCTGAGATAATTTAAGGAATGTTTCAAGTAATTTTGTCTATGGCTCTTGATCTGTCTACATTTGGCTCACTATGCATTTTCTTGAAATAGTTGAGGAGTTCGCCTTTGATCTCCTCATGAGCTTCCACCTTGACTCCCTGATCATTCTGAAGGTGTGTTATATTATTACTCATTGTGCATTGGATTGTGGTACTATGAAATTTTTTTGTGTTTTTCTCTCTATCTTTGAGCCATCTGATTCTAGATTTTTGTCTCCATAACGTTTCTTCCTGCTTAGCCCTTTCTGTGATTTGTGTCTCCAGAACTTTTTCCCGTTCTAACATATCATCTGATCGGCCTTCATCTATGATCCTCTGTTGCAGTTGCTTCATTTCTAGCTCAAGGGCGCTCCGAGCTTGAAAAATATTACCAAAAGAATTATGATTCCATCTTTTGATCTTGCTTTTAAGATGCTTTAACTTCTGCTGAAATTGAAACATCTTTGATCCTGTTGGGGATGTGAAATTGTTCCATTATGAAATGATTAGATCATGGAAATCCGGATGAGACATCTAGAACTCCTCAAAGCGGAATGGTCTTCGGGTCAGGTTGCCAGGACGCGACCATTTAAGGGAGATGGGCCAATGATCAGATCCCGACAGAGGCAGGATGGAGGCTGCAAAGTCTCCGCCGATATGTATAGCATTGTCTGAAAGCAAGAATCTGTCCAGACGAGAAGCGACCTACTGTGACCCTGTTCTCCTGTTGCTCCAAGTGTATAAACCATTATTGAAAGGTAGGTCCATGAGCCTGTTTTCCTGAATGAAGTCTTTTAGAGGTTTTCCTTCCTGACTCCCTCTGCACCTTCCTCCCCTCTTCTCTTCCAGTCTAGTAATCATGTTAAAGTCTCCTCTGGAAATCCATAAAGGGTGTACTCTATCATGGTTGATTTCAGAGAGAGCGTTGAGGATTTCTGCTTTATGTAGTGCCTCTTGGGGGAAATATACATTGGTTAAGAGCCCGTGTATATTTGTCCCAATGATGTGAAATATTGCTTGGATGAAGTTCTTGTTTGCATGGATATTATCTAGTCTGATGATTCGAGAGTCCCAAAGGATTGCCAGGCCTCCAGATGCCCCCTCAGCATCCACTGCCGCGTTGAGACTCCCTGGCCAGATTTTTGCTGCAATTCTTTCCACAACAGATGAATTGCATTTAGTTTCTTGCAAGAAAAGGATTTGAGGTTTTTCTTGTCCCATCATGTTTTTAAGACTTCTTCTTTTCCCTGGGCCATTAAGCCCTCTTATGTTCCAAGATATTAACTTCATTGGGAAGGATTGTGATCGGATCTGTAGTACTTAGTTAGCTTGGAGTACTCGCCTGACTCCACTAGCATTGCACCTATCCTGATTGTTCTCTGGAGGTATGTTTTCCTTCCACGGTTTTTGATGTCTTTAGTAATGAATTTTCCATCCCAGGGACCGCCAATCTGAATGCCTAAAGATTTTTGCCGCTGCGCTTGATTTAGGACCTCCTCCAAATTCTCAAGTTGTTTCTCAGGAATATTTTCAAAATTGTTTGTATTGCAAGCCTATTCTAGGCCTGGGATGTCTAGTTCCCCAATGTCTATAGCCGTTGTTTCCTCTTCCATAATCTGAGCATCATTGAATTCCTCATATGGCTCTTCTGCTAACCTGGAATTTGAGTCTAAGTTGTCCACGTCCATTCCTTGTGTGTTCCATATTGGGGCCTTTTGCTTCTCTGAGGTAGAAGCCCCTTTGAACATAGGTTCTGCTTGAGGCTGTTTGGGATCTGCCTGCTTCTGAGGTTTGTCCTTCATCATCTCTGTCTCTGTGGTGGCAGGAGTTTCTGAGCTTGGATCATTTTGGTGAGCTAAAGCTTCAAAGTTGTTCCTTGTTGAAGGCTTGGAGGAACTGGCTGGAGGCGTTCTAGCATTTGAGGCCTGCTTCTTGTGGTTTTTCCTGCGATTGGTTACCTTGGTAAATCCGTCTGCTCTTGATGAATCTGATCCTGAAGCAGGGGAAGGTTTTTGAACTAAAGGACAGTCCCTGAACAAATTTCCCAAGGCATGGCATCTTCGACATCTAAATGGTACATGTTCGTAATCAATCAACTGAACCCATTCAATATCATCATGAGAAACACTTACCGCATCTGGGAGTGCCTGGTTGAGGTTCATGTAGATGCATATTCGAGCGAAGGAGGTGTATTTGTGGATTTTTGTTTCCTCTGCTACCTTAATAAATTCACCCAGAACATTTCCAATCGCTTGTAGGGATTCTTCATCCCAATACTCCACGGGAAGTGAGTATAGTCAGATCCAGACTGGAGCCCAACTGAGATCCTCCTTATCAGGGTTGAAACACTCTACCCATCCTCTGAGATACAGCCCGACGACGTTAAAGAAGTAAGGCCCTCCATCCAACACTCTGTTCCTGTCCTCCAGGCAGTTGAAAATAGCAGTGAAGAAACCTTTTGGTCCTAGCTGCAGGGTTATATGTCCCTTTGGGTTCCATTTCGCAGCAATCCAGCCCCTTAGCGCCTTCTCAGTCGGCCAGAGCCCAATGAACTTACCTATTAAAGCATGGTCTCTCATGAATTGAATCTGTGCATTGATCCTGTGTCCTGGGAGTTCTACCCTCGGACGCACAGAGGCTACAGGTTTGCATGTTGCCGAGCTGACCTTGGGTTGAGTTTTATCGTCTTGTTCTGCCTGTTGTGGGTCCAAATCCCCACTGTCTTCACTCTGATGTACTAGTTTATCGCTTTCTTGATTTCTTTGCCGCGCAGCTTCGTCTTGTGGGGGAGGCGCATCGCCCTCCCCCTGAGGGGGGTCCATGGAGAGCTGAACCCTCTGGCAGGAGGCCAAAATTCGAGATTCCATCAGAATTTGCAGGGCTTCAATTGTCTGTAGCGGCCTGCCGTTGCAGAAAATGTTAAAACCCTAGCGTACAGAGCTCGTGCCTCTCAATCAAAATCTTTGAAACACCAACCTAAGGAATCATATTATATTATTATTATTTGTAAGTAATATCATCATATTTTTTAAATTTAATATATAATCTATATATAATTAATTTTGGTTTATGTAAATATGTAAAAAATATTAACATTTATATTAATAAATATATAAATATAAATATATAATAATTATTTATCATATTCATGAGAGATAAACATGTATAGTAAATAATAACAAAATACTATATTTATATTATACATGAATTATATTATAGTTTAAGTTATAACTATTTATATATTAACCTTATATTATATATATATATATATATATATATATAAGTTTTGAATATAACTATTAAAATATTAACAAATTTTTATGTAATAATATATATATATATATATATATATATATATATATATATATATATATCTCTGAGGCTATTATTATTTATATAGTTATTAATAACCATAAATAATTAGCTTTTAGAAAAATACATCTAACAATTATTAGTGTGGTTCGCGGTTGATGTAAGTTTATTGGTGTATATCAACAACATTGGTAAATGTGGTTGTAGATGTACATGTTGTTGTAGATATAATTCATATACGATTATCCGTGTATATCAATTACATTGGTAAATGTGGTTGTGTTAGTTAATAAAAAACCAAAAAACTATACATTTAATAAGTTTACTAATTATTATTTTATTATGAATAAGCATTATTACATATTTAACAATAAAACAAAACAACTTATTATGATGTAGAAAAGGGTATCTCTTTTACCCTATAAAATTACATAGAAAAATGATATAAAATATTCAACATTAAAAATCACTTTGTGAACACTTTGTTTTGAATCCATTAATGTAGAATTCCTAAGAACTTTACTTAAAATAGAAAAGACCATGTCATTCGTAATTCTCTTTTTCTTTCTTTTCATTTTGCATAAAACATTATTCTTCATAACTCAAAATCTATTTATCATCTCCTCATTCATTCCATTCAAAAATATTATAATTATTATTTTTTCATCATAAATTACCTTCATAAAAATATTTTTCCTTTTTTCTAATAGATTCTTCATCTCTCTAACTGTCCTACATGTCGCCATTGTATATAGCTTGAGTAGGCCTAATGGTTAAGAGCATGTGTTTCCTCCTAAGAGGTCATAGGTTCAAAACCAGAGGGGGGTAAAGTATGTATGCCTTCGTAGACTTAGCAGTCAAATCGCTGCGTGGAGGTGGGTCCCTTGTCCCACAAACAAGGGGTCTCATACACCAATTTGGTGTTGGCTTGGCTGTGACCTTAAAAATGGATATTATTATTATTATTATTATAACAACCCTTGGTTGAATTTTATTTCATATATATATATATATATATATATATATATATATATATGACCAAGGTCATGAGACATGTATTCCAAGTTGAAGGTTGGGAAAAATATCCTATTGGGTGTCACTTTTAGCTTATTATGGCTAAGGAAATTGGAAAAGGCATTGTCAAAGCCAAAGAGGCATTAATTGGCATTTATTTATGAAAATAATGGAAACTAGGAGAAAAATAGGGTGAAAGGTCACATATTTGCATGAGAAGGAAATTGAAAGAAAAATGAAGGAAAATGAAGAAATTAGAGGTCTCAATGATAAAAATACTTCTAAGGATCAATTCATAGCTTTTGTCAATGTTAGTTTTTATCAGTTCATTCTTGGATTCTCTCATTCACTCACACTCTGTCATACTCTTGTATGCTTAGAGTATTCTTGGAGCATGCTTGGAGCAATCTAGTTTACATTGGATTTCGAGAAAGAAGGAAAGGGAAAGCATGAAAGCACAATGGAACATGTGTATCAGAAGTTATCACTAGATTTCTTTGCAGGTATTGATTTGCATGTTTTATTTCCTTGCTAGTTTTGGCATGCATGGCAGATGAATGTGGTTTTTTGGTTATGTGTTGTCATTGGCATGTAAGATTCTCTGGATTGAGAGTGGTTTGATTCTTTCCATTTCCTGGATAGAAATGGTTTTGTGAGTTTTCCACTTATTTTTTTTCTTATTGGTTCTCACATTCCTCATGGTTGTGCGTTGAGTTACTAGATCTTGGAGCCTTGGTCGGACAAATCCTCTGGAAACCCTGCAACAAATTGGGTTGAGTTACTAGTCTTGAAGCCTTTGTTGGAAAAATGCTCTGGATCCCTTGGTGGGTTGAACTACTAGTCTTGGAGCCTTAGTTGGAAAAACACTCTGGAGCCCTACGGTAGTTGTGCATTGAGTTATTAGTCCTAGAGTCTCATTAGAACAAATTCTCTAGAGCCCTATTATAGTTGTGGGTTGAGCTACTGGTCCTGGAGATGGGTTGGAACAAATTCTCTAGATCCCTGAACAAATTAGGTAGAGACCGATCTAGTGATGGTTAATGATGTCTAACCATGAGGTGGAATCATTGGTTGAGGATTGAGGTTTTTCTTGGTTTATTCCATGAGATTCCACATTCATGCTTGGAATGTGGCATAGGGTTGATTGGATGAAAGAGATATTTGGTTAAACCCAATCTATGTTTAGGTCATACTTGGAAGTACTTGACTTGGTTGACATTTTCATATGTTAATAAGATGTATTTTTTATTCTGATCTATGAGCATATGTATGCATTATGATGGTGATATTATGGCTAAGTTTCCATGGATTTTATGTTGGTTATTTATTGGTCTATATATTGGTTAATGGTTGGTTTTATGATGTATATTGTCTATGGCTCTTGACATGTTTCATGAATATATGAATGGTTGATGAATGCATGGACTAACAAGTGTTATTGCAGCTAGTTAGAGAGGGAATTAGAACTTCTTAATGATTCTTAGATAAGTATTAGACCACTATGTTTAATTATGCATTCATTACCTATATATTACATGTTTTCTATATGTTTGACGAAATTCTTGTCATGGTTAGGCTTGGTTAGGTTAATTCCTTGATAATGTTTTGTGTTAGAGGCTTTGTCTTTATATCATTTATTGTTTTGGAAAATCTCATCAAGTTCTAGGTAGTGATATGGAATCTAGCTCTAAAAATGTGGCATTGATTTCACGATTGCAAGCTCAGAACTAAGAATTTATGGCTACAGTCACTACCTCGTAGGCTTATGCATGCGACTGGAGGCCTAGAGTTTCATGGATGAAGGCTTATACATGCGACTGGGAGTATAGGTCAATGAAAAGTAGTCTAGCTCAAGTTTAGGGCACTTGGAGTGGTTGTTGAGCTCCTGAGGGTCCTGTAGCTCTTAAGTAAGATCAATAAGTTCTAGTTGTCAGCCCCACTTTCTTAATTGTATCTAGGAGGTTGTGTCATATCATAGTAACTCTTAGTAACATGTTTACCCCAACACACTAGTGAACTTGGGGAAATGTGGGAGGAGGGTGTTACAAAATGGTACCTGAGCTCCCAGGTTCAACACATGGACTAGATGGGCGGAATTTGTTGGTTATGTATGCATGTTAGTTGTATATGTGATTTTTATGCATGAATTTTGATATTCATCGTTCTAGTTTGTGTCATCATGATGTTGATATGTTGGTAGAGATAGAGAAGGAAAAACGTATTATTAGAGCGAGGTTACAACACTGGACCTCGGGGTAAGAGTAGATCACCGTATAGGTTTGTATGTTTGGAATATATGTATGATGGTTAATAATTGGTGTATGAATTATGGTCACATACACACTTTTCATTCTATCACTATTGTGGTTACAATGCATGGTAGATGCTAATTGATCAATGTGGTCTTATGCACATGTGTTAGATAGTCATGAATGGTAGCAACTTATTTTTATATGCATTGTGGTCGTACACATCATGATTATGGTCATTGAATTTAATATCTTGATGTTATATGTATGTGCTAATATCAATTGGCATGTGCAGGTGGAAATGGTTATGATATTTAGGTATGAGTTGCTATACTTGTGACATTGTGTCATACTAATCAGGACTAACTTATGGAGATGTCATAACCTCTCTTGAGATACATTGATGTATGTGCTTGATTATGTCGTCTATTTGGTTTATCTAACATGGTATTTTTATAGGTTATTTCAATGTTTAATTAATTGCATGATATGAGTATGTGTCTATAATATTCCATGAATAAATGATCTTGTATGGGTGCTAGTTGTAGTATTATGACTAATGATTGTGAGTTAATTATGACATGGATGTTAAGCTTAGTAAAGGTTGATTTCAAATTAATAGATATGATGTGTTGAATTTTGGAACATGTGATTGACATGTGTGAAAAATTGTAGGGAACATGTCTGGTATTAGCGTGACAAGGTAACAATTGATTTGTTTATACAGCTAACAACTAGGTGATGTGATAACACATAATAAGATTCAATTGTAGCAAGGAAAAGGTAAAATAAAGGAATTGGGTGAGAATTCCTTTTGCTATGTTTGGAAACCACAATTCTGAATGAATGAGTGATTTGCATGAATATAGGAAGTCTTCTTAACCCTGATTTTGTCTGACATTATGTGGACATGTGTTATGTTCCTAAGAATGTATTTGCAAGGTATAAGAATTAGTCTTTAGTGATATTTGGATTCATCAAGGAATTGGAGTCCCATGAGATATGATATATGTACATGTTCAGTAACAGGCCAGTGTGGATCAGGTGTTGAGAATTATGCTCAAAATTCAGAGTGTCATAATCTTGTCAAACTCAACTTCAGATTCAAGAGCTCATAATTCTGAACCCAATGGTGTGAACGGAACTCAAGCTAGAGTTTGTATGCAGAAGTTAGAGCTAGTCAAAGTTCAAATTTGACTTGCCTACATGGTAGGATTAGGATGATGTGGCAAGGTCTTCAACGAATAAGGAGGCACAAAGTGGTAGCCCACCGTTAGCTCTCACATATCACATATCACAACGGTAAGTGGTTCGGGTTAAGAATCAACCCCCACGCAAAGCCCATTGTGATTTGCAATATCAAATATTGCAATCGCAGGAAAGGATCGACGAATAGATATTGGCCCCGGCACTGAAAAGGTTGGGATTTTCAATGCAATGTGATTGTATATCACAATTGTAGTGAAAATAAGAATCTTCCTCGACAAGGGTTGGGTTGTGATGCGATATCGACCCTGATTGCGGTGCGATAAACCACAATCGCATATCACAATCGCACAAGACGACAGAGTCCCGCAGTTTATCACCGCCAGGCATCGCCAATTGCAATTTGCGATATGGCCGACAAGATATGGCCCGTGGTGCGGAGAAATTTTTGCCCGATTAGCACAGTTTGGGGCTAATTTGTAGTTTTATGTCAGTTTTAGAGCATTTTGTGGAACAAATAGAGGAAGAACGAGGAGAAGTCATAAATCCTTTAGTTCTTATCCAAATTTGATGAAAAATAGTCAATTCTACCAGTTTTGTGTATTATGAACTCGTTGAGACAGGTTTCAGAGGCATCTGAGCATTGTAAATACACTTTTGATGTAATTTGAGCATAATAGAGAGGCCTAAGCCATTGGAAGCTGGAGCATGGAGATGTAGCACAGGAGGGGTGAACTCCTTTATCATTTTCTTGTTGTGTGTTATATTTTGATTTTCTTTGCTGTTATATTGTTGTTGTTTAGCACATGTATTTTATGTTAAACGTTTTATAACATTTACATAAGAAACTCTCATGGGAATATGTTAATTATGAAGAATTTTTGAATCCTTAAGCACTTGAAAAAGAAAATGATAAGCATCTTCGGTTTATTTTTGAATGGGGAATTACCACTACATTACTAATATACTCCAATTCAGATCAAGTAGGTATTAGAGTACTAGTTTTTTCTTACTAGATTTTCTTTGTGAAAGAAGGGTTTAATTGTTTGCAAGTTTATGTCATGCTTACAGTGTTAAACCTCAAAAAAGGTGAAGGAAAGATGGTTGAAATCCCTGAAGTAGGGTCAATTAGAAGAAGAGAAAGGTTGCTAAAGTCTTCTACACCAATTCATCCTCAAGTTGCAGAAGTTGCAGTTGAGATTCCAACACCAGTACAACCTCAAGTTGTAGTTGAGTCTTCAAAGACTATGTCTCATGAAGGAGAAACTATCATGACAGAAGATGAGAAGACCTTCAGAAAGGCTTTCTTTGATATGACAGAGATGGTTAAGGTCCTCTATGAAGAGAGGAACAACAGATTGCAAGGAGAAAGTTCCAAGCCTCCCAATGGAGAAGGATCTTCAGGAGGAGGTAATGGAAAAGAAGATAAAGGAAAAGGAGGTAATGGGAATGGAGGAAAACCTCCACCATCTCCACCATCTTCTTCATCTTCTTCTTTGAAAGCATATTCAAACTCTTCCACAAATACCACCATTACTCATACTCATCATCATTCTTCAAAAGGGGTTGGTAAATCACCTTTTCTGAACCTTGATGTTAAATTCGAGTTGCCTATGTACAATCGTGAAGTAAATGTAGAGAAACTGGATAACTAGATTCGTCAGTTGGAGGTGTATTTTAGAATTCAGAACCTTTAAGAGGATGATATCAAAATTCAGTTGGCTTCATTAACAATGGAGGGTGAAACACTTGTATGGTGGGAAGAAAGGACTCAAGATGAGATCAAAAAACATGGTAAGATCTCTATTTCTTGGTCTAATTTCATTGGTGCTATAAAAAGATATTTCTACCCTTTAGCTCATATGAAGAAAGCCATTATGAATTGGAAGAATTTCAGACAGTTGAAAGGTCAAAATGTGCAAGAGTATACTCAAGAGTTTAGGAAAAGAGCTCTTATGCTAGGAGTAGACTTATAGTCACAAGATACCTTGCTGAAATACATAGGAGGGTTGCATAGCTATCTTCGACATACCATTCATATGTCCAGTCCCACGAATATTGATGAGTTTTGTGTTCAAGCTACACACCTTGAACCAAGAGGGAAAAATATACAGGAAGAAGGTAAGAAGAAGCCATTTCAGAGTGGTGAGAAAGGGAAGAAGTTTAAAGGAAAGCAGAAGAACGCTACTTCTTTTAAGAAAGAAGGGGAGAAACCCGTGTACAAGAATTGTTTCAAGGAAGGAAATCATGAAGCGCATTGCTGGAAGCTTCATCCAAAATTACAATAAAAGAAATTTAACAATAAAGGGAAACAAAAGACAAATGTTGCTACCAAAAAAGACTTGGGTTCAGACTCAGGAGATGAAACAAAAATCGCAGCCACAGTCACCAAGGGAAAATCCGTGGCAAAAGAAAGCAAAGATATCATAAAAGAGGAAGTCGTAGCCAGTACCAGTGCAACAAATAATTTCCACAACGTTTCAAATGAGGAAAACCGAATCGAGTTGTTGCACATCTGAATTATTTCCAAACATGCAAATATCAATACGTTGTTTTACAGTGGATCTCAGGACAACTTAATTTTTGCAGATTTGGTTAAGAAAATGAATGTGGAAACGGTGCGCCATCATAAACCATATCCGTTGGGTTGGCTAACCAAGGATGCCAATTTGCAGGTCACCTGGAAATGTGTTTTCAAGTTTGAAATCATCGTTAATTTCATTGATGAAGTGGAATTAGATGTTGTTCCATTGGATATATCAGGGATTGTATTAGGAATCCCGTATTTGTATGACAGGAAGGTCGTTTTCCACATATTTGAAAACAAGTACCATTTGTTAAAAAATGGACTGGAGCACATTGTGAGAGCCCATCTTAGAAAACTTAATCTGTCTTTGGCAAGCGCAGGTGAAATGAAGCGACTAGTTAATTCCAACAAGAGTCTTGTGCTCCTCATGATCAAGCAAAAGAATGACATGGACCAAGAACCCTTTACAGGTTGTGATGTGAAGTTGAAAGTTGAATTGGTTGATGTGGTCAATCAATATGGAGACATATTTCAAGAACCAAAGAGATTGCCACCAAAAAGAGTAATTCAGCATGAAATTCAGCTACAGCAGGACTGTCCACTCCCAAACATTGGTATATATCGAATGTCAATTTTGGGAAGTTTAGGAATTAAGAAACAAGTCTAGGAATTGTTAGATAAAAGAGTAATTCATACTTCTAGTTCACCATGTGGTTCACCATTTGTATTGGTATCCAATAAAGATGGAACTTGGCGCATGTGTGTAGATTATCAAGCTTTAAATAAGATCACAATAAAGAATCGGCACCCACTGCCCAGAATAGATGATTTTCTAGATCAGTTGAAAAATGCAAAGTATTTCACTAAACTATACTTGAGAAGTGGATATCATAAAGTTAGAATAGCTGAGGACATTTGGAAGACTTCTTTTAAAACCCTACAAGGATTGTTTGAGTGGCTAGTAATTCCTTTCAGTCTTTGCAATGCTCCAGCTACATTCATGAGAGTTATGAATGATGTTTTAAGATCCTTTCTTTATGAATTTGTAATTTTCTATTTAGTTGATATTTTGATATTCAACAAATTACGAGAAGAGCAGGTCAAGAATGTTAGGAAAGTGTTGGATGTCTTGAGAAAAGAAAAGTTATTTATGAAGATGTCTAAATGTGAATTCAGGAGAACTTCTTTAGTTTATTTGCACCACATAGTTGGAGGAGGTGAGTTGAAGACTGACCCCTCTAAAGTTTCGGTCATTGTGAATTGGCAAACACCCAAATCAGTTACAGAAGTAAGGATTTTTTTAGGAGCAACGCAGTACTGGAGGAAGTTTATTGTGAATTTCTCCACCATAGCAGCTCCACTACATTCGTTGACCAGGGTGAAGGTTGTCTTCCAATGGGGAGGCAAACAACAAAAAGAATTTGATGCTTTGAAACAAAATACTAGTTTAGCCCTAGTTTTAGCATTTGCAGATTTGAAACAACCCTTTGAAATACAAACAGATGCAAGTGACTATGCCATGGGTGTAGTTCTTTTACAATATGGTAAGCCCATTTCATTTCATTCTGAAATTTTTAATGGTACTATTATTAATTATCCTACATATGATAAAGATATTTATGCATTGGTGCAAAGTGTGAAGAAATGGAAGCATTATTTGATGGGAAAGAAACCATTATTCACACCGATCATTAGCTTCTGCAATATCTACAATCTCAAACCAAATTGCAGTAGTCAAGGCACTTTCGTTGGATGGTATTTTTACATCAATTCCACTTGGTAATCAAGTACAAGAAAGGAATTCATAACAGAGTTGTTGATATGCTTTCTAGGCCAGTTGTAAATATAGCCATTTTACTCAAGAATAATTTTGTTTTGCCTCAAAGTTATGTTGAACAATACACACAGGATGCTAACTTTCAAGAGGTATATTTTAACTTGAGTCAAGGCCACCAAACTGAGGAATTATACTACCATGTCCATGATAATCTGTTGTATCATTTGGGAAAACTTTGTGTTCTATAGGGAGAGAGAGTAAATTTCACAAGGGATGTGCACACTTCTCTTATTGCTGGACATTTTAGTCTAAGTAAAACAATGGAAAATCTTCAAAGGTATTTTTATTGGCCTCGTATGCTTGAAAGTGTGTCATGTTTTATAAGAGGTTTTTCATTGTGTGTAGTTTGTAAGCCTAGTAATAGGAAACTAGGATTGTACACACCACATCCAGTGCCTTCACGACCATGGGAAAGTGTTTCTATGGATTTTGTAGGAGGTCTTCCTTTGTCAAGGAAAGTTCATGATTATTTATATGTAGTTGTGGATAGGTTCAGCAAGATGTGCATGTTAATGCCTTGTAAAAAGAAAATTATAGTTGAACAAACAACCCATATTTCCTTTCAAAATGTATGGGTTCATTTTGGATTGCCTACTTCTATTGTAAGTGATTGTGATTCTCGATTTGTTGGGAATTCTTGTTCAAGTTTATGGAATGTGATGGACACCAAGTTGAAGAAAATTACAGCCTTTCATCCGCAAACAGATGGTCAAACTAAAGTGGTTAACAACACATTCATTCATTTTCTAAGAGGATATTGCAGCAAACATCCTAAGTTGTGGGATGAATATTTGCATTATATTCAACATGCTTACAACCGAGAAAAACACTCTTCTACTCTAACTTTGCCTTTTGAAGCATGTCTTCGTTATTTTCCTAAATTGCCTTTGGATTTCATCTTTGAGAAATATGTAGCTGTAGATGGACATAGTGACATAGACAGAGCAAAGAAATTCAATGAGAAAATTCAGTTGATTCATCAAACAATTCAATAACAACTAGAAAAGAGTCAAGGAAAGTATAAGGAAAGGCATGAGAAGCATTGTGTGGATCATCGGTTTCAAGTAGGTGATGATGTTTGGCTATGCATTAGCAAGGAAAGGCTTCAAGGTGAAAGTAAAAAACTAAAACCCTTTCGTTATGGTCCATTTAAAATTCTGGAAAAGATTGGTAATAATGCTTTCAAGCTTGATTTGCCTTCATATATGCAAATCTATTCTGTTGTTAATGTTGAAAATTTGAGATTGTATGAACCTCGTTTGATTGAAGATGAAGGAGAGAATTTTCAAATTCCATCTATTGAATAATTTTCTCCAGAATTCCTTGATGTGCTTCAGCAAGACACTATACTTGAAAAAAGGACAACGACAACTAAAAGGGGAAATATTGATTATCTTCGGGTGGTTCTGAAAGGTACACATCCATCAAATGCCAAATGGATTGAAGTGGGGAAGGTGAGGGAACAGTAGCCTCATCTGTTAAATAACTGAAAGTGATCCTTTTGGGGTCCAAAAGGCTTCCAGTAGGGAGGAGTGATCAGGTGCTAAGAATTATGCTAAAAAATAAAAGTGTCAAAATCTTGTGAAACATAGCTTTATATTGAAGATCTCATGATTTTGAATCTAATGGTGTGAACGAAACTCAAATCCGAGTTCATATGCAGAAGTTAGAGCAAGTTAAAGTTCAAATTTGACTTGCCTACATGGGAGGATTAGGATGATATGGCAAGGTCTTCAGCGAATAAGGAGGCACCAAGTGGCAGACCTCCATTAGCACTCACGAATCACATATCGCATCCATAAGTGGTTTTGATTAAGAACCGTCCCCCGGGAAAAGCTGATTGCGATTTGTGATATCACATATCGCAATCATAGGAAAGGATCGATGAAAAGATATTGACCTGGGCACCAGCAAGTTTGGGAGTTGTGATGCAATGCGATCGCATATCGTAATCAAAGTGACAACAAGAATCGGCCCTGAAAAGGGTTGGGTTGCAATTTAATATCAACCCCAATTGCAATGCGGTAAACTACAATCGCACAAGGTGATAGAGTCCCACAGTTTATCACTGCCAAACATCGCTGATTTTTATTTACTATATGACCGATAGGATATGGCTCACGGTGCGGATAAATTCTTGCCTAATTAGCATATTTTGGGGCCAATTTGTAGTTTTCTACCAGTTTTAGAGCATTTTGTGGAACGAATAGAGGAAGAACTAGGAGAATTCATAACTCCTTCAATTTTAATCCAAATTTGATGCAAAAATAATCAATTCTAGCATTTTTGTGTATTCTTAACTGATTGGGATAGGTTTTAGAGGTATCTTAACATTTAAATATATTTTTGATGTAATTTTAGCATAATAGAGAGGCCCAAGCCATTGGAAGCTGGACCAAGGAGACATAGCCCAGGAGGGGTGAACTCCTTTATCATTTGCTTGTTGTGTGTTATATTTTGATGTTCTTTGCTGGTATATTGTTGTTGTTTAGCACATGTTTTTTATGTTAATTTTTTATAACATTTACATAAGAAACTCTCATGGGAATCTGTTAATTATGCAAAAGTTTTGAATCCTTAAGAACTTTAAAAAGAAAATGATAAGCATCGTGGATTTATTTCTAAATGGGGAATTAGCACATCATTACTAATCTTCCCCAATTCAGATCAAGCGTGATGAGTAAAACAAGATAAGGTAACTAGCATATTGTTATGTGTATTTATGCACTAATAGTTATGTGTTTAGGGCAGTATAATGAAGGGGGTCACATGGAAAAAGAAATTTCCATAAAATATCGAAGAAGGATCGAGTTGAGATTTCCGTTAGATTCAAAAGGAACCCATGGGGATTGAGTCACGATGTTTGTTGCTAGTTTTGTGCTTTTGGTATTTTGTGGTTTGTTTGTGCTTGATTTGCAATTTTTCTTATATGTTGTGCATGGCCATGCCACTTGGTTTGTGGTGTCATATTTCTATTGGTTTTTCAGGGTTTTCTTCTTCTTTGTTTCTTGTTGTTTCCTTTATGTCTTGAGGGCCTTGGATTGTTGGGGGAAGAGGAAAGTTAATGGAGCTCGGGGAGAGTTGAATGAAACCCAACAGGTAATGTAAGACTCAGATGAAGCTCGGTGCATGTATAAGGGAAACTGAAGGTAAGAGTATGACAAATGCTCTGAAGCCCTGGACATCATGGGTAGAGACCGATTTGGTCATGGTTAGTGATGTCCAACTATGAGGTAGAATTAGTGGTTGAGGGTTGAGGTGGTTTAGCATCTGGAAGCCTAGTTTGGTTTTTCTTGGTTTATTTCATGAGATCCCACATTCATGATTGGAATATGGCATGGGGGTGATTGGCTGAAAGAGAGATTTGGTTCAACCCAATCTATGGTTGGGTGGCACATGGAATTCCATGAATTGGTTGGCATTTTCATATGTTAATAAGAGGTATTTTCTATTGTGATATATGAGCATATGTACTGATTATGGTTTTGATATTATGTCTGAGTTACCATGGATTCTATGTTAGTTATTTTCTGGTTTATATGTTGGTTATATGATGCATATTGTTTATGGCTCTTGACATGTTTGATGAATGCATGGACTAACAAGTGCTATTGTAACTAGTTAGAGAGGACATTAGAGCTTCCTGACGGTTCTCAGATAAGTATCAGACCCCTATGTTTAATTATGCATTCATGACCTATAGATTAAATGTTTGTCATATGTTTGATGAAATGTTTGTCATGGTTAGGATTGGTTAGGTCAAGTCCTTGACTAAGTCTTTTCTTAGAGGCTTTTCCTTTATGTCATTTATTATTTTGGAAAGTCTCATCAAGTTCTAGGTAGTGATATGGAGTCTAGCCATTAAAAGGTTGCATTTATGTCATTGTTGCAGGCTCAGAACTGAGAATTTGGGATTGGAGTCACTACCTTGTAGGATTATGCGTGTGACTGGAGGCTACAGTTGCATCGATGCAAGCTTGTGCATGCGACTAGGAGTCTAGGTCAATGAAAAAGTAGTTTAGCTCATGGTTAGGGAATATAGAGTGGTTGTTAGCTCCCGGGGGTCCTGTAGCTCTTCAGGAAGGTTAGTAAGTTTCTAGTTGGTAGCCCCACTTTTTTAATTGTATCTAGGAGGTCAGGTCATATCATAGTAACTCTTTGTCACATGTTTACCCTAGCATACTTGTGAACTTGGGTAAATGTGAGAGGAGGGATTTAAAATCATTCTCCAATCCCTTATAATCACATTATCTTATTCATCTCAACATTCAATTTTGTCTAAATTTTCAACAAAGAAACTCGTTATTTTAAGAGTTTTCCCTTATTCCCACCATCCTGATATCAATCCTTATATTCCACTACTCCTAATAAACTCCCCCTAAAATCATTCTCATTCTAAACTTTGTCTATTACTTTTCACATTAATATAAACCTAATCTAGTTATGCAATACAATATACACTAAAAATGCATGTGAAACAATAATATATAGTTCAATATTAAAAGTAAGAAGATGTATCCAATGCTATACATATGTACACCCTACCTTGGAAATTCCCATATTTAGATAAACACATGCATAATCACATTTTAGTTTCACAAATGCCTATTTAATAAAATGCATTCCAACTCCTCTAAAGGGTATGTTGAAAATAGATCCTATACTCCTACAACCTATTCCTTAGTTTGATAAAAAGTAGGAATTTATGGTTTTGGTACCAAACATAACTATTCATTTTCATTCATAAATGTTGAAATAATTCACTAATTCTTTCTTCCACTGATATGATAAGTGATTTAACATCTTTCTAATTCACATCCACAAAATAAAACCCACAGAACCACATGTTATCATAGACTCAAATGTGATTGCTTTAACAAATTATACTTTCCTTCAACAAAGAAAACATGTTTTATTTAAAAACATATAAAATTTAATTCCACTTTCCCTCTTTGTATTTTCACATCTCTTATCACTTCAGAAATCTTCATTTCTCTACAAATAATCTCAAAAAACATCACGTTCTTTCCTATAGAACCATCTTCTTGATCATCATCTTTAACAAGTCTTTTTCTTTTTTCACCAATGTACACATGAGATATTACCCTTTTGCAATAAAAAGATACACATAAAAAATGTGTGATGCAAGCTAACACTGGTCTCTCATGATTCTTAGAAATTTAAGAATGAAAAACATCAATATTTAACTTGGAGGTAGTATTCCATTTACTTTTACAATAAATTTGAATATGGTGTTAAAATATCAAATGCAAGAAAGTGACTTAGCTTTATCAATATATATTTTTTATTTATATAATTTTTGTATAACTATGTGAAATTTCAATTTTTCTATTAACAGTATGTTATTTTTCAAAGAATATATAATGCCTAGGTTTCTATTAGTAGAGGATTTATTTTCTTGAATGATTGAATTCTCCTACAAAAAATTGTGCAATTATGATGAAGACATTGTTATAATTTTTGAGTAATTTTGTTAGTACATCTTGAATGAAACAATTTTTATGCTTGAAATTGAAGGTGAGGGTCTTTATGGTTTGAATTAAAATTTTCTCTCAAAATATTGCACATTTTGTTTCACTAGAGGAGCCCGGGGACTGAAAATGAGTGCCTCACTGGGGGGAATAGTGTGACACCCCTCCTATAGGAATGTGGTAGTTGGGAAAGTGAAAAGGGGACAAGTTAGGGTGATAAATCAAAGATTGCAGGAATATCTTAGAAAGCTCTAGTTTTAGGGGCTTAATGACAAGCATGACTTACAAGAAATTGTATTCAAAAGGCCACAAAGAATCTAGGATTGGTCATTCCTCCAAATAGTTTTGAGAATCATCGCAAGTGAATGAAATATTATGCTTTAATCTACAACTTTGTTGGTGGTTGGATTACAGAAATGGAACTTGAATGCTAGGTTCAATTTAAATGGTAACCCAAAGGTGAGATTGATTTAAAATTGGGATTGAAGGAGTTATTTATAGTTATTTTTTTGAATATGGAGGATAGAAATAGGGTTTTTGAGGGAGGGCCCTATTTCTTTAACAATGCAGGATTATATATGAGACATTGGGAATAATGTTTCAATATTAATAAAGAATATTTTTTTATGGCCCCGGTCTAGGTTCGACTATATTCTCTACCAGTGGATTTTTGGATTTGGAAATCATAGAGGGCATTGGAAATGTGCATGGTAAAATTGTGAAAATTATTAATGTTATTAAAAGAGGGTGTAACATGTCTTATGCATGACTCTGCATGTATATGAATATTTCCCATACATTACCTAAATCAATTGAGTTGTAATACCAATGGGAAATATGGTCTCAATAGTTGGATTATGAACATGTACTTTTCCACTGTTGTTTTTGTCATGCACATCGACATTTGATTAGGGATTGTCCCACTCATAAGAAAGAACAATGTGGCTTAGTACTGGTAGGAAATGAGGATTTCACTATGGTACCCTCTCGCAGATGGAGTAATAAAAGAAGAACAACCCCATATCTGAATAAGATTGAAGACAAAAACACATATGCAACTCTGAAGGGAATGGAGGAAGACTTTACCCTACCGAAAGATATTTTAATACATCAACCTACTATGGAATATTTGGAGGAAAAAATTAATCAAAAACAAAAACTCCCTAAGGAAGAGATGGAAATGGATAAATTCTTGGATCTCCTAGAAATTACAGATATTATGCCATTAACAACTATGAATTTTGAAACCCTTAGGGAAGAAGAACAGGCTTTGGTCGATTTGATAAATGATTGGGCCATGCAGGAGCTATGGGAGTTGAATAATCAACAATGGGAGTTGTATGCACAAGCATATCTTCATTGGAAGACTGAAAAAACCTTACAATGCAGAGTGTGTTATTAGTGTTGTCTCATCACAGGGTATCTAGGATAAGGGTAAATAATAGTAGGTAAATATGTAAATAAGAAAGGTCATAAAACGACTCGAGAACTTCTTCAGACTACTATAGATGAGCTCATATATTTGGGACAAGAAACTGATATTTTAGCGTATTTTCCCCTTCTCAACCTTCACAATGAAAATTGTTACTTGGAATATTTGAGGTATTAATAACATAGGTAAGCAATGGAATTTATGTGATGATATAAAAAATGAAAAACCTGTGATAATTGTTTTGTAGGAAAATAAGGTCTCCATATCTAAATTAGTTTACATTAGTAGTAAGTGCTAGAAAGGGTGTGAAATAATTACAATAGACGCAAGAGGTAGTGTAGGACGGTTAACATTTTTGTCGAATCCATTGGAGTTAATATTTCAAGATTCGATGACAAGCCCTTATATTTTGTCTCGTCAATTTCGCGATATTGGGTCAAAAGAGAGTAGGATTATCAACAATGTATGGTCCTCACATTAGAATGGAAAAAAAAATCTTTTTGAATGAAATTCAGCATCACAAATATTCATTTACTGATGCACTATGGATCATTGTAGGGATATTAATATTGGAGTAGCATGATCCGGATTATCCATAGTATCATGTTCATTTTGTCGACGTTTCAAACCCCAAAGGGGGTCCATCATCAGGACTAATTTTTAGAATATGATTGATAGTTCCTTGAGAGAAGAATCTTGCGACCATAGTATAAATAAACCTAAATCTTGATAAATTTTATATAGAAGCCGACACTTATATATATGAATTCTTTATTATTTTTATTTTAATGTATTATAATAATTTTAGTTTAATTATTTTAATTTTGATTATTATTTTAATTGATTTTAATATGTAGATTATTAATCCTATTTATTCCTTTGATTATAGGTTAGTTTTATTGTTTTAATTAATTTCTTATTTTTCTTCTTATTAATTTTCATATTTTTATTTTTATTTTATTTAACCTAAGAATCTAAGAATATATTTTTAATTAATATAATTAATTCATAAATTAATTGAATTAATTAATTAATTAATTTATAATTCTTTCAATTCAATTAATTAGTTAATTAATTTTATTTTATTTGATTAATTAATTAATTTAATTCATAATTTTGTTTTATTTTATTATTGTTATTTTCCAATTTTTCAATGTTAATTTTATTTATCCCTAATTGTCTAAGTGATAAATAAGTAAATTATTTTAATTTATTTGATCAATTAATAAATAAATTAATTAATTTATAGTTTATATTTTTTATAATTTTATTCTACCAAATGTTAATTTTTATTTAATTCTTCAGTTTTAATTTATTTTTAATTAAAATTAATTTAATTAATTAATTAATTAAAATTAATTAAATTAAATTAATTTAATTAATTAAAATAAAAAAATTTATTTAATTAATTAATCAATTTAATTTTAATTTAACTATTTTAATTGATTAATTTATTTTAATTAGTTTAATTTAATTAAAATTAAATTAATTAATTTATTAATCTTATTAATCTTATTAATTTCGAAAACCTAAGATACTATGCTTCTAAAGGTTTTGAGGGATTTATTTGTCTAATTAGGGGAAGCCAATTTCCACTAATCTCACTCCCATTGTCCTTGTTGACGTTCTGAGGAAGTTTCATAATTTCGATGGCCTCTCTAATTTTTCCTTTTTGATAATTATCTTCTCTTGCAATTATTTTAGCGTCTTCTAGACATACATGATGTTTGGTTTTGGATGAGTGTTCCGCAAGGGCTGATGTACGGGATCTCCCATTTTTTATATCAGGTCCATGCTCTTTAAGTCTTATTCTTAGACCGACCCGTTTCCCCAATATAAATCTTGCCACAAGAGCAATCAATCTTGTACACACCCTTGAGTTGTTGATGATCGATGTTATCCTTGACTGACCTCATCATTTGCCTTATTGTTCCACATGTTGTAAATTGAGTTTTTATGTTACTCTTTCTTAAAAATTTTGCAATCTTATCCGTAATCCCTTGGATGAATGGAAGGTATACCTTCCCACAATTTTATTTTTCTCCCTTAGATGAATGGAAGGTATACCTTCCCATAATTTTATTTTTCTTTCTTGTTTTCAGGAGGACTCTTACAGAGGACCTTATCCTGAGCTCTTTTTATAGTTTTTTTAATACTAAAGTCTTTGTATCCTGTGGTCTGTGATGATTAGATTCAGAATCAACCTCTTTTGTGGACCTCATAGACTGACTACATTTAGTTAATTTTCCAACTATCAATGTAATTTTTATATCGAATAATCATAGAGGGAGTAAACAACAAGATTCCAGACTCTTAGATCAATTTTTAATGTCTAAATTAATGGTGGACAAACATATTTTTATTGTAGCTCCTATTCTCCCTTGTCTTGGTTCATATCAATGGCCAATCCATTTGGAGATCAACCTCAATACTACTCCTAAAAATAAACCCTTTAATTTTGAGAGAGTTGGGATATAATCGACTTAGTTTTTGGATAAAGCTAAAGTATGGTGGGGAAACATTAATTTTATTGGTAAGAACAGCATGCACACTTCTCAATTGAAGGTTAAAGAATTGAAGGCTCAAATTCATTTATGGAATCAAATAAAATTTGGGCATCTTTTGGAAGTTAAATAGATATTGGAAGAACACATGAAGGAAATATAAGAACAAATGATTGTTTAAGGATGAACCCTAATATAATTTTGGAAGAAGGAACTACATTAAATCATTTGGAAATGAGAAGACAACAAGAATAAACCTTATGCCAAAAAAAACCACGAGTTTAATGGATGAAAGAAGGGGGTGGATTCTAAATTCTTTCATAAATCAATGATTTACCTTAGGCATATGAATCATATTTCCCTTTGATTGGAAGGGATGGACAGTGAATGTTCTAACATCAGGAAATTGAGGAAGAAATAATAGATTTTTATAAGGACATTTTAATAAAGACTTCTTACAATCGAAAGAAGGCCATTAATGTCATTAAAACATACATTACTAAATTGGTTATCCCTGAGAATAATGTAACTTTAACGAGATTGGTTTCTTATCATGAAGTAGAAGAGGTCATTCTTGTTATTCTTGGCCACAAAGCGCCTGGCCGGGATGGATTTATCTCAAAGTTTTTAAAATTTGGTTGGAGTTCTATGGGTAATGAACAATTTGAAGTGGTGGAAGAATCACGACAGTTACAAGCTATGTGGAGTGGTTTAAATTATCCCTTGTTTACTTAAATTTCTAAGGCAGGAAAATCGAAGGACCCATTGCACTATGAAATTTTATTTATAAAGTGATTATTATTGGCATCATAAATCGTCTAAAGCCAGTACTGTAGTTGCTTATATCACCGGAACAAACAAGATTTGTAGAGGGACAACAAATTAGTGACGGTATTATTGTGGTGTAAGACATCATCCATTCGCTTAAAAAGTTTTAAAAAATTAGGTATGCTGATCAAGTTGGATTTGTCCAAGGCTTATGACAGAATCAGTTGGGACTTATAGGTGGTGGATGTATTTGGCATCTCATGGTAATGGATATCTTGGATCCATTCTCTGATTTCCACTCCATTTTTCTCCATCCTAAATAATGGATCCCCTTCTGTGAATTTTAATCCTTCTTGTGGTCTTAAACAGGGTGATCCCTTATTGCCATTTTTTTTCATCCTAGGTATGGAAGTTCTTATGAATTTATTTAAACAGTCTTGTTCCAGAGGGCATTTTTGAGGACTACGATTATATGGTGATTTCCTCCCAGTGACACATCAACATTTTTTTTGGTGATGTTTGAGTATTTGGACAACCAACTCTTAAAGATGCAAATTAAATACATGATTTTCTTGCAACTTTTATGTAGGCGTCAGGTTTTCTCATCAATAATAATAAGTCTAATATTTTTTTTCTAAATTTCAATGAACAGGTTCAGTGCCATCTGGCCTAGGCATTGGATTTTCATATATCTTCATTTCCTTCTAACTACCTGTGGGTACCGTTCGTATCAACTCCCAAATGAGCTTCATGTTGCTATAGTATTCTGACCAAGATGAATGACATAGTTAATAATTGGAATTTTTGAGCGCTAAATTTCACTAGGAGGTCAATCCTTTCTAAAGAAATCCTTCAAGATCTCCTAATTTACCAGATGTCAGTTATACCAAGACCTAAATGTTTTTGGAAAACTATGAAATCTATGTGGATGGATTTCCTTTGGAGAGGAGAAACTAAAGAGAAGCAGTGGACTTTGGTAGCATGGAAAATTTTAACTCTACCTAAATGGACAGGTGGCGTGGGCCTACGTGATATATAATTATTGAGTGTGGATTTAGGGGAAAGACGTTGGTGGAGATGGTTGTTAACAGGACCAGAGTTATGGAAGTAAATTTGGTTAAGGAAGTATTAAAATTTACAGTCGCAGGAGGAATGTTTAAGATTTGACTTGAATGTTAAGGGCTGAAGTATCTAGAAATGGGCTCATGAAAATTCTCACTTAGTAAATAATCATACTTTATGGGAAATCCAAAGGAGTGACTCAACTTTCTTATAACTAGATTCTTGGGAATAATCTCCTTAGATTTATGATAAAATAGAATTGTGTTCATTAATAACTTTTACAACTAGTTTCGGTGCATTAAGGGTAAAGGACTTTTGGCAGGAAGATCTGGAAGATGTAATGTTGAATATGATTGGACAGGGAATGCTCAGAGAAGGTATATGGGATACACTACAACAAGAACTCTTAAAAATAAAAATTCATTTCTCCCAAGAAAAAAATATCTTATAGTGGGGATACACCCCTACAGGTATGTTTACGGTAAAAGCGGCGTATTCTATTTGCGCTATTTATAATAGTCTTAAGAGGAATTATATGTGCAGCAAGCTATGGACAGCTTTTCATTAGCCCAAAACGTCTCCTTTTTTATGGTTTATTTTACGAGGATCAAGAAGCACTTGGTATTGAAGGACAATCTTTTTGTATGCTTTGTTCTAATGTGAAAGGAACTATGGATCATTTGTTTACATCATGTCCATTTGTAGAAGGAGTATGGACCAATATCTCTTTTATTTTTGGTATTGATAATAGGCACAAGGGTAATGTAGTAGAGTCTATAGTCCAATGGAATTGGATTTTTTATAAAAATCTCATAATTACTCTAGAGCCTAGATCTTGGCCATGGGATTTGTGTTATAAAATTTGTGGAAGGAAAGAAATGCATAGATTTTCAAGGGTAAAGAAAAGCATGTTTCAATGTTAACCAGAGTAATTACTCAAAATATTACGAAAATTATTATAGTTTCCTCATGGAAATCAAGGGATTGGAAGGTTGATAGTCAAGAAGTAAGGATTATGGCTAAACTTAATCTACACCAAAATATGGGTTCTTATCTCGATAGGCCTCTTCAGGGCATCACTCCCTCATCACATACTTATTTCTCCTCCCCCTCCAGGCTTTATTAAAGTCAATTTTGATGGAGCATCTAAGGGTAATCCTGTGAATGCTAGATTTGGTGGTGTTTTTCGTGATAGCAATGCATCTATACTGAGGCTTTATGCACAAAGTTGTGGTTCTACCAGTAATAAGTTGGTTGAATTTTGGGAATTGGAAAAGGGGTTAATGATATCATGTCAAGAGGTATTTATTTTATTACAAATTGATGGAGACTCTAAAATTGGTATGCATTGTATTCAACACTTATTAAATGGTCATCTCTAAGAAAAGGTTGTTAAGAGTTAGCACATAAAGGGTGTTTTTGGGAATTTAAAAGGCTTACTCTGTAAATTGGAATATGTAATAATGCAAAATTATAGATATATGGTAATAAAGCCGCAAATTGTTTGGCCAATGTGGTTTATAGATCACGAGAGATGATTTTGGATTAGATATAGCATTTTTTTTGTCAAGGTTGATAACATGGATTAGTTGCAAGTTTTGTTAGATTTTGATTGAGCAATCCCTTATGTGGGTGTGAACACTCTAGAGAATGGGCGTCTAATGGAAATTGTGCACCCAGTACACATGTTGTCTTCTCAGCACGGTGTGGCATCGAACCAATGTAAAATCTTGGAGTGGGTACCTGTTATCACATCATTATAAATGTAGAGGTAATGCACCAAGGTGGTGGATGTACATTCACAACAAGAATGGAGGTGAGGGTAATTCAACATTCTCATTCATATGTTCACATTATATATTATATCCTTTTGTTTTATGTTGGCTTGTTGTGGAGGGTTTTCTTATGTGTGTGTATGGTACTTTGCTTTCTCTTGCCCAGCCCAAAAAAATTGTGGAGTCAATGTTTGTCGTTATATATTTTTATGTGACATAAGTTGGGCCTGTTTCTGAGTTGGTGACCATCCCTTCACTTTTTCCTTTTCTAGATAGAATTTCTCAAGGTATTTATAACCCCTGCATAGTTCTTTCGTTTGGTTATTGGTATCCTGGTTACATCTCTGTATAGTATTGAATTTAAGGGAAATTTAACACTAGTTATTGATTTATAGTCCATGTTTAAGGTTTTATGTAGGCCTCTATTTCTCTCATTACTAGTATATTGTAGGCTTATGACTTGGGATATCAATTTATTAATTTTGGTCAGAAGAGTTTCGTATAGTCTGATTTTTACCCTATTCTTGGTGTCATTTCCTTTGAACGCAAGCAATAAAAGTGTTGTTAGGGGTAGTTTGGTTACCTAGAACCATCAAAAATTATATTTTGTTACGCTCTAGTTTGTTAATTGTTTTATGTTATGAATGTGGAGTGGGTTCCAAAGTTTCCTTGAACTTAGTCCTCTGGTTTGGAACTTAGGGGAAGGCTTGGTAATTTATTGGTCTATGATTAAAGGAATGGTATTTCGTTCGTTTGACTATTACTTTGGTCATGGTTCCATTAGTGCATGTATACATTGTTCCTTTTCTTCTACAATTATGCCCCCTCGCCATAGAATGGAAAGCTGAGGAGGAGTAGGAAATCTTGGGTTAAGATAAAATCAAACTTTTTCCTATGACTCAATGGCAACATTTTTTGATGCGGGGCTACTTGAAGTGTGGGCATAGATTATGTTGTTGGAATCGAAGGAATCATGGTATCACTCCTATCATTCTAATTCAGAGGTTGTTGAAGATGGCTTGAAATGGGTTCCAAATTCAGGATATTTTCGAAAGAGGAGACTCCATTTCTTCCAATATTGTCCTAGTATCAACAAATGGACACATTTCTATGTTTATTATTTAAGGAAAAACAAGTAGAAAACTAAAATTTCCTCTCCGGTTTGGAGGATATTAAATGCAATTTAAGGCATCATATATTCTATCTTGAAAATATTGACTTTCATCTAAGTAGGGTGGAAGGTTTCTTGGTATCAAATTATGCTTCAGAAGACCTCATAGATATTGTTGAACCCACGTAACAATCAATGGATGGCACTCTAGATCTTGCAATCATCTCTTCAGACCAAGACTAATAGTCGATATCAACATTTTTGTTTACCTTTCGTAAAAAATATTTCAAGGATGCTAGTATTTTTCTTCATATTTACTACAAATACATTTGGAATCCTATGGTGTTTGTTGGTCACTTCCAAGATGTGCAAATCTTTTTATATGATCAGGATATTCAACATTATTTTCCATACCAATTTTTACGCTCCCATATTGTTGTTTCCATGTCATTTGGTAACCACTCTCGTGTAAGAAGGGATATGCAGTTAGTTTCCCATAGATGGTCTCAACATGTTTGGTGGAAACGCTTACTAATTATGAAAGCCACTAGTTTGACATTCCATCAACAAGTGGTTTTTTTGTTTTTTGTTGATCATTGGCATTTGAGATTATGACACTTATGGGTGCTGCAATGTTCGATTTGTTTCTTACTTTTTATGTCAATGGTGCAATGTGGTTGACTCTATGGATGCCTTTCACCTTTGGGTGCATGTTACTTGGTCTAGTTCATGATGTTACTTAGGAATGTGGATGGTTAGATACTATGAACTATCAAATCTTTTCTTTTGGCTACAAGATGTTTCTTCTCTAGAGAATGTTGTTTGAAGTTTTGCTAGATATAGCTCTTTGGGTGTTGGATAGAATAGTGAAGTCAAGTCTTGTCTGGATTCTCTCATGTTGAGAGGATATCTTTCTATTATTGCTTTATTTGCTTCCATGAAAATGACATGGGCTATGGATGTACTCTGATGTAATTTCTCTTTGATGAGATATAAAATGTTCCATTTTACAAAAAAAAATGGTGGTGGTACTTTTACAAATTTTTTATATTAATTTGATAATTTTGGAAAATAATTAAGCTCATTATATCCTTAAAATTACAAATACTTGCATTGATGCACCATACAAGGGTACACTTTTTTGTTTTGTTCTACTTTCTATATCTAAGTTTCTTCTACTAATATATATAGCTTAATTTAAAATGGTTACAATGATAAAAGTGATAGTAAAAATAAAAGAGTTATGTATTTTAGGATTATCATATATGTCAAGACAAAAATATATTAAAAATAAAATACAAAATTAGCTTTTATATATATATATATATATATATATATATATATATATATATATATATATATATATATATATATATATGTATGTATATGTATGTATGTATGTATATTAGGGGTGGTTCATGGACACTAGGTAGCTGCTACATCCACAGGAAAATCTAGGCATATAAACCCGAAGGGATCTACCCATCGGCCAAACAAGCAGTGCCTAAACCCAAGGGCATTGAGGAGATTTGACCCTGTGACCTCCCAACTGGTGAGGTACTTAGCAACGGGAACTCGGCCAATTGAGTTAACCCTTGGGGCTATATATATATATATATATATATATATATATATATATATATATATATATATATATATATAGACATATATATGGAATTTTTATAGTGGACTTCATATGTATGTTTATATTGAGAGGTATGTAGAAAAATGGAAGTTATAATATAATTTCATCCTAAACCATTAGGTTGTCATATCGAAAGAAATAAACGGTAAACAAATTAGTGAACATAGGCTAAGAATGCACACTCATTTTTATCACTAACTATTCACAAGGTGAGTTTGATAATAATGTGTCAAGGAAATCATGAAGCCATTTAGGGTCATCAACAACATGTTGACCCATCATAAATAAAATATAAAAGGTATCCTTAGTCTCCTTATGGGGATAGCTAGCATGGGTATGTGTGTTAGGTTATAGTACATGTCCAAGGGATAAAACATGAAAATTAGGCCCTAATCATTTTTTTTATCCATCTAGGACTTATAAGGATTCATTTAAAATCCACACATGAAATATATAGTGTATCGTTGGCCTATTAGTTTGGAGTTTGGTTCCAGTAAGTGTTTTTGAGTAGAAGGTATGTGTCTGATGGACCTATAAATAGTCTATCTATTCTCACCTTCTCCCCCTTTTCCCCTCTCACCCCAACCCTCATGCCCACTTATCTTGGTCTTACTTACCTCCCACTCTTGTCTCACCTATCTCCTATTGTCACTTATCTCTCTCCTTTACCCATCCACACTTTTTTTCTTCTCACCTCCTCCCCTTTTTCCTCTAAACCACCCCCTCATGCCTACCTATACTTGTCTCTCCTATCCCCACCCTTCTTTCACCCCTACCTCATCCACAAAGGTCTCTCTACATTCCATCTTTACTCACCTACTTTCCTAACCCCTTCGACCCATCCACCACCTATACCCTTATCTCCACCCTCCCCTAGCTTGCCACAAGCCTCCTTTCCCTATACCCTACCCTCACTTCTTCTCATCCTCTTTATCTTACCATTCATTATACTTCACCACCCCACTTATATTATACCTCCTATTTTTAATTCTCATCTCTTTCCCTCCCATAATCATCCATATTTCTATTATTCCAACCTCTTCACTATTTATCAATCTCTCCTCACTTCCTCATTCCCAACTTGTTTTGATCATAGTTATCTCCCTGTCTTATTCACCCTCACCCTATACCTCTTATTCCCATCCAAATTACCTCTCTTATTACCTCATGAACTAAATCTCCCATGGATTTTCCCTTCCTCGATGCCTACCACTCCTTTCCATCTACCAACCATCAATTTGCCTCTTATGGGTACTTATCCTGCCACATATCCCCTTCCATTATTCCATCCTACCACAACATTATTTATCATCCCCTAGATTAGGTGAGAGAGATAAAATTCTTATAATAATGAAATAATGAGTCCTAGCCCTTTGAAAGCCATTTTTAGACCACTCTAGAGGGACCAGTAGGAGTGATGAACTTATATACCTTATATATTTTATCATTTACAAATATATATATTGAGAAGGATGATGAATTTCTTGTCAAGTGGCCTAAGAGTTTGTAGTAGACTCTAAAATCACTAGAATATTGTTTGCTACATTAATCCACTCATATCCTTATCAAATATATAAAGGATGGTATTCGTAAGGAAAAGGGAGGAGAGATAAATTGAGGTTATAAAACACTAAAAAAAGATTCTCAAAGAAAATCATTGCATTCCATAGGTCTCTCTCTCTCTCTCTCTCTCTCTCTCTCTCTATATATATATATATATATATATATATATATATATATACATATATATATGTCATTTCTTTGGTAATATAGATTTCATGGTTTCCCCCAATTCTTATTTTTCGACATATGAATCTAGTTAGATATAGATTATATTAGATATTTTGGAATATATATATATATATATATATATATATATATATTTTATCTCTAATGAATATTTTTTAGAAGAGTAGATCAATTTTATCTTGTTGTCTTGTGTGTAGGATACAAGTGTGAACAGTGGAGGGAGCATCTTTAGGAGCTATATTTGGATCCTCTACAATAATATTGGTCGGGTACATTCATAAATTTCGGATTTAATGTATGCAATCATAATTCTCCTCTATTTCCTTATGTATCAAAGAGTCCTAGAGGTTAGGTTTGGCTGAAAACATTGAATGGTATTTTATTGTTTTGTACAAATCTTGGGAAGATTTGTGGACTTCTTCACTTGGACACAAGGTAAAATTCCTCATTAAAAAGTGGTGAATCTACTAGAGAAGAATATATTGGTTATGTCTTATTTGGTGTAATTTCATGTTTCTTGTATCATTCTGAGTCTTTGGTGCAACTTACTATTGGAAATAATACTCAGGGGGGGGGGGGGGTGAATCAATATTAGCAAATCAATAACTTTTTCATTTCCATAATCAGATTCATATACGCTACTTCAGTTAAGGGAACTCGGGTGTACACGCAACTATGTTTAATGCAACTAGCGTATATCCCGCAAACTTATGATTCAATTAATTCATCATATGTTGATCTTTAATTAGTGCATCAGAAATTCATTAACCATATAAATGTTGGCATTATGGCTAAAGTATTGTCCTTGATGGCAACTCATACAAGTGATGGATTACTGTATAATAGGTCAGTAGCAGAGATTGATGATTAGCTCACAATAATGAAGAAAATAAGAAGTACGCAGGTACACAGTACAAAAGGCGCAGACCCGCAGGCATGTCTTAGATAAAGTGCGTACATACACGCAGGTATCCCATGTAAAAGGTGCGGACCCTAGTTCACGCACTTTCATGCAGTGAAAAAGTATTCTCACATGGGAATCTAATGGTGGACCATTTTAGCCCGACGTATTTGATCCCATGGTTTGGTCAGTGGTATTGTTTTATATTATTATTATTATTATTGAGCCCCATGTTTTTGGGCCTCTTGTTTTGGTTATCTATGGTATTGATCCATGATTTTAGGGAGAGCTTTCCTATATAAAGAAAATGAGATCATTTGGCTAGATATGTGTGAAAGAAGAAGATCTTAAGAGAAGCTAGATCTGAAATTCTAGTGATGGGTTTGTGAGAGATAGCTGAATCTAAATCAAGGAGAAACATGAGGGTTACAAGTCGGATCTACTAATGGGTTGAGATCCCTTCGGCGCATGATCAAATCTGTAGATCTGATAGTCTGGGTTATCCTTGAAGTCTGAAAATTTTCTATACCTGCAGGAACGCAAGTGCAGTGAAAGAAAAGTGCGGAGATACGCAGGCGCAGAAGCGTTGCAGGAGCGCATATACGCAAGCGCAGAAGCGCTGCAGGTGCGCAGATACGCAGGCCCAGAAGCGCTGCAGATGCGGAGGTGCGCAGGCAGTTCATAAGACACAGAGCGCAGGAAGTCCGTGAGGCACAGTGCGTGGGTACGCAGGAAAGCAGTTGGAAACAGTGCGGATGTACGCAGGTGTTCTATGGGTGAAGCTGCAGACTTTTCATGAAATCTATTTAGCTGCCCCTGTTTATTACAGCTGTGTTCTGGGTTTTGTAGTGATGTCTGGTTTCTGGTATTATGTTCTGATAACAGCAGTGATTGATTGAATGATTATGATTAGCTTCAGTATTGATAGATGAATGGATCAGGTTCATAATGACTTATCCTTATATGATCTGGTGGACTAGATCTGGTTGATAACTCTCATTGTATATGTATTGATCTGGTGATTGGGTGATTCAGAAGGTTGTTTGATTATGAGCTTCAATGTTGTTGTTGGGTCCAGTATGAAAATTGGATGAAATGTGGCCTTTCAGATTATGTGTTGTGCTTCAGTGTATCCAGTCTGAAAATTGATGAAACGTGGTACCTGGAGGAGAAAAGATTGTAGGCCAGCACCTATGTACTAGTATCTAAGCTAGTACAAGAGCTAAAGGAAATCTTTGGAGCATTGTAGCAGGTAGCAGCCTGCGTACTAGTAAATGGATCGGCTAGTACAAGAGCAAAGGGGGTTGTAGCTCCCGTACTGGTATAAGACTGCACCAGTACAAATATTGTAAAAGGATTTTCTTATTAAGAAGAAGATTGAGATGACTTGCAGCAGGTGGTTTTCTCCTGCATTGGGTTTCCACCTTATATCATGGTGTTCATGTGTGTGCCTTATGTGTGATGATCTATTCTATGTTACTGCATCTGTTAACTGATAATATGGTTGATAATGTTCTAATGCACTCATTGAAGATCAATTAACTTAATCATAAGAAGTTGTGGAAGTAGCATATATGAATCTGATTATGGAAATGAAAAAGTTTTATTAATGTGATAATACTGATTCACCCCCCCCTCTCAGTATTATTTCCAACAATTGGTATCAGAGCAGGTCCTTTGATAGAAGCTTGATCGCTTGAAGGAGATCCATGGAACAATGGGAAAGAAGCTTAAGAAGAAAGCACCTAAGAAAAAGAAGTCATCTCAGAAGAACTATGACAATGGGAGAATCGATTGGGGATTAGGTATAAGAAGCTCCTCAGATTGAGAATTAGATTCAGAATCATTATCAGGTATGAATATATTATCCTCTGATGTTCTAGCTATCTTTCCTTTTGGAAGAGATGAAAGTGATAGCGAAACTACTGAATTTGCTCTTAAGGGTGAACAAGAAAGATATCAAATAGCGGCAGAATTTAAAAGGCTGACAGACAAAATTAGAGATCAACAAGATCTATTGAACAAAAGGGAATGTGACTTCAAAGAGGAAGCTACCAAACTAAAGGCCCAATTAGAAGAAGGAAACAAGGTAAGAAAACTACTCAAGGAAAAGGAAGGCCAACGTCAAAAATTGCAGCATGAAGTGACATCATTAAGAAAAGAAGTCAA
Organism: Pinus tabuliformis; assembly: GCA_031772625.1. Classification (NCBI taxonomy): domain Eukaryota; kingdom Viridiplantae; phylum Streptophyta; class Pinopsida; order Pinales; family Pinaceae; genus Pinus; species Pinus tabuliformis. The sequence continues at coordinate 1,691,821,370 of CM062819.1, forward strand.
TGAAAGAAGCACAACCATCAAGAAACTCAAAGATAGATCCAGCTACTATGAAAATCTTGAAGCTACAATTCTCTCACTAAAAGGAGATCTTGAAGAATCAAAGAAGTAGAATGAAGATCTACATCAAGCAATTGAAAAACAAGACAACGAAGTCATCAACTTAAAATCCCAGCTGGAATGTGCCTTCAGAGTTCGTCAAATGCAGCAGGATCTGAATGAAGAACAAGAAAAGGAGATTCTCAAACTAAGGGAACAAATGGAAGAAGGAAGGAAAGCTGAAGAAGATTTGAAAAAGCAATCTCTTGAAAAGGAAGAACAACTTCAGGTTGAGGTAAATATCTTGAAAGGTAAATTGGAAAAAAAGGATAAGCTCTTACGATTTCAAGATAGTTCTAAAGTCTTGGATGATATTCTTAGTAGTCAAAGGTCTCTTGCTATAAAGACTGGTCTTGGTTTCCATGAATCTGTTGAAGGTGAATCTAGTTCACAAGGTGAGGCAAGGAACTCTAAAGAGAAATCTAAAGTGATCAACGAAGAAATGAAAGATCAATCTCATCATCAACCAAGGAAAGAGATTCCTCAAAGAAAATCCTTTACTCCTCCTATGAATAATGTTGAATGTTATGTATGTCATAATCTTGGACATGTTTCAGCTAGATGTAGAAGAAGAAGGGTTCAAGACCATTATGCAGAAAGATCATCACATTCAAGGTACTTTAATGGATATTGCATTACTTGCAATATGTATGGTCACAAAGCTGCTGATTGCTACAAAAGGAATATGAAACATGTAAGATGTTATGAATGTAACAAGCTTGGACATATAGCAAAGGAATGCAGGAACAAAGCACGGACATTACACCAAAAGGAGAAAACATCATCACACTTGAAGATATGGAAGAAAAAGGAAGTTCAGTCAGAAAGTGGTGGCACATCACAACATATAGACATACCAGAATCAGAGGGAGCTGAAAGTACAAAACTTCAGTGTCCTGAATCTCATATGCAAACTCCATAAGGGGAAGTCGCGTATATACGCAAGTTGGATACTGCACAATCGCGTATATAATTGTTTGAAGAAAGGCAGTAGGGAAAGTGAAGTTGGAAGTGAATCTATGAAGTATGATCTCTCGAGCACAAGATCAAATCTGGGAATCTGACTGTCAGTGGCACAGAGGAGGAATGTTAATTGGGTTCTAATCAGAGGTACACAGACCATTCACTGTGAAAGTACAGGCGTATGCAGCAGAGCGGAAGTTACGGTGTGGAGGAACGCAGGTGCTACACAGAGAATGTGCGAGGGTACGCAGCAAAGCAAAAGTGCCAGTGCGGAGGTACGCAGCGCGATAGAGGTTCAGGTGCGGAAGAACAGTAAAGGTACGCGGCGTGGCAGAGGCTCAGGTGCGGAGGCACAGTGAAAGTACGCGGCGCTACAGAAGCCGCAGGTGCGTAGATACGCGGCGCGATTGATGGCACAGGTGCGTGGGTACGCGCTGTAGTAGAAGGCTCTCTGCGTGAATACGCAGAAACACAGAAAGTCAAGTGCAGGGATATGCAGAAGAGCGGAAGGTGAAGTGCGGAGCCACGCAGGCCATATAATGAGAAACTGCGGATCTGTCTTAAGGCATTTATTGGCTGACTTTTCTTGTTGATAAGATCTGACAGATGGCACAAGTTTAGGGGGAGCATATGCTCTTAATGCATTGTTGGCATTATGGTCCTTGGTGACGATGCTTATGATTCATCTTGCTATGGTTATGAGTTGTTCACATGGTTCTTGGATCAGATTTGTGGTTGATTCTCAAATGGTGCTTGCATGGAGTCTTTATTGTTCTTGGCACATATATGGATGAGGATTGTTGGCTGGATTCATGGTTGACTATTCAAAGTTGCATTAATGCAGATATTCCAAATTGATGATACTTGGTTCATAATGGCTATGAATGAGTTGATGCAGACATACCTTGATGATTCATGCACTAATGCAAGTTGTTGATCTAGTTGCTGTTGACAGATACTATGGAGCAGATCATACAGTGTTGTTGCTGATGTTTACCTTAGGTGATTGGTCTCTGTTATAAATGACATATCACGACTCATGATGTAATAGTATGTCTCTATCTATTATAGTCATCTCTTCAGGTCATGTAACGACCTATGTTGGTTTCCCCACTATGCCTGGGATGAAGATGTAATGTATTTAGTTCCTGATGTATCCCCACTTGGTTGGGTGATGGATGTATGTATTGAGTCTTTTGGTGATAGGAAGGTCATTTATGATATATAGAGTCATGTTCTTCTTGTAGAACATCTTTTTGCAGACCTTGCTTACAGTCAGGGGGAGCTTGAGCATGAACAACACTATATAGCAGAGCAGATATTTCAGAAAGAGCATTATCAGATTGGTGCACCATGGCATATACAAAGGGGGAGCTCATTCAGAGACTTCAGCAGATCTGGTTTATAGTCAAGGGGAGCATGTTCTTAGGGGGAGCAAAACCCTTTGCCCTTGATGTCAAAGGGGGAGAGTGATTTGGTGTTGTTGCCATCAAGTCCAAAGGGGGAGATTGTTGGCATTATGATGCATGTGTTGTACTTGATGGCAACCCTCTCATAGAAGAACATCTCACTTATATACATTCAGATGAATCTACAAAAGAGATATCAGATGTAACATAAATCATGGATGCAGGACAGTTCAAAGGAATCAAATGACAAGTTCTTAGTATGACAAGTAAGCTTTGCCATCAAGTCTAAAGGGGGAGATTGTTGGCATTATGGCTAAAGTATTATCCTTGATGGCAACTCATATAGGTGATGGATCACTGTACAATAGGTCAGTAGCAAAGATTGATGATTAGCTCACAATAATGAAGAAAATAAGAAGTACGCAGGTACACAGTACAAAAGGCGCAGACCCGCAGGCATGTCTTAGATAAAGTGCGTACATACACGCAAGTATCCCATGTAAAAGGTGCGGACCCTAGTTCACGCACTTTCATGCAGTGAAAAAGTATTCTCACATGGGAATCTAATGGTGGACCATTTTAGCCCGACGTATTTGATCCCATGGTTTGGTCAGTGGTATTGTTTTATATTATTATTATTATTATTATTGAGCCCCATGTTTTTGGGCCTCTTGTTTTGGTTATCTATGGTATTGATCCATGATTTTAGGAAGAGCTTGCCTATATAAAGAAAAGGAGATCATTTGGCTAGATATGTGTGAAAGAAGAAGATCTTAAGAGAAGCTAGATCTGAAATTCTAGTGATGGGTTTGTGAGAGATAGCTGAATCTAAATCAAGGAGAAACATGAGGGTTACAAGTCGGATCTACTAATGGGTTGAGATCCCTTCGGCACATGATCAGATCTGTAGATCTGATAGTCTGGGTTATCCTTGAAGTCTGAAAATTGTCTATACCTGCAGGAACGCAAGTGCAGTGAAAGAAAAGTGCGGAGATACGCAGGCGCAGAAGCGTTGCAGGAGCGCAAATACGCAAGCACAGAAGCGCTGCAGGTGCGCAGATACGTAGGCCCAGAAGCGCTGCAGTTGCGGAGGTGCGCAGGAAGTTCATAAGACACAGAGCGCAGGAAGTCCGTGAGGCACAGTGCGTGGGTACGCAGGAAATCAGTTGGAAACAATGCAGATGTACGCAGGTGTTCTATGGGTGAAGCTGCGGACTTTTCATGAAATCTATTTAGTTGCCCCTGTTTATTACAGTTGTGTTCTGGGTTTTGTAGTGATGTCTGGTTTTTGGTATTATGTTCTGATAACAGCAGTGATTGATTGAATGATTATGATTAGCTTCAGTATTGATAGATGAATGGATCAGGTTCATAATGACTTATCCTTATATGATCTGGTGGACTAGATCTGGTTGATAACTCTCATTGTATATGTATTGATCTAGTGATTGGGTGATTCAGAAGGTTGTTTGATTATGAGCTTCAATGTTGTTGTTGGGTCCAGTATGAAAATTGGATGAAATGTGGCCTTTCAGATTATGTGTTGTGCTTCAGTGTATCCAGTCTGAAAATTGATGAAACGTGGTACCTGGAGGAGAAAAGATTGTAGGCCAGCACCTACGTACTAGTATCTAAGCTAGTACAAGAGCTAAAGGAAATCTTTGGAGCATTGTAGCAGGTAGCAGCCTGCGTACTAGTAAATGGATCGGCTAGTACAAGAGCAAAGGGGGTTGTAGCTCCCGTACTAGTATAAGACTGCACCAGTACAAATATTGTAAAAGGATTTTCTTATTAAGAAGAAGATTGAGATGACTTGCAGCAGGTGGTTTTCTCCCGCATTGGGTTTCCACCTTATATCATGGTGTTCATGTGTGTGCCTTATGTGTGATGATCTATTCTATGTTACTGCATCTGTTAACTGATAATATGGTTGATAATGTTCTAATGCACTCATTGAAGATCAATTAACTTAATCATAAGAAGTTGTGGAAGTAGCATATATGAATCTGATTATGGAAATGAAAAAGTTTTATTAATGTGGTAATACTGATTCACCCCCCCCCCTCTCAGTATTATTTCCAACAATAAATAGTAACCAGGTGCAGTAAAAACAAAATAGATCATCACACACAGGAACACCAAGATATAAGGTGGAAACCCAATGCGCGACAAAAACCACTTGTTGTTGTCTTCCTTTAATATAAGAAAAGCCTGTTTACAATCTTGTACTGGCGCAGACTCATACCAGTACGCAAGCACCCACTTGCAGAAGGCTACAACCTTCTCTCATTCTCTAGCTTCTACTGGAAGGGAGCTAGAACCCCCTGGCTCTTGTACTAGCCGATATATTTACTAGTACGTAGGTGCCAGCCTACTAAAGGCTACGACCTTCTTTCTTCCTCCAGGGACCACGTTTCATAAATTTTCAGACTGGATACACCTGGAACACAACACCACAATATGAAAGGCCACATTTCATCCAATTTTCATACTCGACCCATCAACAACATTGAAGCTCAAAATCAATCACCACTGCAATACAACCATTTCATTAACCAATCATCATTCTCTAAATCACCCACAACTGAATCACTCAATCTATCTGAACTTTCAGAACACAGTCAACAAAACACAGTCACCAGAACACAGAGCAGAACCCAGATCTCTGTAACAGCAATCAGAAGCAACTGATACTTCAACCATCAAGTTCATAAGGTATACACTACTTGGCTGTGTCAAAACAGCATGTATATGCCCTTTTACCAAAGGGAACCAGTGTACAGATCTAAAAATAATTACTTATACTTTCACTGCAATTTTCTACTTCAGACATACCCAGATCATCATATATAAAGGATAAGACATGTGTTAGTATTCAAATCTGAACTATTCATGATCATACCATATAATGATAATGCATTTTAGTCTTCATGATCTCAGTCCATCAACCTTCATTCGCCACATAGGGGCATCCTTAGCAAAGCATCACAAACCCATAACCTGCATTAGCTATTCAATACTTGCACCTGACCTAATGATATTCTCCTCCTTTTATAGTTTTATGCCTTTCTCAATACCATGGACCAAAACCACTTAGGACCAATACCTTGGACCAAATACGTGGGTTCAATGCCTCGGACTAGATACCTTGGACCAATACCATGGATCAAAATACCATGGACCAAATAACTCAGACCAGAACTTAGTTTTCCAAGATATACATGCCTTTCCTTCTATAAAAGTGCGTGTGTATGTTATACGCTCCTTTTGGTCTGTTAACCCGCGTATATACGCTCCTTTGTCAAGATGAACCTGCGTATACCTCTCTTTGATCATTAATTCTTTGCTATTGACCTGCTGCATTATGATCTGACATCTGAGTGAGTTGCCATCAAGGAAAACACCTATATCATAATGCCAACAATCTCCCCCTTTGAACTTGATGGAAATAACAACACCAAGTCACTCTCCCCCTTTTACATCAAGGAAAAGGGCGGACCAAGATATTCTCTCCCTTTGATATACATTATGCTGTCTATACTCCCCCTGAGTACATGCTGAAATCTCTGATTGAGCTCCCCCTTTGTACATGCTAAGATGTACCAATCTGTCCATGCTCCCTCTGAGCACATGCATAGTCTAAACAAGATCATGATAGTCATCAACAACTATCATACACCATATGATCTTCACCATCAGCAGCATCAGGATCAACAACCTGTATATTTCCATCATTAAAGGAGTCACCTGAATCAAAACAACTATGTGGATCTGTATCAAGATCTTCTAAGATAATGCCAACAATGCATTATTAGAAGCATATGCTCCCCCTGAACCTGTGCCAACCAACACATACCATGACCGAACCATATCAGACTTCTTTTCCTGAGTCTGTCCTGCTGCCTTTTCTTCAGAGCACCATATACGTGACTGTGTAGCATCTAACTCCCGTATATACGTGACTTCTCTTCATAATAGCTGTGTATGAAAATTGGAATATTGAAGGTTTCCAGTTTCAGCTTCCCCTGGGTTTGTTATGTCTGTAAACTGAACTATGCCACATCTTTCTAACAATAATTCCATCTTCTTCAATACCTTGGATTGTGATGATGTATGCTCCTTTTGATTTGATGTCCGAACTTTGCTCCTGCACTCCTTTACTTTATGTCCAAAATTGTTGCATGCATAACATCTTACATGTTTCATATTCCTTTTATTGCAATCAATAGCTTTGTGACCAAACATATTGCAAGCAAAACAATATCCCTTAAAGTACCTGGAATGTGATGATCTTTCTGTGTGATGGTTTTGAACCATTCTACTTCTGCATCTGGCTACAATATGTCCAAAATTATGACATATAAAACATTCAACATTATTCCTTGAAGGAAATGACCGACTATCACTTCCACAGTTAGGAGTAACAAATCTTCTTTGACTAATTTTTTTCCTTGGTTGTTGATGGGGTTGACTTTTTATTTCCCTGTGGAGCATCTCAGATTTTTCATTGGAGTTTCTTTCCTTACCTTGTGAGCTAGATTCACCTTCATGAAAACCAAGACTAGTCTTTATAATGGGTGAACATTGAACTTTGAGGATTTCATCTAACATTTCTGATCCTTTAGAAAATCTAAGATTTAGATTCTTTGTCTTTTCAAGTTCTTCTCTTTGACTTACTACTTCACATTTTAACACTTCATTGTGTTTGTCCTTTTTAGTGAGTTGATGTGTCACTGTGTTTATGACTATATCCTTTTCTGCCAAACTGATTTTAAGTTGACTAATTTCTTTAAGGAAATCTTCCTTTTCTGAGCCATTATTTTCATATGCCATGAGTAGTTTAATTTCTTGATCATCTTCATCCCTATTTGATAAGCCATCACTTCCATCATGAGTATAATAACTTCTATTACCTTCTTCAGACATATTTCCTTTGTTATGAGGGCATCTAGTAGCATAATGACCAACTCTTCCACAAGAAAAACATTTGAATGGTAGCTTACCTTTGAACCTTCCAGAACCCTGTTGAAGCTTCTTGACAAAATTTACCTCATCTTCTTCTTCTTAAATGTGTCCTGATTCATAGAGTTTTTCTTTTCCCTTTGCTGATGCTTTAAATGTGGCTTCTCTCATATCTGATGGTCCTCCTTTTCTCATCTCAAAGGCAGTTAAGATTCCGTGAAGCTGCATCATGGTGATATTCTACAGATCTTGTTTTTCCTCTATGGTAGACACTTTGGGTTCAAATTTAGTGGACAAGGAGCTCAAAATTTTCTCAACTAAGACAACTTCCTTAATTTCTTCACCCGTATTCGTCATACAATTGACAATATCATCTATATGAAAAAAGTAATTGGCTATGCTTTCATCACTATGCATCTTAAGAGTTTCATACTAAATTTTGAGAGTTTGAAGCTTAGCACATTTTACCTGAGAGTCTCCTTCGTAGCTTAGAATGATTTTGTCCCATATTTCTTTCGCTGATTTGAGCTGCATGACTTTGACAAACTCTGATTTTGACAAGCTTCCCAATAAAATAGTGACAGATTTGGAATTGGTTTCATAATCCTTTTTACCTATTGTATCTATAGGAATTGTTGTTGGAAATGTATATCCTTTTTCAACAATTTCCAAAACATCCATTCCAAGTGATTGTAGATAGGCTGTGGTTCTTATTTTCTAGTAAACAAAATTGCTCCCATCGAAGATTGGTGGTCTGATGGATCCCATGTTCTCTTGATTATTCATTTTGATGGATCTCCCTTCAAGCGATCAAGCTTCTTCTGAAGGACCTGCTCTGATACCAATTGTTGGAAATAATACTGAGAGGGGGGGGGTGAATCAGTATTAGCAAATCAATAACTTTTTCATTTCCATAATTAGATTCATATACGCTACTTCAGTTAAGGGAACTCGTGTGTACACACAACTGTGTTTAATGCAACTAGTGTATATCCAACAAACTTATGATTCAATTAATTCATCATATGTTGATCTTTAATTAGTGCATCAAAACTTCATTAACCATATAAATAGTAACCAGGTGCAGTAAAAATAGAATAGATCATCACACACATGAACACCAAGATATAAGGTGGAAACCCAATGCGGGACAAAAACCACCTGCTGTTGTCTTCCTTTAATATAAGAAAAACCTGTTTACAATCTTATACTGGCACAAACTCATACCAGTATGTAGGCACCCACCTGTAGAAGGCTGCAACCTTTTCTCATTCTCTAGCTTCTACTGCAAGGGAGCTAGAACCCCCTGGCTCTTGTACTAGCTGATATATTTACTAGTACATAGGCGCCAGCCTACTGAAGGCTACGACCTTCTTTCTTCCTCCAGGGACCATGTTTCATAAATTTTCAGACTGGATACACCTAGAACACAACACCACAATCTGAAAGGCCACGTTTCATCCAATTTTCATACTGGACCCATCAACAACATTGAAGCTCAAAATCAATCACCACTGCAATACAACCATTGCATTAACCAATCATCATTCTCTGAATCACCCACAATTGAATCACTCAATCTATCTGAACTTTCAGAACACAGTCAACAAAACACAGTCACCAGAACACAGAGCAGAACCCAGATCTCTGTAACAGCAATCAAAAGCAACTGATACTTCAACCATCAAGTTCATAAGTTATACACTACTTGGCTGTGTCGAAACAGTGTGTATATGCCCTTTTACCAAAGGGAACCAACGTACAGATCTAAAAATAATTACTTATACCTTCACTGCAATTTTCTACTTCAGACATACCCAGATCATCATATATAAAGGATAAAACATGCGTCAATATTCAAATCTGAACTATTCATGATCATACCATATAATGATAATGAATTTTAGTCTTCATGATCCTGGTCCATCAACCTTCATTCGCCACATAGGGGCATCCTTAGCAAAGCATCACAAACCCATAACCTGCATAAGCTATTCAATACTAGCACACCTGGCCTAATGATCTTCTCCTCCTTTTATAGTTTTAGGCCTTTCTCAGTACCATGGACCAAAACCACATAGGACCAATACCTTGGACCAAATGCCTAGGGTTAATGCCTCGAACTAGATACCTTGGACCAATACCATGGATCAAAATACCATGGACCAAATACCTCGGACCAAAACTTAGTTTTCCAGGATATACGTGCCTTTCCTTCTGTAAAAGTGCGTGTGTACATTATACGCTCCTTTTGGTCTGTTAACCCGCGTGTATATGCTCCTTTGTCAAGATGAACCTGCGTATACCTCTCTCTGATCATTAATTCTTTGATGTTGACTTGCTACACTATGATCTGACATCTGAGTGAGTTGCCATCAAGGACAACACCTATATCATAATGCCAACACTTACCTCCTTTGTATTACACATTGTGTTCTAGGCTACTCCTTGATTTATCCAATATGATTTAGACATGAGAGGAAAGGCTCATGTTTCCCCTTCACTAACTGTCACTAGATTACACAAAGTCATGAAAAATTGTTAATCACTTACTACCAGTGAACATAGCGTGATTCATCACTCATTGTCCTGCTAAAGAAAGCAATGAAACTTGTAGGGTTCAAAAAACACTCATTTTTTGGAAAATGTTTCCAGATTTTTTCCTATGAACCTTAGGGAGTATACTCTTTACACATAAACACTTATGAAATAAGTTTTTTTATGTAATTTTTCATGATTATTTACATTATATAAAAAGGAAAAAAGGAAAATTTCATTTTAGGACGACTCGTTATAGGGAACTTTAGGGTCATGTTTTTTTATATATTCCAATATTAATTAACCCATACTCCATAGCAATTTAACCTTCCTACTTAGCCTATTTAGTATCATCAATAAAATTTCACCTTAGTTGAAAAAAATAAGGAATGAATATCCACTTCCTATCCTTGATCAAGGAGGCATTAAAACCTTAAATACTGGATTTGTAGCCTATTTCTCCCAACACTGGCTTGTCTTGAAAATATATGCACATAAAGTTGGGTGGATTAGTATAATCAAATATATTAAGATATGTATGTTTTTCTTCTATGTACTAATTCCAAATATATGAAGAATCTTCTTTTCCTACTTAAATAGAATTAAACACTATAAATAGAACATGATAATACATATGTGAGCAAAAAATGATTCAAAATTCAAAGAATAAACCCTCTTATATTTATTCTCCCATAACATGTTGAGAAACATATGAATGGGGGCCTCTAGTATGTGCCAACTGAGGTTCAATTTAGCAAAAATATTTTTGGCACACATTGGATCATCCAGGTAAAAATCCATGTAAAGCAAGGGGAGCTTTCCTGGCTTCAAATTTTGGCTTGTTCAATTTTGACATTGAGCTTATTGGGGATGATAGCTCCCTAGTTCAACATATTTATAGTAGTGGCCATTGTGTGAGACAAAGAAACACATGTCTCTCCCCATATAAATGTCATATCATGACCATGATTTACATATAAGGTTCCCATAACCCTATAATGTTATAACTCCATGAGGACCATGATGAGCCCCAAAAATGGATAATTATATGGGCTCATTCAACCTCATAATTTGACTTAATCCATCATTCTCATTAGTTTATTGCATGTTTTTTATTATATTTATGCTAATAGAGTGAATTGGGTTAGTCATTATGCCAACAAGTCTAATGTGTGCTTTGTGTAGTCTTTTTGGTCAATTTGGAGACAAAATCAAAGGTTTTAATGAGCACTTGGCAGTCATATTCGTGGAAGAACAAGGGAGAGGATTTGTAGGAAGGTGTCCCCTTCATTTATGGGCCCTTACTTCGAATTCTCCACCATCAGCTCGGAGTTCAAGGGCCACCAAATCAATCATCACAAGGGCAGCCGAGCAAGTGCTAGTAAAAGTGTTGTTAACTACAAGTTTTGGCAGCCGAGCTCCTAAAGTTTAGGAGGGTTGTTGGGGTCCTCAATTTGTATAAATAAGAGGGCTTAGGGCCTCATTCTAGTTAGTCACTTTGTAGGCAGAAGTTATGTAGTTTTTAGTTTGATTTTAGTCAGTAGATTAGCTTTGCATTTCAGCACATTTTCAAGCTTTCCCTTGTGGACAGTTTTTGATGTAACTCTTCTTTTCTTGCTCAATAAAAATGAATCCAGCTTTGCACCAGATCTAAATCTCTCTTAGGAGGTTGTGGCTCTTGGGGTTGGGCCCATCTCAACTGCCCAGTACCTCATTTGTTTACTTTCATGTGTCTTTGCTGCATTCTTAGAATAAAATCTGTTATTTAGATTTAAATCGTGCTTTGTTATTTAGATTGCTTTTGATGATTAAAAAGGTTTTTTATGTTCAGATTGAGTTGATAGGTTATTAACAGGGAAGAGCTTCATAAAAAGGCCATCAAGCACCTCTGATTTCATGTCTCCCTCAGTGGGATCAGGAGTTGGGATCAAGGTGACCTTGTTGCCAACAAAAACACAGTCTTTGCTTCGCCATGCAATCATTAGTGTTCAATTTTTATTTGCAGAAGTTGGTTACATGTTCAGAGTCTTGATTGCTTAGTTTGCATAGTATTTCACATTATTTTGTTGTAAATAAATTTCCGTTCATTTTCCTTGCTTTTATTTAGGTCAAATTAGGTCAAGATAGCTAGATCTTGGGTTTGCATAGCCTTTGTTTGGTCAGTTTTAGAAAATTGTGTGCAGATCACCTGTATTACCTCTCTATCTACCTTTACTCCATCAAACCTACCTACTCCACCCTCTACTTCATATCCTTGCCTTACCATAGCCACTTGCTCACTCTGCCCTAAATTCCATATTGTTGTGCAACATTGCTTCTCTTATCTTTGAACCAACCCAATCGCCTTAGCCACTCTTCAGCCTCATTCACCAAGTCCTGGATATCCTCACACCCCTATATCACCTCCATACCCACTCCTTCATCTTTCTCCCTCCACCCATCCTCCAAAATCCCATTTCTGAACATCCTGTAGAAAAGTTACAGACATCCTGTAGAAATTCCAGAACATCTTGTAGAACCCTTGCAGACTTCCTGTAGAAGCTCACGAATGAGGTTTCTTGATAGCAAAACTCTGTGAAACTCTTTGTAAGGGTGTTAGGGACCCCTTAGGCCCTCTCTGAACCTTCTCAACCTCCTCCAAGCATTCCCTCTCGCCAATCCACCTCTACACAATCAAAAACAGTCAAAGAACATGCATAATAATTCTGACAACTTATCCAAAAATACAAAAAGATGTTTTTTTTAGATGTTACTGTAGAAGTAGCTTAGACACATTCATCTTACCTTCCTAGAAGTCAATTGCATCTCTTTCAGTAGCTTGCATCCTCTTTCTTGCATCAGTAGGGCTAGCTGGTAAAATTAGGGTTTGCTAGGGTTTATGTTTCCTTTCAGCTTTCTAGTTTCTTTCTGCAAGTATATTAGCCTTCTTTGAGTTAGCTTTCATCCATCAGTTAAAAAGCTTCTTCTCAGAGCTCATAGAAGTTGGCTTAAGCTCCTAGCGGACTTGTGCCAGCTGACCAAGTGACAGCTGTGGCAAGAGCTAGTACTTGTGCATACAACACTGTCGCTTCCAAGTTTGTTATGAACTACCAGGTTTATAAAGTTAAAGAAGGGAGTCCCAGGAGTTGCAGCATTATTGTTGTAATACTGGGGCTCACCAGACCAACTGAATCATTTCTTGTCCTCCTTCAATTAATTACCCAAAATTTTAACTAGATCATATTGATAATGTAAATTGTTCACAACATCAACGTTAATTAACACCATTGCCTTTGGGAACTTATAATATTTACTTACCTCTTCAAAATACATATCCTTACACAATGTTATTGTCTTTATTGATTGAAATTTATGACAATAATTGTGGTTGATGGTCCATTCTAGTGCCTTCATACAAGGAAACATTAGGTCCCTTTCTACAACTAAATGTAACCAATACTTTTTAATATTAGGGAATTCACCCATCTCCCTCATAGCATGGTGAATGTTATGTGTTAACTTGGGTTAATCCCCATCCTATAACTTCATAAAAGAAATCCCATCTTGGTAAGGGGATTTGTGTCTCGATGGTTGGCTTACTATCCTTTTATACTAGTGGTTGAACAAACTCTTTCTTCATGGGAAGCATGATTATTCGACTCCATGGTCTTTATTACCTCCATTAGGTTATAGAGGCTCTATATTTACCAAGAAGTAATTATTGTTAAACATATATCTATAAGATAACGACCATTTGACTCTAAAAAATTAAGTGCTAATCGCTTTCTCCTTGGTATTATCATGGTCTAGGTAGAGCTTGTCTAGTTGTAGAAAGAAATAATGCAACTATGATTATGGTTTTGTTGAAAGGTGTTCAACCTCAATTGGTTAGTAGATAATTTTCCAATTTTATATAAGTGATAATTTTATGTTTATTGATTTAGTTATAGACTTTATTTTGTTGTTTATGACTTATACTATCTTTGACTATGAGAGATAAATGAACGTGGTGACATATATGGAAAAATAATTCTCCAAGTAAGTTTGCTTTGGCATTTGTAATTTTTATCCTAGGAAAATAATTCAAATTTCCTATATGAATTGGACATCAAATTTTTCATTATACAAAGCCTCAATTTATACTTTGAAATAAATACTTTATGATAAAAATGTGGAGTAGGTATTCTACTAGATTCATCCATTCTTAAGGATTTTATTCTATCTAGCATATGTTTGAAATATATGTAATGAAATTCTAAATGGTAATTGTAATCTTTAACGTTGAAGGCATGATTTCATATTAAGTTAGAGTAATAGTTAAGAGTTAATCTACAAAATTGTTGTTTACCATTCCAACAACTTGCTAGCTTACTTGACTATATAGTTTTCAAACTAGAGGAAAGTTATTTTGGGTGGATTTTATGAAATTCATTGCCTTTTAAATGTAAATTATGTGTGCGAAATATGTTTATTGTTTGAGGTAATTTCATGTACATTTGTATTGAATAATGTGGATAGCTATTTAAACAATGGTTGAGGGATATTCATAATTCTTTAGGTTTTTCATTTAGTAAGTTGTAATATTGTCTATTTTTCCTCTTGTTATTTTAAAATATATGAATTTCCATCGGCTGAGGTGTCAATTAGAAAGGACTATGTAAGTAAATGCAATTTGAAATTTTACTTAGAAAATATTTGTGAATTCTATGTACTTTCGTGGTTAATCTTTGTTTTGATTTCATATGTGTATATTAAAGTTGATCAAGTTCTTTATCACTAATTTAAATAAGTGTGATGAAATGGTTCTTTTGCTATAGAACTATTAGGTAGTTTCTATATAATAGGTGTGACATTAATTCGTTTATTACTTAAAATATCTGACTCGGGTAAATATGATTTTGGTGGACAAGAACTTTAAATTTAATTGAACATATCAACTAAAAATATTAAATACCCAGATTGAACTTTAAAAATATAGGTTTTTTTATTATAATTGTAGATTTGATATGGAACCATTAAGCTATTGCTACATAATGTTTGTAGATTTTAATTTATTTATTAAAATGATTAAATACCTAGATTGAACATTAAAAACATAGGCTTTTTATTATAATTGTATGGTTGTTATGGAACAATTAAGCTATTGCTACATATTGTTTGTAGATTCTAATTTATTTATAATTCAAAAATATATGATCAAGTTAGATGCATTTTTGGTAAATCAAAATCTTATATTTGGATCAAGACCCATCTACCAAAAAATCAAGGATATACATATTGTATTTAAAAAATATAGATTGTTTTTCCTCTAGCATATGTTTTAGATTACTAGTTTGTTGTGTGTTTAATTGTTGATTTGTATCTAATTTAGAATATATGATTTAGGTGTTATAGGTATTAGAAACAAATCTATAGTATAGTAAAAAAATTCCAAATTACATTCTCTCTATTTAGTATAATAAGATTCTCCAAATTATAAGACCTCACTACTTTACTTTTATGGGATTTACTAGAGTAAATATTTTTTCAATATCTTTTTTTTCTATTAAATAACCTAAATAAAACTTTCAAACCTTAAAGTAACTATGCTATATTGAAAAAAAAAGTAAATAGAAACTTCTAATGACCAATTTTATATATATATATATATATATATATATAAATAATTGACTAGGATATATATATATATATATATATATATATAATTGACTAGGAAATTCTCTTACCCAACAAAATTGGTGTCTCCGTATATGCATTGATAAAACAAAGTAATTATAGGAAATTTGTTCATTAAAAATATGAGCACCACACTTTTATAGAAAATATGAAGAAATTATCAACTAGAAATTTTCGATTAACAAAATTGGCCTCTAGTTTTTAGCAAGCATTTATAGTTATTTTCAAGATAACTAAGTTTTTGGTTAAGTATGGAATTTTTTTTAATGTGATTATAATTATTATTTAATAATTTCAATTATTTTACCTTTATTTATTTTGAAAAAAAAAATGCATTAATTTATCCTTAGTTTAGTTCAAAATTTATTAGATTTATTAATAATAGAAATAAGGGAAATGATTTTTATGAACCATTTTCTTCGATTCCTAATTATAGTCAATAAAACATAGATACTCTCATCTCACCATTGGTAGATGAGTATGGCTATACAGATTGGTAGATGAGTATGGCTATACAGAGAATATTTATGAAACCAACGTTGTATATTGGTAAATCTCACTTGCCATGAAGTTTGTATTCATGTCTCTATTTTTTATTATTTTAAACATTATGTCTACATATGCCCTTTTCATTATTGGTCTTGATTCTATTCACCACAACATACATGAGTTAGAAAAATGTATATATCTCGAAGAATTTAATTGAAACTCCAATCGAAGAATTCAATTGAAATTTCATTGTAGAGTTTTGACGTATTTAACTAAATATGATTTCTACTCCCTTTGATGCTCATGCCATGGAAATTTTCATGGAAAAACTCTTTTGATCAAGTTCTTATATTTGATAATAACATGTAAATTCAAAGAAAATGATAAAAACGTTATTGTTAAATAGATTAAAAGTAATCATAAAAATATAAAAAATAGGTATGGTTGAAAGTATAGAGTTAGGTTACATCTTTTTGGGTAAGAAATGGCACATTTAGGTGGAAAGAAAGACAGTTTGATGGAGCCATTTAAATCTTTTATCAACTTTTTTCTAAGCGCTTGATCGAGCTTCTCGGGCGCTAAAAAAGTAGCTCTATCAAGGTTTAAAAGAAAATCCTCAATCGAACTTTATGGCTCGATGGAGGGTTAAAACCAAACCCTCGATTGAACTTTATGACTTGATCGAGCCATTTTTTTTATTAAATACCCCACCCATGTCTGCGCAAGCCATTTGAGCACACCGCAAAATATTTGAGAGTTTGATCAAGAGTGTTTAGGCAGCTTGACTGAGAGGATTGGAGTTTGATCACGCAATTAAAGTATGGGGAATTCAAATCAATCTCGCCAACGACACCACCAATGAACTAGAGGCTCAAACGAAGGTAAGCATTCTATCGTTTTTGTCTTTCTTATTTATTTATTTTTACAAAATTAAATAAATTAATTAAAAAATAACCATACAAAAACCATGAAAACAAAAAAAAAACATTTCAAAAGAACTTAGAAAATAACAAATCCAACCAAGAAAACCAGAAAACACCATAAAAAAAACCTTCAAAACAACATAGAATACCACAAAACCAACCTAGAAAACCATAAAAAAACTCTTCAAAATAACTTAGAAAACACTTTGAAACCACCAAAAAAAAACTATAATTTAGGTTTTAAATTTTTTTCTTACTTGCAATGTTTTGTTTATTAAATACATATTTTCTTATTTTGAATGGTAAAAAACATTTTTTCTACTTATTTTATGTTTTAAAGTTTTCTTTTAAGAATTTTGTGAAACAAAATTTTTAATTTCTTCCTAAATTTTTGTTATTTAAAATGCATTTGGAATTTCTAACAAATTTGACAAAAAATATACTCCAAAATAGAAACCAACGAAACTATAATCAATTAATATGTAATTAAGAACTTGAGATTGCCATAATGAATATGGTTACTCACATTGAACCTTTATTTATATAATACAAAATTTTATTTTATTTTATTTTATTATTTTAAATTTAAAATAATTTGTATTTTTAATAGTAAATATAGTACGATTCTAGTTTTAAAAATAAAATATTAATCTTGAAAGTTAAAAATCTAAAAAAATATTATTGAATTATATATATATATATATATATATATATATATATATATATATATATATATATAACTTCAAATCACTATATATTATAGTTCCAAATATATTGTTGATAATATAATATAGTTTTCTAATTATTTAGTTCATAACATAAGTTATGTTATTTGACATAACACATATAAAATAGCATGTCACATAAGTATAACTATATAATTATTTAAATATCACTATATATATTTAACTATTATACAATTATAACATATCACATAGGTAGATATAGTATAGTTCTATATATATTGTTTATAACATAACGTAGTTCTATACCTATTTAACATAATATAACTTGTTAATTAACATTTAACATAAAATATGTATAATATATATATATATATATATATATATGATAATTCTATAACTATTTATCATACCATAAATTTATTTGAATATATATATATATATATATATATATATATATATATATATATATATATATATATATATATAGATAGATAGATAGATACGAGTTCATGTTTCATCAATGCATCATTAATAGATACGTTAAATCCACCAAGAAAAGTGCATTTGGTCTTGAGAATAAGAGCATTTAGACTCGTTTCCAATTTGTACCATATTGTTTCATTATGTAGTTTGTTGTACAAGAAACATTGTCTTCATGTACTTGCACCTAGCACATATCTTGTGTCAAAGTCAAACATTAAGAACTTAAAGTCTATTGGAGTATTTGGTGTATTAAAATTTTATTAGTTTTGTAAATAGGTTTATCTCAATTTTTTTACATATATATTTACATATTTATGCACTATGAATAAAATGCATTATTTAGAAACGAGAAAAAGTGTGAAGGTAGATTTGATCACTTCTTTCGATTGTGTTTACATGGAACTCAATACTTTGGTGGATAAATTATCATAAAATGGACTCTAAACTCTAGGAATTTAGGCTAGATTATTCTGCTTGAGTTTAGAAAAGGTTTTTTTGTTAACATTTTTTTTAAGCCAACATTTTTTTCTTGGATTAGCTTATATGTATTATATATAAAAGTTTTATATTATATGTAATAATTTAGTCAACATTTTTTCTTAGATTAGTTTACATGTATTATGTGTAATATGTTCAGGCATCCCATATATGTGCCCCAACTGCAGGTCATTGTAGTGTGAGGGGTTTTGTTATACGTGGTTGAGCTCATGATAGATCATGTAGCCCATTGAGAGTTCGCGTTCCACTCATAGATCCTGCCTCCGACTCCAGTCAGAGTGTCAGAGGAAGTGCTTTTGTCTTTGTTGATGATCATGATATCTTTAGTGGACCTTCTTCGCCTCTTTCAAGTACACCTCCTACATTTTTAAATGCTCTTTAAATTTTATGTCTTGATGTCTTGAACTTGTCTTTAACTTTTAAATTGTCTTAAACTAATTTGTTTGAATTTAATGTATATGTTATTATTCTTCTAGTTTGTTAATTATATATCTTATAGTTTGTTAATTATATATCTTAAATTATGTTTATGATTTGCAGGCCCTCTGCAGATTGAAGCTAAGGATTTGAGTGCAACGTCGATCCCTCCATGGGATGATGCCACAACTCATATCACATTAGAGGATGTTACGACTCATCATACTTGGACCACACAAGAAATACTTAACATCCTTACCAATTCACCAACTCATCCTAGTTTGTCTTTGATGTTGGATATCATCAATAGGTTGATCGAGACATACCAGAGTTTGGGTATACAAAGGATTATGAGGCATGTGGTTTGCTACAAAGTATTTTGTCATGCCTCCTCCACTTCCTTGTGACATACCTTGAAGTGCTCGAAACATGATCATTATACAGTATACTCATCCATGTATACAACTTAGATCCCTCCTTTAAATTTTCTTGGAAAATATTTGGAGCTTTCCCTGAAGAAATGGCTCATGAAACCCTAAAATGAGAGTCATCACCCTTATGAAGCTCACAACCATGATGATTGTTTGTTGCACCTTTTTAAGCTAGCGATGGCATCGATTTGTTCCCTCTCATACTTGCTATGATCTCAAAAAGGAATTTTTCCCAAAGAGGATGAGAAGCTTTGTCATCTAGAAGCTTCCAGAGCAGTGAGCTGGAGGTGGTTCCACATAGATGAGGTCGAATCCTCTTAATTGCACCTCTTTTTCTCATCCCTATGAGCTACCTCCTTAAGATGTGGGCCTAATCCTATCTTTGGAGGAGGCCTAACTCCCTCTCCCAACTTATAAATTCCCCCTCTACCATTCCCAAATGGTTGATCTATGTCCATTTGCACCCCTATGCTGAGCTTGTGCTTAGAGGCTATTCACTAGACTTGGAGAAGGAGTGTTGGAGAGTTCCTTGGCTTGGACTTAGATTACCACTCAAGGAGAGCCTTTCAACATCAAGGCTATGGTTGTAAGCTTCCCCTTTATTCTTTAAATAATAATACAACTTCTGGTTCATCTTCCCAAAATGTATATGTTCATGTATGTATTGGTTTGGCATTCCTTGATCAGCTAAATAGGTTATTATTGGATTTTCTATTGGTTTTGGTACACTTTGTTGTCCATTGGTCACTTGTGTAGGTACATGATCACTGGAAGAAGCAAGAATAAGTCCGTGACACAAGCGGTTTGAGGATCTCAACAAAGGAAATTAGATTAGCATAAGAGAAAAGCAGGCCTTCTCTCTTGTTCTACTTTTCAATTATAATCTAGGAAGATGTCTAGGTTATTGTCCCTTTAGTTGCTAGACCCACTCATTAGGCTAGGGGGGTCGTCTTTGTCCACGGAGAGGATTACCCTAAATGGCGACTCCGTTGGGGAGCCTATGACCCTTTCCTTTCACCTTGTCTTTTGATGAGTTTGATCAACCTGTGATTTTTACACTTGATCAACCTGTCTTTTGAATTTATTTTTTGTTTTCCTTGACCAACGTGGATTTGAGTATGACAGTCATGATGATATCATGGGTTTTTTAGTTACAGTAGCGATGATCACTAATTTACTCCTGACAGGTGTGATGATTGCAAAAAATTAAGAAATTTAGGGCTTTCTCTCTGATTTTCAGTTCTAGTTGTCTTCTGCCTGTGATTTACCAGTGTCTTTTTCATTCTCTCTCATTATTTAATTGCAATTTTCTTTTAAATTGGCTTGAATGTCCTTTAAGCTTGATTAGTATTTTAGGGTTCTAGGTCTTCTAGGTCAACCTTTTTCCACTCGTTGATCTTCCCATCAGAAGTCAGAGATCAATTGCATGTGTTAAAGAGTCTTTGTCTATTCAGACATACTTTGTAGATCACTTTTTGGTTCTTTTGCCTTAAGTTGTTTTCATTAGAGCATATAGTGAAAGTTACTTAAAATTCATTTGATGAACGATAGATTCCAAATTGATTGTATTATTGGAATCAAAATAAAGTGTTTTCTTTGAAGTTTTGTATGTTTCGAACTGAAAGTGAAAGTCCTATTCTTTTCCTAGTTTTCGAAGAATTGTGTGTTTCATTTCAATCATTGATGTGAAAGAGATTTTCCTACTTCTTGCTTTGCTTGAATTCTCTTTTCCTTTGCACTAGATTACATTAGTTGCATTTTTGAAAAAGAGGAAAAATCATCATTATATCTTAAGGAAATTTTTCTTTAAGATTTGTTTTGGCATTGCATTTTCTTATCATATGAAAGATTAGATTTCATATTTTTCATTTAGAGTTTGAAGAGTGTCATGGATGCATTTTTTCATTTGGTTTGATGCATGATTTGAGTGATCTTCTTCCCTACATAGATAGCTTTCATCGAATTGAAGGATTTCATTTCATCATCTAGTTTTCATTTTAGGAAAAGGTAACATCATTAAGGCCTTGAAATTGAGACATAATTACAAGATCAAATTTAAAATATATCAATTAGCCTAAGGAGAATTTGAAACATTAATGATCATATCTGGTGGTCTACGTTCGAGACGTGTTCTAGCGTCTTAAAAACTTAATAGATGTCATTCGGTTCGTCATTAGAAAATGCTAGCACGGACTTGTACTCCTCGTACCATCACGTATATAAAGGGAGACCCCCTAGGTTGCAATCCTTTATCTGTAGGAAGCCGATTCTGTCACACTGTAAAAGTGATACACCAAACAAAGAATTCGTGTAGATTGCCTGCACATACGTCAAGTCCTTGGTCAATTTATTGGCTAAGGTGTATATTACAGTTCATGGTTACTTGGTAATCCTTTTACCTAGATTCACCTAAGCTGTCATTCGATCTTTTCTGATTCTTTTAATTTGAAAAGATCATCGAGAAACTTGTCATTTCAAGCTTGTAAAACTATTGAAACCCACTATAGTCACCTTTTCTCACTTTTCTCGACTCTTAAAAGGTGAGACGACAATGTTTTTGTTTCTAAAATTTAACTTCCCACGGTAAAAATGTCAATCCCAAGCAGTTGCTTCTTAGACCAAATTGAGTAATTTCCTGTTAATTTCAAAATTGTTAAATCCCTAAACGGATTTTTTCCTTTCCTTTTTGCTGTTGAGGGGAATCCATCGTGGCTGAACCATTGAGTCCATCTCATAGTTTCCCTTCGATGTCTGATACTGAAGGGTCCTTCCAAGGAGTTCATCTAGAGCTTACCCAATCGCTTGAGGATCAAGGTGTTGAACTTCGAATTGTTCTAAGTATCTAACCTTTGTCTTCTCATTCGCCTCCATCAGATTCCTTGTCACCTCAAGAATCTGATCCAGATTCCTTTGATAATCCTATTCAGACTCCCGAGAGTCCACAAACTCCTGAAAGTTTGCAGCGGCTGGTTATCTCTCCACCGAACCCATTTTTTGATCTTGTTGTGATATCTCCTCAGCTACCGTACAGTCTGTACGATCAACCTCATATTCCTTTGGAGTTATCTCCTCGTTCATCTCTGGTTCCTCATCACTAGTTGTTTCCATCTATGGAGTCAGAAGGCGAGATCCCAGTCTCCTCTTTAGGTCATTCAGAAGCCTCCGCTACCCATACTCCTGACATAGATGATGAGAAGGGATATGAGTTCCCTCAAGAGGGATTTCTTGATACAGGAAGAGTCCCATCTCTCTCTTATCCTGAGATTAGTGAGTTTTTCTTGCCACATGGTTATACCTAATTAGCTTAGTTGGTTTCGGTCACTCCTAGTGCCTCGTCATTGTATTAGAGCCCCATCTAGTCTTCCGGGGCTATGCGTAAATCCGGTTTGTTACATGACCTCTTGACCAATTGTACAAACTACATTCACCTCAGTTCCGGTTCAACCTACCATTCCATCTCAACCTATTTCGTCCTTTCGACCCACTCTTCCGGTTCAATTGACTATCTGAGCTCAGGTCTCGATAAATTCTTCTATCCCTCCAACGAGTGGACAGACTATGCCACCGCCTAGGGGGCAATATTTGAATATTCATGTTATGTCAGGCGAAACCAGTGTGAGTGCATTACAAACTCACATGGTTGGAATTAATCAACCCTTTTGTGGCATTATTCCTAACCCTGTCGGTTTGTCTGGGTCGGGGAACGTCCAATATCAGCAGTCGTATATAGCTCAAGTTCCATTCCAACTAGCTTACATCCCATATGGTTCGCAAGCCATGGTTAATCCACCTTACATTCCACAAGTTGGACCTTATGTTCAGCCTGGTCAATCTGACATGACTAGTGGATATGGCTAGATCTAATTCGTGAACTATCAATACCCTCATGGTATAACCCTGGGAACTATCCAACTACCCTTGCAACAACAAGGACAACCTTTGCAACAACAAGGGAAACCTTCACAGCAGTAAGGGCAAGCATTGCAGAAGCAAGGACAACTGCTACAACCGCAAGTCAACCTTTACAACAGTCGCAACAACCTTTGCAGCCTCAGACTCTCTTTATGTAGTAGTTCTCCCAACCTTTGCCCTCTCAAGGCCAACTTTTGCAGCCGCAGGGGCAACCTTTACAACATCAAAGCTATCCTTTGCAGCAACAAGGTCAACCTTGGCAACAGCAAGACTTATATCGTATCAGCAAGGTTAGCCTTTGCAAGGCCAAGGTCAACCTTTGCAAGGTCAAGGTCAACCCCTGCATCATCAAGGCCAATCTCCTTACGTCTAGCATCAACAGGTTCAACAACCTTATAACTCGTATGTCACGTACCATGCTCATCAATGGCCTATGGCAGGTCAGTATCAAACCTACCTAGGATAGAATCCTCCTTATGGGCATGGTAACCATCAACGGGGATAAAACCAGATTCCATATGGACAAAATCCTCCACTGTGGGGGGGAAATCCTTACCAACAAGGATGGACTCCACAGTTTGGGTCTCCTCAAAGGCCCTACATTCCTTTTAACACACAATTGCCTTTCTTCGCTACGTTGGAGCTGTCTGATGTTTCAAAGCTTATGAATGATCCCATTATTCATTCGCCTTATTGGCCTCTAGTTCCGATGAAAATTTCAGGCGGTTGCCCCAAATTCGAGGGAAAAGCGAAGGAGGATCCACAAGCACACATGATGATATATCACCTCTAGTGCTCCTCCAGTTCATATGTCGATGACTCTATCTGTCTTCTACTCTTTCAAAGAACTCTCATAGGTGTTGCCACTAAGTGGTACATCAAATTGCCTCGAGGTACCTACGGTGACTTCAACTCTCTCGCTATGGCTTTCCTCACACATTTCCAACTTTCGGTTCGCTATGAAACTGGCACCCATTTGTTTACGTCACTTAAGCAAGAAACTGTGACCCACATCTCCGATCATATCCATGAATGGAGACGTTAGCGTCGCCTCATCAAGTTTGAGATTGTTGATGAGTTATTGACAGAATGGTTCCGAAAATCATTCATCTGCAAAATTGCTAAAGACATAGCTATGGGTGGTTGTGTTACTTAAGAGAAAGACATCGCCCGTACCCAGTATTTAGACTTGGTCTATTCGCAATCTGGCACTTTGTATGAGATGTTACTTGATGCTCTGAGACCATCATCGGATCTGATAGCATCAAAGTCTCCAGATACGCCACCTGTTGAGGGTGTGATTGGTATTGTGTCTCAGGCTCCCACGAAAGCTTCTTCGAAGAAAAATTGGCCTCAAACACTAGCTCCAATAGTCCCTTTAAGAATTCATCCAGTCCTAGTAAAACCTCTCAGGTTCATGTCATCCAGTATACCGTAGCAGACAAAATATCTAAAGGTAAAAAGAAGGGAACATTTAAGGCCAAAGCCGATTATGCAAAATAGGACCATCCTAAATATTTTGCTTGATGATGCTTCTCGAAGAAAGCTGAAGTATCCATGCCTCATTTGTGAGGAGGATCATTACACTAAGGATTGTCCTCGATGATCTCAAGTTAGTCGCTTGTTAAAAGGGACTCTAGATGTCTTAAAAGTACCCTTTCCGTCACAGTAAACCCAATTGGTAGACTAGCCTCAGTCTTCTGCTTCCTCAGGTTCCCAAGTGTTCATGATGAAAGTTTCATCACCTATCTCGATTGATACCTGAACTAGGGATTATCAAGTTGCGTCTAAGCAGACGATGGTGAAAGAAGCCACTAATAATCCTTCTACTTCTACTCCATCCTCTTTTGGTCTACTCCATATCGAGTGCCCGAACAGTGAGTCCGTCATCTCGTCACCCCCGAAGGGTGTTCTTCGGAAGTCATCTTTCAATCTGAATGCTAGAGCTGTGCAACATTACAATATTGTTGAGGATTTAGCTCAGGCACCTTCGGTGATGTCTGCCTTGGAGGTTCTTCAATCCTGTCCAACGCAGTGGAAATCATTATTGTCTGTTATAGATGTTATCGATCCTTCTGATTCAACTCTGATTACTTTCAATCTAGAGAATAATGTACCTCGTCTTCCTCATCATATTGCATTTTTTATCCAGGTCCTTATCAAAGGAAAGATGATTCATCAAATGGTTATTGATGAAGGTGCCTCTACCTACATCATGTTAGTTTCGTGTTGGAAATCCATTGGCTCTCCTCCTCTTAACTGATCTCCGAACACCTTGGAAGCCTTTGATGGCAGAGGTTCATGACCATATGGTATTCTCACAAATTTACCAATTACATTAGAAGGAAAGACTATTGAATTAGAAGTAGAAGTTGTAGATGCCAATCTCAACTACAGCCTTCTTCTCGAATGAAGCTGGACTCATGCCCATTTTGTGTGGTGTCTTCTTTGGTCCATGTACTTCGTTTTCCTCATGAAGGAAAAATAGTCACAGTTGATCAACTATCTTTATTTTCTTTTGGTTCATCGAACGGTAACGTTCCTTATGTGGGAAATACTGAGATTCCTTACAAGAGCGTGGGAGTAGGTCTCTTCAAAGACTCTACTTTAATGAGTACCTTTTCTCTCCCACCACTAAATGTTCACTCAGTCAACATGATCTTGGATTCTATGGATCCTTGGATTATCCCTAGTGAAGATCAAACTGACTTATTTGGCGATGTTATGCCTTTAAGTCCATTGGAGATAAATTATCAAGAAATTGTTTTAGCTTCGATGGCTGCTTTATAAAGTTATATTGTCTTCAGTATGAACATGTACACTTACGTGCAATCCCCTTGGATTGGTTCTTGGGATTCTCCATATCCCTTGAATGAGACATTTCCCACTGACGAGAGTATCGTGGAAGACATGTCTCTGGAGGAAGTTCCATGAAACGGTCTATATCATCATTCTTCCTTTCTCCCTAGCCTCGATGGGATGCCTTCCTATCTTGAAGTTCATGTTTCGCATTCTCCTACACCTCCACTTCAGACACCTATCCGGGTACATGAAGTCTTGTCGGAGGGTAATATGGGAAACATCACTGATATGATGCCTCTTGACATTTCCATTAAACCAGGAATTGTCGAGAACATCCATATAGGGGTTTCTTGTTCTCCAGATGAGATCAAGATTTATACTCATCTTTTTAAATAATTCTGAGACGTTTTCACTTGGTCATATGAGGAAATGCCTAGTATCGATCTAGCCATAGTGGTGCATGAGATTCCAACTTATCCTAGTTCTAAGCCTGTTTGATAATAGCTTCACCCTGTGCACCCTCAAAAGGTTGTTGTTATCAACGCAGAAGTAGAGAAGATTTTGAAAGAAGGTTTCATTTATCCTATTCCATTGACGGATTGGGTATACAATATTGTCCATGTTGCCAAAAAGAGCGTCACGATAAGTGTTTGTATTGATTACTACGATATTAATCACGCGTGTCCTAACGATAATTATCCTACTCCATTTATCGACAAGATCATCGATGAATGTGCAGGGAGTGAGATTTTTTCTTTCATGGATGGATTTTCTAGCTATAACCAGATTAACATTTCACCTACCAATCAGCATAAAACAAGCTTTATCTGTCCCTGGGGTACTTTTTCTTACAAAAATCTTCCTTTCGGTCTAAAGAATGCTAGCACTACCTTTCAGCAAGCAATGTCCTATGAATGCCATGATATTCGACACATTTTCCAGCCATACCTCGATGACTTACCCACTCATTCGGCTAAACGTCGTGACCATCCAGATCACTTAAGAGCTATCTTTTCACAATGTCGGCATTACAATATCCATCTCAATCCACACAAGTGTGTGTTTTGCGTCGCGTCTAGCCAACTCTTAGGTTTTGTGGTGTCTTGTGAAGGTATCAAGATTGATCCTTCGAAAGTTGAGGCCATAGTCAATCTACCCCCTTCTTCATCACTACCGCAATTGCAGAGTTTGCAGGGAAAAGCTAATTTTCTCCGTCGATTCGTCCCTAATTATGCCAAACTTGCCAAAGGTTATACTCGCTTACTTAAGAAGGGGATCCTTTTGTTTGGGATGAAGTTCCTCAAGAATCCTTCAATGCCTTAAAGAAAGCCCTGATTAGTTCTCCTTTACTGCATCCCACAGATTACGACCGTAATTGTTTCTTGCATTTGGTTGTGGTTGATATCACTATTGCTATGGTGTTAGTTTAGGACAACGATGACGGAAACAAGCACATAGTTTATTATCTGAGCTGAAACCTTCTTTATATTGGGTCTCGGTATGCTCATGTCGAGAAGCTTGCTTTGGCGGCCGTTCACACCGTCCAAAGGTTTCGACACTATATCCTTTTACGAAAAACCACCGTCATTTCTTATTGCAACCCCATGACATCTATACTAACTCGCCAGTTACTTGGGGGAAAATACTCCAAATGGATCATCATCCTGTAGTAGTTTGATTTGGAATTTACTGCTGCCAAATCAAAGAAATCACTTGTCTTTGCTGAGTTAATCTGTGCTCTTCCATCTGCAAGCACCCCAACTGATTTTACAAAGTATATACCTGATAAAACTCTGTTTCTAATCATCACTCTTGACCCCTCGTATGGATACATTATTTTTTATCTCCAAACCCATACTTTTCGGTCTGAGTTGTCTCGATCTGACCGACGCCACATCCGGCATCAGGCCCAACCCTATCGGATCATTGGTGATACATTGTATCAGGTCGGTGTGGACTCTGTCCTTCGTAGATGTCTCACCCTTGAAGAGGCTTAGCGGGTCCTAAATGACTACCACTCTAATGCCTTTAGCAGTAATATGTCTGGATATGCCACTTATCAGAAGATCCTTTGTGTTGGTTATTTTTGGCCTTCTATCTTCAAAGATTGCATTCTAGCTGTCCAAAAATGTCATGAATGCTAGATTTTCAACCGCAAGAAATACGCCCCACCCACACTCGTACACCCAGTAGTTAGCATTGGCACATTTGCGAAATGGGGCATTGATTTCATGACATGTAATCCTCGCTCGACTGGGGGGCATGGTTATATCATCATCGTCGTCGACTATTTTACGAAATGGGCCGAGGTGATGCCTACATACAATGTTGATGGTATTACTATTGCGCGGTTCCATTTTAACCACATTATAGCACATTTTTGTGTCCCTCAAGTTATCGTGACTGACCATGGATCACATTTTCGTTAGCACATGATGACAGAGCTAACTTCTCAGTTGGGCCTTCGACATGATAGCTCAACTCCATATTATCCACATGGCAATGGCCATGTTGAAGCAGTCAATAAGGTTTTGATTATTGTGCTTCAGCGTACCGTTGGGAAGCACAAAAAATATTGGCATTTAATGCTATTCTTAGATCTTTGGGCTTACCAAACTTTTGCTAAGATGGCCACAGGATTCACTCCATTCCAACTGGTGTAGGGTTTAGAGGTGACTCTTCCAATCGAATGTGAAATCCCTTCGCTTAAGCTATCTATCGAACTTCTTCTGAATACCTCGCGTCAAGAGGAATGGATACTGTATCTTGAGAGACTCGACGAGACTCGTCACATTGTTGCGATGGTCATCGAAGTTGAAAATAAGCGAGTCAAATCTCATTTTTACCAAACCATTTCTCCTCGCACTTTTACTGAAGGCAAGGTCCTTCTTTATGATCAAGCCAATGATAAATTGGGGGCAGGCAAGTTCGAATCCATGTGACATGGGCCCTACATTATCAAGCGTGTCTTAAAGAAAGGTGCCTATGAGCTACGTGATTATGAGGGAAATGAATTGTCACAGCCCCATAATGGGATGTATCTCAAAAAGTATTATGCGTGAGATTTGTGTAATAACTTTTGTACATTAGTGTGTTAATTCATTAGTGCGTATTTTTTTATGTTTGGTGTGTTTGTTTGCTTTGCAGACATATGTTTTTCTACTTATCCTGTGTTTCACTCAGTTTGCAGATGTCATCCAGTCATTACATTGGTTTTGTTGATGGTGCTTGTCGTAGCATGTAGAACCTATCTTCCACAGCATGGGTACTCTACGACCCTAATGGCAAACTGATTGACTTACAAGGTATCTGCCTTGGTCGAACAACCAGTAATATTGTTGAGTATAGTGTAGTTATTGAACTCTTGTCAGAAGCAGTTTCTCTTCGCATTAGGTATTTAGTTGTCAAGTTGGATTCGTAGCTCATTGTGCTACAATTAAACAATCATTATTTAGTGAGAAATCCACAAATATTGCATATGTATCTACGTGTTGGATTGTTGGAATGAAATTTTGATTACATTACATATCAACATATTCCACCTAATTTAAATACATTAACTCATGCATTAGCAAATTTTGTTCTTGATAGACATTTGCATCATTTGTAAAATTGAATCATGTTATGAACACATAAGTAGGAATAAAACAGATATATATATATATATATATATATATATTGTCTTTCGGATTGTTTACATCAAAATGTCAAAAAATAGAGTGTTCTGAGACACTTGGCTTTCAAAGCCTACAAAATGTGTAAAAGACTAGGTAAACCATCAAAATGCACAGTGCTCATGATAGAACGAGACTGCTCTGATCACTCGGCCTAGCAGTCGATGTAGTCTCATAGAGACTCCCATAGTATGTCTCTGCCAATGCAGTGGAACATCGTCGATAGTGGCATAATCTGGGACTCCTCAAGTGATTGCCTCCAGATTGCGCTCCATCTCAGCTAAGGGGTCATCTCCTTCCTCGTAGTCTGCACCCACTATCAGATGGGCAACTCACCATGCTATTGGCGACATGCCTGGTGGTCTCTCTAGTCCCACATCTGCACATTTATCATAAGCTGAGTCTTAGTTCACACTTTTATAAAAATCATAAAGCTTGAAAAAATTCAAAATACAAGTTTTTACCTGCGTTGGTCCACTGTTCCCCTGGTGGTAGAGGTAGATCTGGATCCCCTCTGAAATCTATTCCAGCATAAGCATAGTCATCTACCATAAGAAGCTAGCGTTCAAGCCAAGCAAAGAACTATGGTGGGTAATGCATGTTATAGATATATTTGGGAATCACTCCCTCACATTCATATCAGTACAAATAGGGCTCATCAAATCCTAATTCAGTTTCTACATGCCCTAGACAAGTCATCATATTGAGTGTTTTCATCCATGAAAGTTTCCTAGTTTGAAACCCTATTGAAATGCCTCCTTGGGACACCAATGTAGCCTTGGACATGGGCAACTGCTATGCATAGTAGGTAGGCCCATTCAGACCTGTGTTGCAGAGCACTTAGGCCCACTTATGCCTGCGCTGGGTGAGGATGAGTGAAATTGGCATAGGATTTTGGGAATATTCCTTGATTCTAGAACATTCTAGAGGATGCCCGGCTCTTATGTCATCCTATGAGCTCAACTTTGGATAGGTTATGGATCATCTAATACTCTATCCTCTCATCCCTTTCTCAATGGAAACTAACTATCCAATTATGGAAAACCATTCAATACCCTATTTATGACAAAACCACTTGCATTTCCGTATAAATTGACCACTCATCATAGTGATCGGGGGCAGGATATTGGATATTATACAGAAATATTATTGGTTTAGAGACTTGAAATCATTGTCAAGTAATGTTATGCTATTAGATTGATGTTTCTATTAGTGTGATGAGGGTTTGGACTAAGCTGGATGAGTGACACGAGATCGAACCACATTGGGTGTAAATTCTCCTTCTATCAATCAATAAAGTTGTTTGTTCCTTTTCCAATACTTT
Organism: Pinus tabuliformis; assembly: GCA_031772625.1. NCBI lineage: Eukaryota > Viridiplantae > Streptophyta > Pinopsida > Pinales > Pinaceae > Pinus > Pinus tabuliformis. The sequence continues at coordinate 1,691,852,632 of CM062819.1, forward strand.
TGTCTACATCTATGATTAATGTATGTTCAAATGTTGTTGATTCCATTTGTTTACAATAAGTAGATCATATTTTAATTGTTGGCATGTACCAATTGAGCGAATTCAGTTTGAGCAGGAGCGATGGGAGAAACTCAAAGGAAGCGAAGGATCACAAGTAGGTTCCTTTATCTTATTTTTTTATTGTAGGAAAACGTTAAACATATTTACTTCAGTTGTTCTAAGTGTAACTACCCACTTAGGGAAGATATACTTATCCGTAGGTATAAATTCTGTATAAAAAATTAGTGACTCCACTGGGGAATAACCATTGTTCCTGGTAGTTATCCCTTGTCTTAGTACCAGTAATAGACTTTACTTGACTTCATTGATCTCTTTTCAGTCATTTTGAAGTTTTTTTGGTAAAACATTTGCACTAGAAGGCCTACTCTAGGAATGTTTTGTTACCGGTGCACCCTTGGTCAGGGGATAGTGCTCTGCAGAGCACCCTTGGCTTAGAGACAGTGCTCTGCAATGAACTGTCTCCCACTTAGGGCTGCGTTGGTCCCTGTCAAGCCAAGAAACCCATATTTTACTTGATTTTTTTGAAAGTTGCTTCTGATGTTGTTTGCTAAAGATCAAGGCCTTTCTTTGTCTTTGAAATCAGTTTTCATTTCCTCTCCTAGCCCTACTTTGACCTTAATTGTTTAATGTTTCTTAAGAGATTGCTTTATCATTATCAATTCATCGTCAAAGTTAGCTTAGTTTGATTAGTATTTACTTTTATGAAAATGAAACTATCGTCAAGTCTTTGTTTCTTGTGAAAATAATTGATTGATAGTTTGTGCATTTAGTTTCTTTATGTTCATTTAAACATTAAAGGAATGAAAAGAAAAACATGCATAATGCATTTAGAAGTTTGTGTGTTCTTGTAGGAATGGTGTAGGGAAAGTTGCATTAGATGTGCTCTATGCTCTTTTTTTAGAGATTCTGATTGCCCTATGCCTTTTAGTTATGGTTTTCATTGTTTAAATCAAATGAAAAGAATGTTTCTCATCATAGTTGCATTCTAGGAGTTTCAGAAACATCACGTGGTGAACCTGAAAGGAAAAATTTTAAACAAGATCAACTAAAAGTTATCTCAATTAACCTAATGGAGCATTGTAACTTAACTCATAACATTTAGAGGTCTAGGCTAGTGACGTGTTCCTACGTCGTTAAACATAGCAGCTGTCGCTAATGGTATGCGATACATTCCGAGCATGATACCTCATTCCACATACATAAGTATATCATAGCTCCTCCACATACTTTCAGGTATATCGGGCAGCGTTATATTACGAAACATATAAGGGAATGCTCTCACTGTGCGGTTTCGCATTAGACAGTGCCAATACGGATTGGCTCTCCACGTACTTTCGGGTATATTTGGGAGGCCTACATTAGGTTGCTATCCATCCATAGGTAACTGATTTAGCTGCCTTATATACTGTGATACACCGAAAACTACATTCGGGGATATTTCTTGCATGTATGTTAAGTCCTTGGTTTACTGAGGCAGTATATTGCAGTTCACAGTTACTTGGTAATAATTTTTCCTAGATATCCCTCTTTTGTTTTGTTTTATTATTTTTATTAAATAAAATTAATTGACCATGGATAACATCCTCCACGTCACTCCTTAGTTGATCTTAGGTTGAGACATATGGCAACAACTCCGGAGTCCATGAATCAAGGAATTCCTTTTGATGGGAATCCTAGTCTGTTTCCTCCTTTCGGAAATATTAGTGCTCCTTATATGGCTACATTGTCCCTTCTGAGACTTACCATTGACTTGCGAGTACGGTTGTTCTCAACCTCCTTGGCCTCACAACTGAATATTCTTACAACTAGACAAAATCAACCTCCAGTTGATCCTAAAGTTGACCCTTTACCTTCTTCGTCGATTGTTTCTTCATCCCCGTCTTGCTCTTCGCCTTGTCAAAGTATTGACACTAGTAACCATGTGGATAAGAAGAAGAAGAAAGGGAAGAAAAAGAAGAAGAAGAAAATTCAGCAGGGGGGAAACAAAGAAACCATTTCTTCACATGCAACTTCTGATGAGAAACCATCTGATAAGCCTCAAAAACTTCAATATCTTTGCAAACTTTGCACAGGAGACCATCTTCTTCGAAATTGTTATGGTATTCCTCATATCTTAGAAGAACGGCCTTCTCGTTCACATCATCCTGTGTCATCAACTTTTGGAGATCATGATGGTGACACACCATCAACTAGTGGTAGTAAAGTTCATGGAAAGAAGGGTAAAGTTAAGTTTCCCTGTAGGTTATGCAAAGGGAATCACCCCATTCACATTTATCCCTATCTGGATGAAGCCCAAAAAGTGTTGGATAATCGTCCTGCTTCTCGCAGTGACTTCCATCTGGTTACAGGAGACTCTCCCTTAATCCTTCACTAGTTGATGAAGTGACTAACCCAAAACAACCATCGGTCAAACCCAATCTCTCTGAATGTGAATCCCATGAGTCTATACCTGCCCAGTCACAGGTCAAGGAAAAAATTGACCTAATTTAACCTTCAGTTAATCGTACCTTTCCCGTAGAGAGTGAGTATGATACAACTAAGGTTATTTTTGTTTCTTCATATTCTAATGTGCTTGTAGGCAACCCTCTTGTTCCATCAAGACAGGAGGAAAATCCTTCTGTTCTCGTAACTCAAGGGGGTAATTATCCCATTCTTACGGTACCCCCTCCAAGTAGTCTAATCACTTCCTTTGATTGGAATCGACTCGCAGGATGTCGTCTTCCTTATTATGTGTCTTTCCATATCATAGTACATGTTTATAATATGATTGTATCTAGCACTATTATAGATGAAGGTGCATCTGTGAGTATCCTTTCATCCACTGCTTGGTAGGCGCTTGGTTTGCCACCACTTGTGCCTATTACCCAAAATCTTTTGGCTTGAAATAGAGGAACCAGTCAACCATTAGAAATCATTCCTCAGTTGCCTATTACCTTGGGAGGAAAAATTGTTTATCTTAATGTGATGGTAGTACCAGGCCCTTTAGATTACAATTTACTTCTTGGGCACGACTATGTTTATGACATGGGAGCTATTGTTTCAACACTCTTTCGAGTGATGTGTTTCTCGCATGAAGGAAAAATTGTCATCATTGACCAGCTTTCATTTCCCGACCCAAATATGGCTTCCAGTCAACCATCTTCCCTAAATGGTCCTTTTGTCCCAATGGTATCTTCCCTGCCACGGGTCAATTATGTGGCAACCCGTTCCATGCCTACATCAACTGATGATCAATTCCGTGATGTTGTGCATTATGTACTGGGGGCATTGGAACTAGATCTCTCTAATGGATTCCTTGCTACGTATCACTTCCAGAGCATTGTTCTCCCATCTAATGAGAACCTCTTGGAAATAATGACCTCTTATGGGTTGTGATCAAGGAATCATAAGCATAGTTTCTTGTCTTTTTTCAAGCTCATTAAAAAATGAAACAAGGAATATGAGGATAGTTCTTTTACTGTGTCAACCTCATTAAAAAATGAAACAGGTCTCAGCACATAGTTCCTTGTCTTGTGTCAAGATCGTTAAAAAATGAAACAAGGAATCCAAGCAGAGTTCCTTGTCTTGTGTCAAGCTCATTAAAAAATGAAACAAGGTCCCCTGGAGCAAAGTTCCAATTCGAGTTTTTGATTAGAACTCGTAAAATCCCAGTCGAGTCTTTCACTTGATCTCATAAATGAACCTTAATTCCATCCACCTAATAGCCACGAGTAGTCTACTTAGGTGAATGTAATGAAGCTTGGGGGGCATGCACATAGAATTGATTCATCATGTTGGGGGCATGTAAACCAATCTCAAGCATAGTTTTTTCATGGTTCAAGATTGTGTAAAAATGAACCCATCTTGTGTAAAATTGAAACTGAATCCAAGCATATTTTTTCATTTCAAGCTTGTGTAAACATGAAATTGAATCCAAGCATAGTTCCCTACTATTCAAGCTTATGTAAAAATGTACCCATCTCCATTTTAACCCTCGTGATTTCCATTCTATCAGTCTCTTTCGTCATATGAGCCTTGGTTTTTCTCCTTCCATCGTCACTATCTGCTTGGCTGATCGTACGCTTTCACTTGGTTATTTTACCCTTTTTGAGGAACAGTTGAAATGAGTGATCTTATTAGCCAGCCTCTTGACCATTACATGTTTTGAGAAGTTAAAACATCACCAGAACCAATTGCTATCCTAGACACCACTCATTCCTCTAAGTGGAGTCCTCTTTAGGCTCTTTTTTAACTCATAAAAAATGAAGAAAACTAATAAACAAATAATACACACTCACACTCATAAAATAAATATCAGACATATAGAAAAACTAGACATGGCAGAAAAGGCATGAGAGACTTTCTTGTAGTCTCTCATTCTCATGAATTTCATTCTAATTATTAAAATAATGTTTATGATACATATAAATACATGAGGAAGTTGTCTCAAGATAGTGCATCTATCTTGAACAAAATTGGTTGAGAAAGTTTCTCAACAAAACACTAATCTAGGAGAACTAGTTGGAGAGAATCTCTCATCCTAACTAAACTCCCTAGTTTGAGGAACTAATTCCTAATTCTCAAGATTTAATTTATTTAATTATAATTTTGGATTTATAATTGTTTTATTATGAGAGTGATGCTAACATTCCCCCCCTCAATGATAAATCCAAAATAAGAACAAGGAACCATCTTCCAAGTTCTCAAGTTGATCCTCAAAAAACATTTGCCTGAAAAACCGCCAAAGCTAGATGCTGAAGAAACTCTAAGATGAAAAGACCATGAGTCAGTTGCATGTCTGATTCATCTCTGAATGTCGCTTGACAACTCCATCACGTGCCATTCTGCAAAAGGATCCATCTTTCCTTTTCTTTTAATTAGCATCCTTTGTCCACTAACAAAATGTTGAGAACACCCATTGGTAAATCTACTGATGATGATCGCCCACTGGCTGATGACGTTGAAAAACAACTCTCTGTTGCTTTTGCTATGTTTGAAAACAACTCACTGTTGACTTTGCTGTCGATCACCCACTGGAGAATTTGTTGATGCTCACTTGCTGATGAAAATGGCCACTGGTTGCTTCGTTGATGTTGTCGAGACTTTGAGTGTGACAACCACTGTCAATTTCCTTGACATTTCCCCACTTTGTCAACGGAGAGGAGAGACAATCATCTGCATTTGATATATGAACTTCGCCCCTTCAGGTGTAGGAGAGTTTCACTATTGTACTCCCCCTTTCAACTGCACAAGAGTACCATATTCATTTTACTATTGGCTGCAATATGTGTGAGTGAATTTGATTGTAAAACTTATACAATCTTTTGACCGTCCATGACCATTCCCAGGGATGAATCCATGAATAATCGATCTTTAATATGCTTGGTTGTTGTTGTTTGCTGCATTGTGTTGATGAATGACTTGACTTGCCACAATGGTGACAAGGATGGAGGTCAAAACACTGATCTTCTAGATGACCGGTTCTTTAACAATGAAGTCAGTTTGGTTTGACTGCAACTTCATGTAGAAATTCCCATTGTAGATCAACAGATTATGCAGTATACTAAAGCAAAATACAAGATCTACTACTACAACAAACTTTGCGGAAGCTTAATCGAATATGAGCAAGATCAATAGAACACATATAATTGAGAATGAGAAAGCAATCACACATGAACATAGAAGAATACTCCGGGGAAAGCCTCAGCCTAAAACCCCGATCTCTATAATATCATACAAGTGGAAATTTGTTTAGATTACACAAAGCTTCAACTCACAAGCCATCCAGCTCTCAGCACAATCGAACAATATAGCTCACAGGCTAAATAGACACAACATATGCCTTCCCTCAGCCCTCCAAGCCTCCTATTTCCTTGCGTAGTTTCTCTTGGGATCCAATGTTGCCACTTGTGTGAATTGGCCTCATCACACAACCATCAAACTCAAAAGTAACTGCATAATCCCCAAGGAATGAATTCCTTCTTCATGCAAGAGATATCCTCCAAGGAATATTCCTACAACTGATAGTACATTGTCCCATCACCTGATCTCAATTGGGTCTCTGACTGAACTGACATGCATGAGTTATTTATGAGAGAATATTCAGTTATCTAAAGTACAACAGTTACATGCATGCATGCATTAACTAACTGAACTCACAATCAGTTCCACAAACTGTTGGAACTAATCTAACTGGACTTAACTTAGATAACTGAGCTAACTAATTACAACTCAAAGTACAACTCATCCTGATCTCCTTTAATTAAGGGTTAACTTCCTCAATCAATGGAGAAACTGTTGCATGTCTTCACATGGACTTCATGTTTGATTTCCTACAACTAATTAACTCAAGATGAACTAATTAATTATTTTAAAAACAACTGCTAAGATCAAATTCAAATTTTACTTCTCAATTTTAGTTCAAGGACTAACTAAAATTGGAAGGTATCACGAAACGCTATTTATAGCAGTGCTATTTTTAGCATTTCTTGTTGCTATTTTCAACACTCCCTCTCAACAAGAAAGGGATTATCAGTAACCCCAATCCTGTCTTTGTGGAACTCAGACTTGCATTTTGATAATGCCTTCGTCAAAATATCTGCATCCTATTCCTCGGTCGAAACATACAGCAACAACATGATCCTCTTGACCACACAGTTTCGAAGATGGTGATACTGGATATCGATGTGCTTGGACCTGTAATGAAAAATTGGATTCTCAGAGAGTTTGATACAACGCTGATTATTGCAGTAGATCATGGTTGGATCCATCCTCTGACCAAACAATCCCACTAGAATTTTCTGCATCCAAATGGCCTCACATGCCGCCTAACTGGCAGCCATGTATTTAGCCTCTGCTGAGCTAAGTGCAACTGACCTTTGTTTCCTGTTGTACTAGGAAATTGCAGCTGAACCAAGGCTGAAGATTCCTCCAGAAGTGCTCTTCCGGTCTGATGGACTCCCTACCCAATCCGCATCTGTGAAGCCCTGAAGTTTCACTCCCTCTGTCCATGTGTACCACAATCCAAACTAAGATGTGCCTCTGAGGTATTGCAACACATGCTTCGCTGCCTTCCAAAATAGTTTGTAGGCTGAACCATAGCTTGACTCAGCTGGTTCACCGCAAAGCATAAGTCTGGTCATGTGTTCGCTAGATACATAAGTGAACCCACAAGCTACTGATAAACAGTAGCAGCTACTACCTCACCTGAAGTAGCATCCTCCTTCCTGCAGTTACTAGCTACAGGAGTCTGCATGGGCTTGCACTTCTCCATGTGGAACCGCCTGAGTATCTCATTGGCATACTTTCCTTGAGACACAAAAACTTCTCCATCCTTCTGCCACACTTCCATGGCTAGAAAGTAGTGCATAAGACCCATGTGTTTCATCTCGAACTCTCTTGCAAGGTCCTCCTTGCAAGACTGGATCAGCGGATCATCACCTGTCAAAATCAGATCATCGACATAAAGAACAGTGATCAATGGCTTACCTTCTACCATGATGTGGTAAAGGTTCACATCTGCTTCACTCTTGGTGAAGCCTAACTTGGTGAAATAGATGTAGATCCTGGTGTACCAACCACGGTGTGCTTGCTTCAACCCATACAAAGCCCTCTTGAGTCAGCACACATGCGACTCACGATCGAAGGTCTCGAAACCTTGTGGCTGCTCAATGTACACCTCCTCCTCAATCTTCCCATTGAGGAATGATTTCTTCACTTCCATCTAATGGATCTTCCAACCCATCTAAGCTGATAGTGCCAACATCGATCTGATAGATGAGTAGCTTGCTACAGGAGCAAAGGTCTCATCGTAGCTAATCCCCTCGACCTATGAGAAACCACGGGAAACAAACCTTGCCTTATGTTTCTCAACACTGCCATCAGCTGCCTGCTTTACCTTGTAAAGCCATCTGGAACTCACCACTGACCTGTCCTGAGGTCTTGGGACAGCATCCCAAACATAGTTCCGAATGATAGAGTCGTACTCCTCCACCATTGCATCAACCCAGACTGGTTTTTGCACTACCTCCTCGAATGAAGAAGGCTCGGACTCTACACACTCTCCAACCAGGGCCATGTAACCAGTGTACCGCTCAGGGGACCTCCTCTATCTGCGCTAAGAAGATGGTTGTCCCACATTCTCCCACACACCCAGCATCAACCTGTCAGTGTCCCTTGAGAATTTCTGCCCATATTTAGAAGACTCAGCATGAGTGGATGTCTCCACTCCCGAATCCTCTACATGCGGCTGCTCCACATAAATCTGAGGCTCCTCATCCTTAGGAACTGAAATTTCCTCATCTGCATGCAACTTGAGCTCCCTCTCAAGTGATACTGACATGAATTTCTACTCGTCGAACTTTAGATCTTTGCATACCACTGTCCTCTGACTGGTAGGCAGGAACACCCGATAGTTGTGGGGTGTATCCACGTACCCCACAAGTATTCCCAACTCAGCTGTTGGATCTAGCTTCTATCGAGCATCTTTGGTCACATGGCAATAAACTGATGATCTAAATATTAGGAAGTGACTCACATTTGGTCGCTTCCCGGAAAAGGCCTCCATAGGTGTCTTCATTCCCAGTATATGGTGCGGGCTTCTGTTCTGCAAGTATACTATTGTATTGCATGCCTCAGCCCACAAATGTAGTGGTAGGCTTTGGTCATTCAACATCACTCGAGCTTCTCCCACAATCGATCTATTCTTCCTTTCGGCCACCCCATTCTACTGTGGGTTATGGGGTGCTGTCAACTCCTGTTTAATTCCTTCTGCATCACAGAAGTCCTTAAACTGTTGGGATACATACTCTCCACCATTGTTGCCACGCAAGGCTTTTAATTTCTTTCCAGATTCTTTCTCTGCCAAGGCTTTAAACTTACAAAACCTCAATTAGGTTTGATCCTTCTTTTGCATAAAGTAGATCCAACATCTACGAGAAAAATAATCAATAAAAATAACATAGTACCTTTGTTTAGCGGTGGAGGCTGTAGAGAATGGTTCACAAACATCTGAGTGAACTCGCTCCAGGATTGCTCTAGCTATATTGTCTCGATCCTAAAAGGAAGATTTTGCATACTTGCCTGAGGTACAACCTTTGCATGTATCCGTCTGCTCTAGTTTTCCCTTGGGAAGTCCGGTAGAAATTTGCTACATGATCTTCAGGGCTCCATGGTGCAAGTGGCCCAATCTTCTATGCCATACCTTGCCAACATCTTGGCTCTACACCATATTAGATTTGGAACTCAATGCAGCACAGTCGTCTACCTCCAGCTTGTAGAGATTCTTAACTCGAATCCCTATCCTCTTGGTCTGTCTTGTGCCAATATGCCTCAGGAATACCTTTCCTTTACTAAAGACTATATCATAGCCTTTATCTTCTAGCATAGCAATGGACACAAGATTCTTCATCAGACCTGGTACATACTTTACATCAGTCAAGGTGAGAGGAGCTTCATGCTCCCTCTGAAACACAACTGTACCTTCACCTAAAACATGGTACTTTCCATCATCCCATCTTGATCCGCATCTGGAGATCCTTCTCCTCCAAGGTACTAAAAAGATTCTTGTCACTGGACATGTGGAATGAAGCTCCACTGTCCAGGTACCAAACACATCCCACCATGGAAGAAACCATGCATGCGATGAGAGAGAAACCCAACTCAAACTGTGAGGCTAGTGCCTCACCATCAAATCCCTTCGAGGATCCCTTCTTGGATTTCTTCTGTGGACAATTTGTAGCATAATGGCCCACCTCATGACAATGAAAACATCGCACTTTTGATTTGTCAAACTTCTTCCCACCATGGGAAGAACCAGATTTGGGATGGGATTCCTTCCCTTTCCCTTTCCTCACCTTACTCGCTAAGGCTAGATTTTCCTCATCATCTTGCTTTGATGAGGATCCATCTCTGGTGCTTCTTCTTATCTCCTCCTGCATCAGATCCGACCAAAGTTGTTCCCAATCTAGAAGATTTTCTCTTCCATTTACCGAGTCTTGGTAGCTATGCCAGCTCTTAGGAAGACCAAGCAGTGCAAGACTCACCATGTCATCATCAGCTATCGTGATTCCTACACTTTCAAGCTCATCCCTACAGGTAGAGATCACGTCGCTCTTTTCACACTTGATTTCCAAAGCTTGTCTTTCAGCGCTAGCTTCCTCTGATCGCTACTATTCTGATATAGATCTTTCAATGTTTTCCACATAAAAAATGGTGTCTCCTTCCCATGGAGACTCGAGACTATGTGGTCTCGAACTCCCTCCAAAAGGATTCTCCTTGCTCTAGCCACACATTTCTTCCATTCCGCCAATTTTGTAGCATTAGGCACTTCCGGCTTGGGGACTTCTTGATCAATGAAGTCCTTTAGACCGTTATCCTCTAATAATGCTTCCATGTGATCCTTCTAGGCTATATAGTTCGAGCTGCCATCAAGGGCATACTCGAGTCTTAAACCATTGAATGCCATTGGTGAAATTGAGATGTGATAAGAACTCGATTTATATATTTAGGAACTTCAAACTTCAAACTTGTCCCTTCTTTGTATACTGTTCTCTCCTTTGATCACCTTTCATCTGATACCATGTAGAAATTCCCACTGTAGATCAAAAAATTATGCAATATACTAAAGCAAAATACAAGATCTACTTCTACAACAAACTTTGCGGAAGCTTAATTGAATATGAGCAAGATCAATAGAACACATATAACTAAGAATGAGAAAGAAATCACACATGAACATAGAAGAATAATTTGGGGAAAGCCTCAGCCTAAAAACCCGAACTTTGTAATATCATACAAGTGGAAATATGTTTCGATTACACAAAGCTTCAGCTCACAAGCCATCCATCTCTCAGCACAATCAAACAATACAGCTCACAGGCTGAATAGACACAACATATGCCTTCCCTCATCCCTCCAAGACTCCTATTTCCTTGCAAAATTTCTCTTGGGGTCCAATGTTGCCACCTGTGTGAATTGGCCTCATCACACAACCATCAAACTCAAAAGTAACCACACAATCCCCAAGGAATGAATTCCTTTTGCATGCAAGAGATATCCTCCAAGGAATATTCCTGCAACTGATAGTACACTGTCCCATCACCTGATCTCAACTGGGTCTCTAACTGAACTGACATGCATGAGTTATTTATGAGAGAATATTCAGTTATCCAAAGTGTAGCAGTTACATGCATGCATGCATTAAATAACTGAACTCACAATCAGTTCCACAAACTGTTGGAACTAATCTAACTGGACTTAACTCAGATAATTGAGCTAACTAATTACAAATCAAAGTACAACTCATCCTGATCTCCTTTAATTAAGGGATAACTTCCTCAATCAATGGAGAAACGGTTGCATGTCTTCACATAGACTTCATGTTTGATTTCCTACAACTAATTAACTCAAGCTGAATTAATTAATTATTTTACAAAACAGCTGCTAAAATCAAATTCGAATTTTATTTCTCAATTTTAGTTCAGGGGCTAACTAAAATTGGAAGGTATCCCGAAATTCTATTTATAGCAATGCTATTTTTAGCACTTCTATTTTTAGCGTTTCTTGTTGCTATTTTCAACACTTAGGTTTGCGCACATGTTTGTTTGTCTACAACTTTCTCATGGCTTTTCGATTGCATTTGATCAAGAAATATTGCACTGAAAAACTTAATGGGCCTTGAATAATCTGGGATATGAAATTTGGTGTCATCTTTGACATATCCTAAGCCTCCTCGATTTCTGTTACTTTGGATTTCTTCCCATGGCTTGATGATTGGTTTGGAAGAAAGTTGAACTGGAGCAGGGACCACTTCGACACTTGAAGTTGGTTGGATCAGTGACTTGGAATCAACATCTTTATCTTCATCTATATGGATGAAAGACTTGGAAACATCACTCTTCTGTTGCAACTCATCTCTTTGAAGTTGCGACTCCAGTTGAAGAAACTCAATCATTTCATGTGCATGTTGAAGATGCACTTAAATATCAGTAAGAGTTGTTTTTCTGATGTTCAACATGTCACCAGCTGACGATAAAATCAAATTTTTAAGAAGTTTAGACAATTGAATGTGTGTCGCCATGTTAGCTTGCTCACTTTGAATTCAGGCTCGCTTGTACTGTTGTTGATTGTACTTGCTAGAGTTTTATAACTTGGTTTCTTGAATTCTTGATTTCACGCTCGCCTGATGACGGTCGCTTTGCTTGAATGCTTCACTGACACTTTGTGAATGCTTCAATCAACTTCACACTGGCTCGTTTGTTGTAGATGTCGTGCTTTGAACTTTCGCACTTGATTTTGACACGCTCGCTTGCTTTGTTGTTTAAATGACACGCTCTCTTGCTTGGTTTTTTGAATGACATGCTCGCTTGCTTTGATTGGTTGAATGACATGCTTGCTTGCTTTCTAGATGGCTTTCTTCAACTTGCTTTATTGATTACTGACACTTTGTGCTTTCTTGAATGCACTCACTGAATGTGCTGATTTAAAAAAAAAGGAAGGGTGTCGAACACTGTCGAAAATGCACCCAAGAGACAAATGACAAGTTCAATCTTGATGATACAGTTGAAGACTTACTTGACTTAATGTATTCACCTTAACAATTCAAATTAGGGTGTCGATTACAACCAAGAATGCACCCATACAATTCAGTTAAAAAATGTTTATCTGCAAGTGATACAAAAAGTGTTGATGATGTTGATGTCGTCTTGACTTGAAATGCTTGATTTTGTAGCGTCCTTAACTTGATTACTTTGATTACATGATGTGAAATGTGCTTGCTTGGAAGATCATCTTATCAAGTTGATGATGTGATGCTTTGTGCTTGTGTACTTAAGCTTGATTACAGGAGTTTGATTAAGTGTTCTTATACTTAAGCTTGCTTATGTGCATGTAGTTGTTTAAGCATAATACAAAGAGAGCATTTTGATAATCTGAACACAAGTCATGCACATGCATTCATTACACACGGTGTACCTAAGATCCCCTTATTCAATTTCGGGTGGATCTAGGACACAAGCACCACAAAAAATTATGATTTTATTAATTACTGAAGTACATCATTCTTCAATGTCACAACTTTGTCATGGAAACTTCTCAATGAGAATGTCACAATTGCAAACTTTGGAAGCAAATTGTCTTCAAAAAATTGCCTGCACTGACTCAATCACTCTCAAAGTAAAAGATTACTTTGGATTATAATAATGACTTTCACTTATCACTCCAAATTCACTTATGACTTCATTACATAAAAAATTACAAATACTCCTTATCTCTCCAAAATAAAAATAAAAAAAATTATTGCACCTTATGCACTAATCCTCTTTCTTATGTCACTGCATATATCTCCCAAAATTCACTCATTTAGTTTTCAAAAATATACCTTATTTCTCCAAAGGCTTGATCTCACTTTATATAAAAAATCACGTTATGATGTAACTTTAAAAAGTGAAATAAATTGTATGAAGTCACTTATACAAGTGAAATGATTTCAAAAAATAAAATTTTGTGCTATTTCCCTTTTTTTTTAAAATACACACCTTTAATCCAATCCTCCTCCACACAGGTTTCAAAAGGTGTAGAAGCTGCAAATGCCAAGCTCATTTAGCTGCTAAAGGCATTCCGGTCTTTCACTCCTTCTGGCAATTGCTGAGCACTTTAGTCGTTTTTCGCTTTCTTAGTAGTAGTGCCTTCCTCCATATTGTGGAGAGAAATAGTGAAATTCTATGAATATGACGATTCCGAAGGTGAGGCGCTTTTCATCAAAATTCAAGCCGAACTCACGCTCCAAAACATGCTTCAGAAACAATTACAGAATCTGAAAGTACATTATCGATGCCAATAATACCATTGCTACGTTGAACTTTAGAATGTTTTCTACGAAATCTAATGCAAAGGAGGGCACAAGCCACTAGTACCACTCCAACGGTAACACCAATGGAAAAAATCGAGGATTATTTTCAAAGACCGAAATTTCATTTCGTCGGTCAATTGTAGACTGAAGGATGTGCACACAATTTTTGCAGACAAAAAAAATGCCCAATGGCCTCAAAACCTATCTGAAAATTGAGTGTGTCTATGCTATGGGATCCATTGCATGATGATAAGGAACCAATTGATGATGAGGAGGAGCCAATTGAGATAAATCCATGACCGTTCTAGCCAAAATCCACTGACCTCTGGAATAATTGAATCAATGACACTAGGGGTTGTGTTGAACACTAATGTGGCGTGAAAGACTTTCTTGCGTGGCCTCCGCGCTTTGACTGGTTCTCGTCCAAATGGAAATGCGAATTAAAGGATTTCAAATTTATGACATGTGCTAAGATGTATCATCCAGAAAAAATGAGAAGCAAACGGGAATATTCATTATTGATATTCATCACTGTAGCACAAAGAACGAATGTCAGTGTCTTTTTTCATGACAACAATGGCTATAAATAGTCAAATGATGGTGTGAGTGGAAGGAATGATGATTCTAACAATTTGACAAGGCAACCAATCAAACAACAAACAAATTTTTCTTTGAACAACAAAAAAAATATCGCTTGATCCTAAACTCTCCATGCAAATAGTGCTGAGATTGAACAAAAATTGTGTAATGGCAAGATGAAAGAAAGCGACACGAGAAAAATTTTTCAGCAGCTTATTGATTCCGTAGGATATTGTCACAGCAGGGGTGTCTACCACAGAGATTTGAAGCCTGAGAACGTTCTTCTCGATGCAAATGGAAATGTGAAGATATCTGATTTTGGCCTCAGCATGTTGCCTCAGCAATTTAGGGAAGACAATTTGCTCCATATGACTTGTGGAAGCCCCAATTATGTGGTACCCGAGGTCATTTCTGGCAGAGGATACGATGGTGCTCCTACCGATGTTTGGTCTAGCGGTGTCATTCTCTTTGTTCTTTTGACAGGCTGGTTGCCATTCGACGACAACAATCTTGCTGTGTTGTATTATAAGATCTTCAAAAGCGACTTCAAGTGTCCAAAATGGCTCTCTGCTGGGGCTCAAAAATTGATCAGAAGGATACTCGATCCCAATCCGAAGACGCACATAAGTATAGAAATTTTCTCAACAAGCTACTAGCTCCGATACCACATGAAGAAAACTAATAAACAAATAATACACACTCACACTCATAAAATAAATATCAGACATATAGAAAAACCAAACATGGCGGAAAAGGCATGAGAGACCTTCCTTTAGTCTCTCATTCTCATGAATTTCATTCTCATTATTAAAATAATGTTTATGATACATATAAATACATGAGGAAGTTGTCTCAAGATAGTGCATCTATCTTGAACAAACTTGGTTGAGAAATGTTCTCAACAAAACACTAATCTAGGAGAACTAGTTGGAGAGAATCTCTCATCCTAACTAAACTCCCTAGTTTGAGGAACTAACTCCTAATTCTCAAGATTTGACTTATTTAATTATAATTTTGGATTTATAATTGTTTTATTATGAGAGTTAGGCTAACAGAAAATGGAAATATCGCTAAGTATTTTCCTTTTTTGACTCATTAAAAGAAAATAAAAACAGGGGGTCTTCTTTCAAGCTCTTTTCAGACTCTTTAAACAAGAAAATATTGTTGGGCGCTTTTCCATTTTAGCTCGTAAATAGATTGGAAACGACATCTAGTCAGTATAAGTTTAACCCTTTTCTGAACTGAGATAGATTACTTACGAAAAAGGAATACGTTGATCGAACAGAGTAAATAGGTTGTCTCTTGTATTATTTTACACTTTTTTGAACTTGAGAGACAGATTTACGAAAAAGAACTTGTGGAGTTTTCTTTTTTGTCCCTTTTCAAACTCTCTAAACTTGAAAAGGACTGAGTTCTCATTGCCGTTAAACTTGTTAAAGGATTAAATAGCGACAAACTTGTCCATCATTACAAGACCGAGATTCACCTTTGCTAGACTCGTTAAAACATCACATAGCGATGGATTCACCCGAAGGGTGGAATTATACTTCAATAATATGTTATCCTCCTGAAGCTTGTTTAAAAATAAAGAGGTACTAGTCAGCAATGACTGGGGAAATTGGGAAAAGGGGTAAATCACTTTATGTTAGCAAGTCTCTCTTGAACATGATACTCACTTCATCTCTATGGCTATTTGGGTTGGGTTATCTGCTTGATGGTTATCATACCTATGGTCTATCACACCATCCATCACTTCATTTTTGGGTTAATGCTACCAATTCATTCAGTGTCGTCGACATGTTCAAGAGAAGTCACTTAGTAAACTTCATCCTTTGCAATACTCATAAACCTTCATTTTCATGATCGTCATTCCTAAACATTGTGTCGTCAGCCACATTCTGTCTTCAAAATCATTACACTCGTTTAGTGTCGTTGATGGGGGATACATCAAGGCCCTCCTGCGACGAGTCGCTTCTTGTCGACATCAACACATTATCTAGGAAGTTGACTTAGAAACACCTTTCGAGTACCTTGAGGCTTGCATACATCAATGACAATTTTCTCGCTTCCGGTGATAGGTTGACATCACAGTCCTTCGACCAAAAGACTTTGTATGGTTTTCGACATCAAAATATCTATTCACACCATGAAGAATGTACTGTAGTACCTTGAGAATCATTATCATTATTGGTGATTTCTCTCGCGTCTGTTAACAACTTACATCATTGGTTGGTAATCAGACGGTGTCTTCCCATGTTCGACTCATGGGGGCTTCACTCAATGAATGTCTGACCTATCACATGCATTCGTGGTATATTAAACAATATGCTTAATTTGACTACATATTGGAAAATAACCTTAAAAATCACATTATTTAACCCCCTACCAATACAAACCCAATACACCTTCCCAATTTAAAAAACCCCTACTTCTGCTAGATATTGAAGGTATCCATTTTTTCATTAAAATTTTTTATATCCCTTTACATTTTTCATTAAATTTGAGCTCCATTTCTTATACTTTCCAATATAAAAACCCTTTGCCCCCTTTATATCCCCCAATATATTATGCCATGTTTTCCTCAATATATAAACCCCAATATGAACTCACGTGGTATGGTATTGCTCCCTCAGGGAATCCCCTGTGGTTCGACTTCAGATCACATTTTCACATGGTTAAACTCGTACTTGAGAAAACAGTTGGATGAGATAGAATACCCCGAATCTAGTTTCATCCATCCGGGCTATGATTTTAGGAGAGTACTAAATCATCTGTATGATGGCTTTACACAGATGGTCATCTTATCATAGGTCTATATCTATAGACGACTATCTGATTTATATAAATGTAATGAAAAGTTTATATGTTGAGCATTGGTATTCCTTCCCTTAGCAATTCATGAAAAATTCAAAGATATAATAATATTATCTATTGTAATCGATGCAGGTCACTGTCTGCTTCAGATCCCCCTCATCACATAATAAAGCATATCACTCAACATTATCATTTATGACTTCATGCTTTAGGTGGCAGTACAAATAGGGCTAATCAAACCCTAATTTAGTTGCTACATGCCCTAAACAAGTCATCATATTGAGTGTTTTCATCCATGAAAGTTTCCTAGTTTGAAACCTTGCTAAAATTCCTCCTTGGGACACCAACGCAGCCTTGGTCAGGGGCAACTGCTTTACATAGTAGGTAGGCCCATTCAAACATACATTGCAGAGCACTTAGGCCCACTTAAGCCTGCATTAGGTGAGGATGAGCGAAATTGGCATAGGATTCTAGGAATATTCCTTGATTCTAGAACATTCTAGAGGATGCCCAGCTCTTATCTCATCCTATGAGCTCGACTTTGGATAGGCTATGGATCATCTAATCCTCTATCCTCTCATCCATTTCTCCATGGAAGCTAACTATCCAAATATATAAAACCATTCAATACCCTATTTATGACAAAACCACTTGCATTTCCCTATAAATTGACCACTCATCATAGTGATCAGGGGGCTGGAGCTTGGATATTATAGAGAAATATTGTTGGTTTAGAGACTTGAAATCATTGTCAAGTAATGTTATGCTGCTGGATTGATGTTTCTATTGGTGTGATGAGGGTTTGGACTAAGTTGGATGAGTGACACGAGATTGAATGACATTGGGTGTAACTTCTCCTTCTATCAATCAATAAAGTTGTTTGTTCCTTTTCCAATATTTTTTCTACATATACGATGAATGTATGTTTGAATTTTTTTGATTCCATTTGTTTACAATAAATATATCATATGCTTTGATTGTTGTCATCTTCTATTTATGTTGGCAGGTACCAATTGAGCGAATTCAGTTTGAGCGGGAGCGATAGAAGAAACTCAAAGGAGATCAAAGGAAGCGAAGGATCACAAGTAGGTTCCTTTATCTTATTTTTTTATTGTAGGAGAAGGTTAAACATTTTTACTTTAGTTGTTCTAAGTGTAACTACCAACTTAGGGAAGATATACTTATCCATAGGTATAAATTCCATATAACAATGCATATGTTGACTCGTGCCTCCTCGATGTATGAGCTGGCTCCATCTCACGAACCTCGGATCTTGGGGGGCAGGATGTGGTACTTCTCCCCACTGATACCAAAAGAGTGGTATTCTCTCCAAGAATAAAGTCGCTAGTATAGAACCAAACCTGAATTGCTTCAAGTGTCTTTGCTTACCCTTGGTAAATTGATGCTTCATATTCACTAAAAGGCCTCTACACCTGTTGAACATGGTGGGAGTCAAACATGCAATAGCATACTAAAACTGAGACTTGGAAGCCTCAAGCAAATATTGCGTGCTAGATACAAACGCCACGGTGAAAAAAATTGTTCTCAGAATGAGGTTGTTGGTGATTGTTGTAATCTTCGCCTTACTTCCATTGGTTATCTTGACACCAAGACAATATCTATGGACTAGACTCCTAGCACTCTCATCTCCTTGGCAAGATCCAAAGAGTTGAATTGTTTCTCCTTGATGGGATAATCACGTGATGAAATAGATGTCCATTTCTGCCAGTTCCAGTTCTTGCCCTCTGATGATGAAGATGTCTCGATCTACATCCCAAAGGCTGATCAGATAGGGTAGCAACTCCATCTGATCCCTCAACTATGTGGTCCAAAAGAATTTCAATAGGCCACAATCCCTTAGAGAATTTATGAATGCCAGATCC
The DNA here is from genome assembly GCA_031772625.1 of Pinus tabuliformis. Lineage (NCBI taxonomy): Eukaryota > Viridiplantae > Streptophyta > Pinopsida > Pinales > Pinaceae > Pinus > Pinus tabuliformis. Next base: position 1,691,871,796 of record CM062819.1, read on the forward strand.
TGAGATTCTTGGAAATCCTCGGCCTCATGGCCTCGTTCTTTCCACTCCAAGACCATATTCTCCTACAAAACAGCATTTAAAAACTTATTAAAAAATCAACTTTTTTTTCTTTAAAGAGAGTTTTTAACTTCAAAAACTCACTCTTGGTGCCATTGCACCAGTTTTTCAAAACATCATGATGGCATCACGTGAGCATTTAGGCTCGAGTGTGACCATCGCAGGTCTGATGACCATACCCACGATGGTCGTTGGGGACCTAAAATTTTAAAATCCTCCTTTTTCGCATAAAATTCACCATTAAAATTACATAAAAAAGTAATGAAATGCAAGTGAAGGGATGTGGCTCTTACTTGTCACAGACGGATCATGAAATGGTACCCTGGATCTCCCACTGCAGCCATCGGAAAATCAAGAGAAATAGGGCACAAAATCACTTTAAGAGTTCATTTTGGTAAAATGGTAACAAATGAAATTACTTTTACCTGTTAATAACTTCTAAAAGTTATTTTGTCAAATATTATTAGATATTTTAATATTTTTTCTCTCGATATCGGTGATGGGTGTGTTTCTTGTGCAGTTACAAGTGCTTTCAATGTGAACATTGATCATTATTGACCAGTTCTTGGAGTTTTATTTTATCTCTTTTTCAAACTCATTAAATAAATGGAAAAGGAACCTCCCTAGAGTCATCTTTGAACTCTTTTCTGACTCTCGAAAACTGAAAAGATTGTCGAGTACTTGTCATTTCAAACTCGTTAAAGTAAATGAATCAACATCACCTCAGTATACGTTTACCCCTTTTTCGAGCTGAGATTGACTATTTACGAAAAATGTATGCCTTCGTCGACATGGTCAAGAGGTTCCCTCTTATATTGTTTTCCACCTTTTCGGGTTCAAGGGACAAATTATAAAAAGGGACATGATGAAGTTTTCTTTTTCGTTTCTTTTTCAAAATCTCTAAACATGAAAAATATATCGAGTTATTATTACATCGAGCTCATTAAAACTTTACAAAGAAAGACTCATCACCATGATGAGACCGACCTTCTCCTTCCTAGGGCTCATAAAAATTACTAGGATGGATTCATTTGAAGAATGAACTTACATAACAAGCATATGTTATCCCCTTGAATCTTGTGGTAAAAATAATTGGGGCACTCACTAGAAAGAGTGGGGAAAAATGAAGATGAGACATCCTTTGTATAGGTAGCATGTCACTCTTGAACATGGCACTCTTTTTCTCTTGTATCGGGTTTGGGATATCATCATTCAGTCACTTGTCCTTCCAGGTTTGGGTGATCCATTTTGCCTCTCATCTTGACTATTCCACACTATCATCATGACCTTTAGTCCCATGTTGAGTCATATGCTGCCACACTCCGGAGTCGTGTTGCCAATATGGTCAAGAGAAGTCCAATCTGCAGTTATTTACATATGCATTATTTGAGTCATTGCTACAGTCTTGAATATCATTCCACTTTTTTCTTTGCTTCATTTCGATGATGGGGGATTCATCATTTCCCTCCTTCAATTGGTCACTTCCTGTCGACTTTAGCTCACTATCTAGGAAGATGACTTGGGAACTCCCTTTCATTACCTTAGATATGGCATGCCCTAATGGCTAGTTCATCACATCCAACGACAGGTCTTCATTATTGGCTTTTGATCAGGTGATTCCACAAGTGTTTGACTTCAGATTCATTATCACATTCACAGATTGTACTGTTGTACCTTGAGAGCCATTTTCATTATTGGTGGTTTCTCTTGTACCTATTAATGGTACACATCATTGGCCAGTAATCAGGGGGTTTTCTAGCATGTTCAACTTCAACATGCTTATTCACATGTTGGAATTCGTACATTGATCAAGTCGAGATGGAGCACAAGACCTTGAGTCTTGTCTATTATGGCTCAGGCTTAATGGAGTTTTATTTTATTCATGATTTTTCACATGTTTCTACTATACAGATGGTTATGACCATACCGTGAGACTTTATATTCATGATGATCCTTGTTATCTGGATGGTTGCGCCCATACCATGGATCTTTTATTTAGTCTTCATCATCCAGATGGTTTTTTCCATGCTGTGGATTCATGTCTTAATCTCAAATATGTATATGTATATGTGTCCTTGATTTGCAGGTCTCCTGATAGTGCGTGTCCTCATCCTTGCTAAAATCTCATAAAGCATCTTAGCCATCACTCCTCGTTCTGCCTTCATGTCTTAAGGGGCATCTGTTACACAATATTTTGTCATCCCTCCTGCACTCCCTTGTGCCATACCATGTAGTGCCTGAAACATGATCATTATACAATATACTGATCCATGTATACATCTCAGATCCCTCCTTTAACTTTGCTTGGAAAATATCTAGAGTATTCCCTGAAGAAATGGCTCATAAAACCCTAAAAGGAGAGTCCTCACCCTTATGAAGCTCAAAACCGTGATGATCATCTGTTGCACCTTGTTAAGCTAGCGATGGAATCACTTTGTTCCCTCTCATACTCATGATGATCTCAAAAAGGAAGTTTTCCCAAAGAGGATGAGAAGCTTCGTGATCTAGAAGCTTCTAGAGCAGCGAGCTGGAGGTGGTTTTGCATAGATGAGGTTGAATCCTCTTAATTTGACCTCTTAGTCTCATCCCTACGAGCTACCTCCTTGAGATGTGGGCCTAATCCTATCTTTGGAGGAGACCTAACTCCCTCTCCAAGCCTATAAACTCCCCCTCTACCATTCCCAAATGGTTGATCTATGTCCATTTGCACCCATATGTTGAGCTTGTGCTTAGAGGCTATTCATTAGACTTGGAGGAGTGTTGGAGAGTTTCTTGGCTTGGACTTGGATTACCACTCAAGGAGAGGCTTTCAAAATCAAGGATATGGTTCTAAGCTTCCCCTTTATTCTTTAAATAATAATACAATTGTTGGTTCATCTTCCCAAAATATATATGTTCATGTATGTATCGGTTTGGCATTCCTTGATAAGCTAAATAGGTTATTATTGGATTTGTTATTGTTTTTGGTATGCTTCGTTGTCTCTTGGTCACTTGTACAGTTACATGAGCACTCGAAGAAGAAGAATAAGTCTGTGACACAAATGATTCGAGGATCTCAACAACAGAAATTGGATTAGCATCAGAGCAAGGTAGGCCTTCTCTCTTGTTCTACTTTTCAATTATAATCTAGGAAGATGTCTAGTTGATTTTCCCTTCAGTTGATAGACCCACTCATTGGGCTAGAGGGATCATCTCTATCTGCAGAGAGGATTAACCTTGTCCACAAGGTTATAGGCCCAGATACTTGGGAGGTGGTGAAAGAGGCCATCAAGAACATTGATGTTCATGGGGAGTTGTTTGACATCACTCAGGATCGCCCTACTAGACATAGAGGTCTCATTCAACTGAAATATCTTAGGAATGTTGATGCAACCCCTTTTATGTCTGATAGATTCATTGGATCTTGGGTCCAATTCCCCCACCATGACCAAGTATCCATTTATTTTTCAAAGTATTTATATGAAGATTTTGTGTTACATATGAGGCCAGATTACATTGATACTAGACCTCATTATTATGGATCCAACTTGGGACATACCTATGAGTGCGAGGGGGCTCGTAGGGACCCTATGCATGTACCACCACCTCTGATTTTCTTACTACTACCATCTTAGAGCTTGGTATTACCGACAAAGCTAAAGGCGTTGTCATAACTCGGTGGTTAGACCAAGGATACTATTGGAGGAAACATGTGCACATAATTGTCCAGTGCATGTGTTGCATTGGATGGAGAGATTAGGAGACCACCGTCATTGCCTCGTGACCTGTCAGTGCCATTATATGATGAAGCATTTCTTGTGAGTTTTCTCATTGACCATCTTTTGACATATACATGTATGTGTTGTGATGTCATTCATGACACTTGGAGGGTGCACAACCTGCGTAACACAAACCATATATATATATATATATATATATATATATATATATATATATATATATATATATATATATATATATATAACTATAACTTTTGACTCTTATTGTCAAATTATGCATAAATATTATATTAATTTCTAGTTCATATTATATTTCATTTATATTAATAAGTTTATGATGACATGTAGACATAGCCCAACTACATAAATGAGCTTATAAGGTCAACAGAGGGGGAAGTTGATCATCCTGGCCATCCTCGACCAGAGCATGTTTACATGGATTCTCCTCCATCTCCACCTCCACCTCATATGTTCACTAATGTGGAGGAGAGCCATTGTGTACACATGTCCATACACAAAGTATTGTTGAAGACATTTTTATGTGGAGACATGAGTGGGATGATAGGTATGGAGGCACTGATGATGCAGGTCCATCAATGTAGACCCCAATCATTGAGCCATGGGAAGGGGAGCACCAAACCCAGATTTATCATACCCCTATCCTATCTTACTTGTATTTGGACTCGATTGAGGTTACTAGATTCATGTATATGTAATTAAAAATGTGTTTCAAAATCATTTATTTCCATATTGTTTATTTTGTACAAATAATGATCTAATTAGCTTGAATTTGAATGTGTTATATTACAATACCAACTTATGGACACTTACTTTGTGCAACATAACTCACATAAGAGTTCTAGTAGTACTCAAAGTGGATAGTTTGTATATTTTAAGGTTCATTTCATAGGGAACATTCACATGTGATACAGACTTTGTATATTTTCATACATGGAAAATTTATGTATGTACATGGACATTATTTTAGTTTATGGATGCTTATTATTTCAGTTTATGGATTTTCATGTGATATTTGTAATTTGTATATATTTTCATATGGATATTTTATTGATACACATATCCACTTTTTTAGTTTATGGATTTGTATTAATCTTGTTTATAGATGCTCATTTATTTTTGAAGTTTATGGATCTGTTAAAATTATTTCGATAATTTAAAAAACAAACTATATAATATGACTTTTATTAGTAAAATATAACAATTTTGATTTCCAATTTCATAGACTAAGAAAATAAATACAATATTAAGTTATGATGCAAGTCACTTTGATACTTAAAATGAACTAAAATATATCATGTATCAATTTAATATTGAACAAAGAAAGAACTACAATCATGCTTCATATTGGCTTGTAGAAAGTGTCTTTTAGTGCAATCAACATGTATGTTATTACAATTCAATTTTAATACTAAATTATTTGAATTATAAAGTCTTTCATATATATATATATATATAAATGAAAAAAAATTTGACCCACCCATATACAATTGCATGCACAACTTTTTTAAGTATTTCATTCAATTTCTTATCTCAAGGTTCAATTCAAAAACACAAATAGGATTGAAATAAGTTTTATTCAATTTTAAAATATGTCATGTAAACATCAAATAGCTTTTTTTCAACATTATCTCTTTTGATATTATCTACAAGAGCTTAGTGATAACATGATATAACTCAATCGTATTGAAATTTAATATATAGGTCAAAAAACAACATATGACCAACATTTCTATAATTTCATATAATGTTATCAACTTTCCTAAATTTACAAATAGTTATCCAGGTATTTCAATTAATTCCTTATGATTGAAATGTGCTTTATTCAATTTTTAAAAACTTAAATATGATCGAAATAAGTAATATTCAATTTTAAAATATGTGGAGTTGTAAAAGTTAAAATACAAGTTTTATTCGATTTCATTTTGTTTGACGTTATCTACAAAATCATAGTCACAATGCATGTCGCCAATAATTTTTTGTGCTCACATTGAAATCAATGCACAATGCTAAACTAATTACCTTGAAATTAATGTACACCATATATCTAGTTACATCAAATCAGAAATTAACATCTTCGTTGAAATCAATACATCTAATGCAATCAATAAAATAGGATGGGAAATCAACACCTATGCTAAAATCAATGCATATAATCCAAACAATCAAATATGATTAGAAATAAGCATCTACATTGAAATAAATGCATCTAATGCTGCAAGAAATCTAATAGGATTAGAAATCCACATCTACACTGAAATCAATGCATCTAGTGCTAACAATCAATTAGGATTAGAAATCAACATCTACACTGAAATCAATGCATCTAATGCAAGTTGAACTAAACAAGATTAGAAATTAACATCTTTAATGAAATTAATGCATCTAATGAAAGAAATGGTATAGAATTAGAAATAAACATCTACACAGAAACCAATGCATCTAATGCAAGAAATAAAATAGGATTAGAAATCAACATGTATACACTAAAATCAATGCATCCAGTGCAAGAAATTTTATTCCCTTTCTCTCCCCCCTCCATATATATCGATATCTCCCTCCATATATCCTTATTTTTCTATCTACCTCTCCCCCCTAGACATACACACACACTCTCTTCATAAATATCTATCTCACCCACCCTCCCTCCCTCTATATCTCTCTTCTTCCCTCTCTCCCCCTTCCATATATATCTCTATCTCCCTCCATCTCTCCTTCCTGATCTCTCTATATCACCACACAAAAATACACGTTATTTCTCCATATCTATCTATATACCCCCTCTGCCTCTCCCTCTCCCTCTCTCTCTCTCTCTCTTCCCCTTCTCTCCATCTCTCTCCCCTTCTATCTCTCTTCCCTCCTAATATCATCTATCCCTCTCTCTCCATCTCCCTTGTTACTCTCTCTCTCCACTTTTCTCTCTCTATATGTTTTTCTTCTTAGCTCCCACTATCTCCCTGTCCAAATACATATCTCTCTCTCCATCCCTCTCAAGTCCTCTCTCTCTTCCTTTCTCTCCCACCTCCCTGTCTCTCCCCCTCATCACTCTCTCTCTCTCTCTCTCTCTCTCTCTCTCTCTCTCTCTCTCTCTCTCGTTCGAGCTTTGTCCCACAGCCCTACTGACTATCTCCCTCCCTCTATCATTCTATCTCTCGCGTCTCTCCATATCTCCTTATTTGTCTTTCTATCTCACCCACAAACATACACACTCTCTCTCCATCTCTCCCTTGTCACTCTCCCCCTCTCTCCCCACCATTATCTCTCTATATGTCTTGAACATCTTCCTTCCCTATATTTTCATCCAACTCAACTTCTTGAGCTCCCTCTCTTTCTTGGAGACTCCCTCCTCCTCTCCCTCTCTCCATATTTGTGTCCCCCTATCTATCTCTTACCCTTATCTCCCACTCTCTCTCCATTATATTTCAAAAAAATTTAAATACTTTGACAATTAAAATATTTTTTAAAATATTTTTTATTTTTATTTTGATGTCGTACAACATTTTTTTTTAAATACATATTTAAAATGAAAGATTTAAAATGTGTGTTGTACATTCACCTTGAGGGAAAATGACAATTTTCCATGGAAATAATATCTAGAATTTTCCAAAACATTAATGTTCTGACTACCTCCATCAGAGATACATAGAGCACTTCATGTCTTCTAATTGAAACTATTTGGGTTTTATTTATTTAAATAGCTCTAGGTTATGCTTACTTCACGATTTTAAAAATATTTTATATTTTATTATGTTAGATTTATAAAAAAATAGGTTAAATAAAATTAACATATTGAGTTAGCTTGTATGACTCTTTAAATTGTGTTAATGAATCTTTTGTTGATGCCTACTATGTACATCAATCATATTCATTAATGTGGCTATGCTAGTATATATTATAATATAACAAAAATTATATTATATTAAAGTTATTGAATATTATATTAATCCAAAATTATTAAATTTAATATTAACATAAAATATACTAATAATAAACTTTTTTATACTTATATTAGATTTCATAATTTAATTTATTAATAATAATAATTTTTTAATATTAATATCAAATTTAATAAAGTTTCTACATGTCATGATGACAAAAATTTATAATAAAATTTGGGATTTTAAAATGTGGTTTAAAATTTAAAATCTTTACTCATTCTAAAATCTAAATTATGGTATTCAAAATTTGTTTTATAAAGTCTTGATCAAGTGTTTCCGAGACCCTCCATCGAGCTATTTGAATTTGAAATTTAAACGCTTAATTGAGCGCTTAAAGCACTCGATCAAGCCTCTGAACTCTTAAAATCCAGAATTTCAACACCCCTTCAACAAATTTCCCTGCAACATCATTTTGTACCCTAACAAACTTAGGAAAAAATTGTCTTTAGGTGACAGAGTTGATCATGCTAGATTCATGAAGGAATCCTCTATCCAATGGCATAAGAGTTTGACATTTTCAAATTCATACGATTTTTTTCATCTAATTTCTCTTAAACATAATGCTTGTTTTTTTTAAACAAATTTAAAGAGGTTGAATAAAAAATTAATATCATAAAATATACAGAAAAAATTCAAAAAATACCATTATAATTCAAAACGATATTCTTGGATTTTCAATTTATTTAAATAGATGAAAAATACCTTATGTGAACACATGTCTGCAAAATGCAATTGAAATATTACTTCTCTGACTTCAAAAAATAATAAAAAATATATAATTTTGCATAAAAAAATAAATATTTAATATGAAAAACTTAACTCTCTCTATAGATCATGCTCATATTTTTTTTTTTTAATTACACATTTTAGACTAAGTTATGCCAAGCAAACATATGCATACCTCTTAATATGTATGAAAATTTCTTAGGACAATAATTTCATTTAATAAAAAATGACGTATTATATGACACTAAATATTTTTGCAAAAAATATCATTAAGACAACAACATAATTCTCCACAATTTTTCTTTTTACTCAGAATCAAATTCATAGTGCTTATATGACTTTTGAGAGCTTGGATAAAAGAGGGAGAACTTGAAATTTAATCATCACATTTGACCCAAAAGTATAACCCATATTCATACATTCAACTGTATTCTTCCTTCAGTGTTAAATTTAAGAAAAAAAAATTGAGTAAAAATCGTTAAATGAAAATTTTTCATTTTTCATTAAATATAATATATTAAGTAAAGAATTAAAATGTGCAGAAAACAAATTAAAGCATAAACATAAAAAAATGTTATAGGGTAGAAATTCATAACAAACTTAAAAGGTTTTGAAGCCAAAATTGAGATTAAAACCCAAAAATTTGAAATCAAACCCAACTATTTTGGAGAAAATGTTTAAGATTGGACTAAATAATGTTTCTCAACTAGATTATGAATGTTTTAAAGTGACTTGAACAAATGATTACATAGTGAAAAGTTAGATTTGCGTTGGAACATGTTTTTAAATCAGTTCAAACAAGTTAAAAGCATAGTTTTTAAAGGATTTAAATACGAGAGTTTTAAAATTAGTAGTTTTTAAAGGATTTAAATACGAGAGTTTTAAAATTAGTGATGGTTTACTGATGCCATTTGGGTGTGATGTCATATCGGTGTGAGAGTAGAGCACATTTTATTTCAAATTTATATATATGTAAAACGCCAATCTCATTTAAATTGTTTAACTATATAAATTTATTACTTAATTTCATCTAATTTTTATTATTTTGTATAGTTTTTTATATTAAAATTGTAAAAAGCTTTTTAAACCATTAGTATTATGTTTGGAGAGACTATATATAAAATATTTGTAGGGAAAAAATGTTTCGGTCAATGTGGAGGAAAAATTAATTTGGTCTCGCGAGGAGTACAATCTAATCAAGTAATTTATAATTTTCTCATATGATATTAGATTTAGATGTCATTTTGAAAGGTTTGTTTTACCAGTTTAATGAAAATCTTGAATGAGTGTTTTTGTACTTACGAAACTTGGATTTTTAGTGCCATTGAATTTATAATTCCATAAACCTAAGGGATGAAAAATTCACTTTGACTCATACCCAAAATTATGTAAAAAAATAAATTTTAAATTGATGTTTGAGATCTAACCTTGCCATTTCCTTACGTAAAGTTAGTTTTGTATAAATCTATGTTGTAGAAACTTTCAACATGTATAGTGAAGCTCGGGTTCAACATTTCTAATGAAGCTATGGCTTTTTACTAGGAATTGAGATATTTGACTATGGTAAAATAATTCTAATTGACATTGGAACACTAAATAGTATGCCCTTGGTAGAAGTATAATTTTTTTTTGGAAAATAATTTTGAGTCAATTGATGGCTTTCAGTGTTGCATCAATAATACTGCAATCCAAAGAGCTTCTTTTAATTATCAAACCAGAGTTCATACAAACTTAAGAGGGGTCAACACTATATGTGCAACAAATATCTTCATCTTCCTAGTATGGCTCTCTTTGATGAGGGTGAAAGAAAACAATGAAGTAACTTCAAATGAGAAAAGATCTAGGTAAGCCACTAGTCCTAAGTTGCATAAGGTAAATAGCAATAAAAATACTTATTTCTACTTTTCTAGAAAGTAAATCATAGAAAGGATATTTATTCTACCTGCATAAATGTAAAGTACACATATTATATTACTTTTGTAGAAAGGAAGCATTCTTCTAACTGACTTTTTCAGTAAAGAAATCACACTTTGATGAAAGTAAATTACATGAAAGGGAATCTAATTTAGTTACAGAAATCAACATTCAAAAAACAAGCATTGCAAAAGCTAAATGATGACTCTACCAAGCTTCATGTCAACCAAAGTGGTCTCACAGCATTCATAGGCTATTCTAGGACATAAATCTACTTCCACCATGAATTCAAAGTGAAGTGGCCAAGGGAGAAGCTTCAAAATAGATTGTTATAGGAAACTGCCAGCAAGCTTGTTTGTCAAGTTAACCTGCCAAATGCCTAAGCTAATCAAGTGAAAATGTTGTGGGGCCAATTTTTTAATTAAATTTATTGTTTTTAAACTTCAATCAAAGTAGAATCAACTCAAAATAGCTTCATCAACAGATGCTAAAATTTAGCAAAAATTTACTACTAAAACCAGAAATTTCAGAAAAATGAACTAGCAAACTAATCTAAGTAATCCAATGTTGAAAATGACTTTAATAAGATTATGCTAATTATGCATCACACTATTAATTATCTAAATAACCTGAAAACAAAACTTTTTCAGTCATTTAATCAATCTAACCTACAACTAATGAAGCATGAACACTAAGTGCAGAAATGGGAAATGGAGATAAATAAGAAAATGTTAAAAATAACATAAAAGAAATGGTACAACAGGGCTCTGAGGATACTCAGAGACCTATGAAGGAAACCAAGCCTTAGAAGCTAAAAATAAAACTATCATTCATTATTACAAAAAATTCAAGTACATCATTGTTGGAAATGAAGGGAGAACTACTAAATAACTAGTGTTCTTCTCAAACATACCAAAAATTTCTCTCCTTAGAGACTAATTAAAATTAGTGCTTATACAAGAGGATGGGAAAATAATCCTCCTTGAAAGCAAGGATGATTTCCCCTCTAAAATCCCTCAAAAAGTGGATTTGGTCCCCAACAGTAGAAATCTTCATTAAATTTTGAGCTTTGGCTCCTCATGTAGCAAGGAACACATCCCTAGATTTTCTTAATTAGTGGATCTTTAGATTTGTTCAATAATTTCATAATATATTATTTATTTATTATCCAATATTGATCCATCTTGTAGCAGGGAGAGAGTCCCTAAATTATCTCATTCTGCATATCTTTATAAACAACCTAATATTTTCACAATATTCTGCGAAATAAATAATTTTGGGCCCATCATAAGCAATGATAAATTGAATTCCTAAGGACCCATTAATACTATGAATTAACTCTATAATGTGCAAGTAAGGAGGTTGAGAAAATGTTTTAGGTGCCTAAGAATGACCAAATGGGCCCTATAAAATATCCAATGTTAGGGCTCATCATCTCCCCCCTACTAAAATTGTTGCTTACCCCTGAGAAACTCAATCATTTCCCTTCTACTTTCCCTCCACTTGCCTCTATTGTTGTGGTGCCATTGGCTACCCTATTTTTTGCTTTTTATGTTGGCTTGTCTCATGCTCTGTTTGCCACTCCATTATTTGCTCTATATGGTTTCTTATATGTTGTTCTTCTTTTTGCTTTGCATACTTCTTTAAAGGTTCAGGTGGTTGAAGTGTTTTTGTTGTGGGTGACTTGATATTGTTCATTGCTGGTGATTGCGGATCCTATATCAGCCTACAGGAGATCCTATAGTTTCTTAGGTTTGTTGGTCTTCATAACTCCTAGATTTGATACTACAAATTTGGGCTTGTAGGGATTTTGTGGACGTCTACAAGACCGTGTGTTTTTCTGTAGCTGCCATTAAAGCTCCTTAGGCTCACAATTCCATCTAGATGTGACCTTGAAAAATTCTTATAATTCAAGAGGAGACAACTTGTGGTGATGGAGAGACATTCTTTGTTGATGATTGTTGGACAGGAGGAAACATGGATTGGTGTAGGTGGTTAGTGAAACACTGATGAGAAAGTTAAAGGTTGATGGAATGTGTGTGTGCTAGGGGCTTCTAGAGATATTCTCCCTTGCCAACAGATGGAGAAACTTCAACTTTGCACCCTTTTTCTATGCTCGGTAGTTTCCTATATCAATATATGATTTTTCCTATAACAATTCAAGACAATGATTAAAATGGATAGAAGAGACTTGGAAATGACAGAGGAGGCTTCAAAAAGATGTGGGAATGAGTGAGATGGATGTAGAGAAGCTTGTTGAAGGTTTTGAAGGTGGGTGCTTGGACTGTAGGATGATATTATTGACTACTGCTAGAATTTTGTTGTACCTGCATCACTATTAGAATAGATAAAATAGAGGTGACTTTTTGTGTATTCATTTTTATTTTCTTTTCCCTCTTATTTTTATTTTGAGGCCCATAGGCTGTGAGGTTAGATTTTTTCTTGGATTACATATTTTTTCCCCATAGAAGTCTAGGTATCCCTTATGCCTCCCACAAATCACACTGAGGATTACTCTTTTTATATTCCCCCTAGCCCTTGTGAAAACTCCCTTTAGAGTTAAAAAAAAACAACTAGGATGGTTCTAAACGAGGGCTTCTACAGGAAATAGTGTTTCTTGTAGAAGCTATAAAAAAGGAATATTTTGACAATAGTGGCCTCAATTTTCAATTACATAACTAGTTTTTAGATTATTGGCCATAACACATCATACTATCCATCAGATTCTCATGAACACCCTTTACAAGTAATCTGAATTCTACACTGCTCAATAAGTTCAAGAATTGAAAACACTTAACGCATAGCTCTTTCTTATTACAAAGGGAGAAATGATGGTGAATAATATGAAGCAAAAGAGAGGAATAATGTGATGACCAACTTGGTGATTTGGATACCCTTCACCCTTGGAGAATTTACCATTGTGTGGCCCAGAATTTCTGTAACAAACCATTTGCAACTCTGTTGTGTTTCTATGTACCTTATAGCAATTAATTAATTATTGTCCAACACCCCTGTAGTAGGTATTTTATATAGTATCTCTCCCATAGAAATTTTTTTATATAAAAATTCTCTTGTAGAAACAACTCCCTTGTAGCATGAAAATGTATTTCATTATTTCTCCATGTTTTGAGGTGGAAAATGGCATGCTCATGTTTTTTAATGAGGTGGTGGGTGGGCTCAATGTGTAAGAGTATTTGTCCCATCTATCACTTGTAATTTAAAGTTAAAATCATGAAAGATCATGGCACCTCACCACATAAGTTAATAAACACATTTTTGCATGATATTTCCTATTGTCTCTTTTCGTACCCACGCCTATGATTTGAGGTAGGTAAATATTGAGTTTGGTTGAGAATTTATTCTTTGGTTGGCTACCTATAGTGACCCCTCATACTTAAACACTCACAGGAGAAATTACATAGTGTTTCATGGAATCCAAAGGGTTAGATTTACATATCTTACTTACCTATGGAGCTACTTGATATCAATTTAGAGTTGAAGAATGTTTAAAGGTTTCATTGGAGGTATGCTTCTTTCATTTATGACTGCAAGGAGATATGCTTCTCGTTTCTGATTGCATGGAGATCTACTTCTCTTTTCTTACTGCATGGAGATTTTATTATCATTTATGACTACATGGAGATATAATTATTACTTTTTGGTGTATTTTATGTTCAATATTATTATGCAAAGGCCCTCCTACACTTTTCCCTTTTGTGATGGTAAATGGTGACTTTGTTGGGCCCTTGAAGGTTGCTACATGAAACATAGTTTCCCGTAATAGTCATAAGGGTTCCATAAACTCACCATTTATTGGAGTTGTGACTAATGTGGATACTTTATGGGGATAAGGTAAGAGTATTTTGTAGGTGGACATGGTGGAAAATGGCAAATAGAAAGCTCAAGTTGTGGTTGTGGATGGAGGTAAGAAACTAACCCATTCAAAAATGTCAATTTTTTAAAGTGTTGGGATTCCCTTTCTTCTTGATTAGATAAATGAGGATTATAATTAGAGACATGGGGATGGCTTCGTTTTCCTCAAAAAGGGAAAAAAAAAGACAGATGTGATTGTTTTGTTTGAAATAGGCTTAAACATATGGAGTTTGTTGCGGTTTTTTTGGCCATTTTTTAAAGTGCTCAGATCCCAGTTTTGACTTGGGGGGTTGATGAGGTATTAAATTAGAATCCTAATGATGCATACCCCAAACAAAATAAGTTAGAAAATTTTGTTACCGTGTCTTTTTTCTAAAACGAGCTTGTTGATGGGCCTCTAAATTAGACATAAATTAAGGCCCATGCCTCTAAATTAAACATAAATTAAGGTCCATATAACCATCCTTCGACATATTAATCTCTCTTTTTGCATTAGATAATGTATTTTTAACTTTAATATGTTCATTCGGAAGGTTTATGAATAGTTGAATATTTGTGCCTAATATTACTTTTTTTGTGAAATATTATGAGAATATTGCGCAGATTATGAATATTTGGAGGAGGAGATAATTTAGGGACTTGCTCCCTACTACAGGGGGATCTAAATTAAATAATAAATCAACAATATATTATGGAATTATGGCATAGATTGTGAAAATCCAATGATAAAGAAAATCTAGGAATGTTTTCCTTGCCATTTAATGCAGTTCCTAGTATTGGGAACCAGATCCACTAATAAAGGGATTTTGGTGGGGAAATCTTCCTCCTTGCATGGGGAATGATTCCTGATCATTTTGTATAAGTACCAAGTCGAATTTTCCTCTAGGGAGGGATTTTTATTAGTCTTCTTATGGAGAGAACTTGAACTTTTGCAGCTCCGTTGTATTTTCTTGTAGGGATGTAATTGTATTGATGAAAATAATGAATATTGGTGTCATGTTCAGCTTCTAAATCTTGTTATCATCCATAGGCATCTGATTTTCCTTGGGATTGGCCATCACAGGAGCCTCAGAGCCCTTTTGTATCATTTATTTTTATTCTTTTCAGTTCTTATTCACATGCATCTCTTGTTCTTGTTTCTTTCTATTTCTACATTTAGTATTAATGATTTCTTGTTGTAGGATTAGGTTAAATGGTTAATGTAAGTTATTTTGAAGGGTCAAAAGCATCATTTCATCCTTGGAAAATATTTGGAAGGTCATAGTAATCATTGAGCTGCTTGAATTAGTTTGCTTATTCCCAAATCTAGATTTCTGGAACTCCTTTGTGGCAAATAGCAACAAATTTCTGTTATTTTTTAGAGAATTCTAACAATCTTCAATCAAGTTGGTTCCACTTGCATTAGACCAAAACAACATTCTGTTTAATAACAAAATTTACACCATTGCATTTGCACTTTATTAGGTTAGGCATTTGATATATTTACTAGCTAACTAGTTCTCGAATTTCTAATTTTTCGACTAGTAATTTTCCATTCTTTAATAAATATTTCCCATGTATAAAAAAAATTGTGGATAGATGTAGAAAATAATGTGTGTTGTTATAGGGAGACCTCACCTCATTTGCCTCATCCAAGCCTCATCCACCCATGTCACCAACATTCACTAAAATCTCAATCTGAATTCTTGTTTTATAAGCAAAGAATTGTCATTTCCATTGAGCAAATCTACCTATATTGAAGCCCTTGCTTGAGTTTTGGGTAGTGTACAAAACCTCCATTCCTTATTCTTCAATTATCCACCTTTTTTAAACTCCATTCCACCTTCTAGACCACTTCCTAAGCTTTCGGCCTATTTTTTTGTAATAAAACAGGGGATCTTGTAGACATCTTGTAGGAACTAGTACTTCCTGTAGATGTCCTATAGGAAAACCTGTAGTGGTCTGTTTTGAGCCCAAATTGATAAAAGTAATCACTACAAGCCAAGATTAGGCCCCTACTTTCCCTCTGATCCATCTGAACCATTGTACTACTTTTCCTCCACACCTGTCTCCCCTACCAAAGAACCAAGCAAGATTATCATTTACATTTTTCAAGAAAAAAGATAAAAAGGAAAAAGTTATTTTATATTTTTCTGTGCACACAACAGTTAGAACTCTCTAGATCATATTCCATGCTCATTTAGTTTAAATCATCACATATGATAAATAGGGTTAAGTTAGGTTTCTTTTACATTTAGTTCATGATCTTTATGCAATTAGAATATGTTTTTTTCCTTGTACTTTATTTCTTGCAATAGGTTAGGGTTTCCATTTCAGTTCATTTTTTGCAATTAGTTTAGGGTTTGATTTCAGTACATGCACTACATTACATCATGACAGCAAAGGAAGGACACATTGTATGCTGCATATATAGTGCAGATACCTCTTAAGTTTGTACGAACCCCAGGTTGATAATTAAAAGTCGGTAATCTTTGGAGTTGCAGCATTCTTGTTGCAATACCGAGGCTCATCACTTTTCGGCACCGTTACCAGGGAGGTGTCAAAGTATGCAATTTTTTCTTCCCTAGTTGATTCATTTCTTTTTACTTTTTGCAAAAACAAAAAATAATTGCATTAGGCATATTTAATTTCAAAATTGGAAAAGTGCATTGCATTATTGTTTTCATTCAATCATAAAAACAAAAAAAATCTCCAACACCAACCCAACCCCCCATTTGATCACGTGGTGCAGTAAGAGCCACATCACCATTCACTTTTGTAGGTAGAAGAAGAAGATGGCAAAGAATGTAGAAGAAATGGATGGATATGATGACAATGAGGAAGATCCTCTCGGATTTCCCATTCAAGATATTGATGGTAGTGTGCACATGAAGAACATCCCTCCATCTTTTCTTCCAAAATTTCATGGTCTAAGGTCAGAGGATCCAGAAACATTTCTCTTTGAATTTGAAATTGTTTGTAGATATTATGGTTACTTATTAAAAACTCAAAAACTGAGATTGTTTCCGGCAACATTGAAGGATAGAGCTCTTAAATGGTTCATGAGTTTAGGGACTAATTCAATAAGATCATGGAATGATATGCAAAAGATATTTCTAGAAAAATATAAAGATCATGATCTTAAGGAAGAAATATTTAGAATGAATAAAAAATAAGATGATACCCTTGAGGATATAATAAAGAGGTTCATTTACAATGTTAAGAGGGGAAAACTACATCATTTAGGATCTGACACACTAAAAACCCTCTTACTTAGAACAGTTAGGGATGAGTGGATTGATCTCCTTGATGTCATGAGTAGAGGTGATGTATACTAGTTATCATTTGAAGAAATTTGTGAAACATGCAAACACATATCAAGAGCAAGGGCAAGAGTAAGTAAATCAACCTCAAAATCAATATGTCAAGCTAAATTTGAAAATTTGTTTCATGACTTTAAAACAGAAATTCTTAGCAATTTAACGAAACAAGTAGAAATGTTAAGAATGCAAGATTAAGAAAAAGAAGATGTTGATATTTGTGTTGTCCATGCAGAATCACATGATGTTAAATATTTTTCATCATTACCAAGGTTGAAGGAAGTTAACTAAGAGGATAATGGAGCAAGTCAATCACCAAAGAAACTATGTTATGTAGCTCCAAGAGGACCATGACAACCTAGTCAACCTAGTATGATGCAAGATCCTAATTCACAATTTAAAGGTTATGCATATCCACCTAAAACTAATTGGAACACACCCTTTCCTTGGCAACATTGGCCATCTCAACCCCAAAACAAATCTTGGCAACAAGGTTGGCAAGAAACATATGGGAACCATCCCCAATATCCTCAATATTTTCCACAATATCCTTCATACCCAACTCCATTTTATCTCTACCATCCACCTCCACCACAACCTCAAGCACATCCATCTCAAATATCCACTCCCACTCATCTACCTATACCACCATTTCGAAACTCACACATTGAAGTAGCTCAACCCACTTACAATGTTGAGGTACAACACTTCCAAACATCTCCTCTTGAGCTAAATGGTATTCACCATAGCTCAGGAAGAGTATTGAAAAAAAAAAAAGATTCTCTTCATATCATTGAAGGACCACATCGAAAATAAGAAGATTCAGATGAGAATACCAAAGGATCATGGGATGCATTTGGCGAAAAGCAGACATCAAAATCAGAGATTGAGAAAGCTCCCTCATGGTTACCATCAAATCCTCCATGTATTCAAGAAGACAATCAACAAAAAGAGGAAGAATTGAAGGTCATGTTATAAGAAGACATGAATAATGATCCAGATAAGAAAGCAAACCAAGGGCATGCAAGTTATATTGAGGTTTAGCTCCAGACAGTCACTAAGTTACAGCAACACTCTCTTCTTCAACTATGCTTGATGTCATCAAAGTCAAATAATTTGATCTCTCAAATTAAGGTGCATGTCAAATAATACATTTAAATCCTACATATCATCTTGTATGCCATCTTGATGTCCACATGGCTCCATTGGAAGTATTATTATACTTGAGAGTGATTTTGTTTTCCAAGTAGAGTAGGGTAGAAAAAACAAATGAAAAATAATAGAAAAATAGTAAAATATTAAGTGAAAACCTCCTTCGAGGCACCTGAGATTAGCTCATTGATTGAAAACCTCCATGAGGCAGTCAATGGGTTGGGAAAAAGGAGAAAAAGAGAAAAAAAAAAAAAAGATCCTAAGTGAAAACCTCCTTTGAAGCGTGTTACAGGGAAAAGTGTCTATATAGAACTGCTCTATCCCACTAAGGTGTGACAGCTGCCTTAGAAACAAATAGAGAAAAGCTACTTTCGTTTTTCCTTTATGAATTATAGATATAGAAGAACTGAAAGACCAACCTCTGTCTTGCGCTAATCTCCTGATTTGATTCCTCTCTTCTTTGATAGTCTTTAGCTACCTGCTCCCTTGCACGCCCAGCTTCACAAAGTACCTGTAAGATCACAGTACCATAACACTATACAAAGACATGGATCTATAATCATAAACAATCTAGGATCAGATGTAAATTGACCATACAAATGTAGCAAGCATCAATGACACAAGAGCATGGAGGAAAACTTGAATAGCTTTTATTGATAAACAAGAAAGAGCCAAGAGGAGTTACAACCAGTTGTTCTGACCCAGCGTCAACCTCCCAGCTAAAAAACCCCTCTTCACCTCAAACAAAGCTTAGATCACCCAACAATCTGATGTTTGTCTCAAGAAACCAACAGCAATTCCTTACAATATGCAAAATTCCAGCCTCTGGATCTCTGGGATGAGGGATCCATATATAGATGTCTGTAATGGAGATGAGTCAGCTCATGATTTGATTAGTGTCTTCCCTCTGACAGTTCTTGCTTCCACTTGGAGATTGATGATCTCTTACTCATCCTTGGTTGAATTCAGTGAGGCAAGTGTCACAGGAGAAGATTCTGGAAGCTTCCATTGCCTCTCCACCTCGCGGAATGACATTGCCATTTGTCATTTCTCACCCATCGTACCCCATAGAAGGGATTTTTGAAATGCAACACACCCACACAGTGTATTTAGGTGAGATGCAACGCACTTGGCTAGTGGAGCAACTGAAATGATCCTGTTTTGATCAATTATGAGCAGTTTTTCATGGAGAACTTCTGGGAGAAGTTGTAATCTGTTGACCTTGTTCCTTTAGGGTTAGAAGAACACTTTTAGGGACTTAGGAGCCCTTGATTTATGGACATTTCATGCTTGGGGTTGTAGGGCCCAAAAATGTCTATAACAGTTGCCCCCTAAAGCATGAGGTCGTTAATCTTTTGATGTCGGGTGAAATGCTTTATTATGAGGATCCGAAGTTCTTTCAAGCTGGGAGGAGACCTGTAATAAGATACAATACAATAAATTATCTCCATAATATTTTCATGATCTAGCTGAGGCGGGCATTCCCATGCTCAGCTTTATAAATTCATTTTCATGTACATAGGACAGACAATCGTCTGAGTGTAGACTGATGATTCTGATAGAGCCATCATCCTTTTGATTGGATGATTATCTGTGCGGCAATGATGTACATTTGATGTCTTTATTTCCCTGAATATATATCGCAGCCCGCATGGATGAAACTAGATTCGGGGTCTTCAATCTCGTTTGATCTTCACTCGAAGTACAAGTCGATCCATGTGAGAAATGTTCTGAAGTCGAACATGGAAAGACATCGCTTGATTACCAGCCAATGATGTAAACTGTTAACAAGTGCGAGAGGAATCACGGATAATGATAATGACCCTCAGGGTACTACAGTACAATTCACGTGGTGTGAATAAAGGACTTGGCGTCGAACACCACGCAAAATCTTTCCATCGAAGGCCATTGATGTAAACCTATCGCCGGAAGTGAGAAACTTGCCATTGAGGCATGCAAGCTTCAAAGTACTGAATGGGGTGTTCCTAGATCAACTTCTTGGATAATGAGCTGATGTTGACAAGAAGTGATCCGTCACAGGAGGGCCTTAATGAATCCCACATCAATGACACGGAACGGAGTAAATGATTTTAGTGGAGGTGAAAACGATCTAGTGATATAAGGTTCAGGGTGGCGATCATGAAAGAATGGAGTATAAATGTATGGTAGTGGGTGAGACACAGGTGAATTCTCTGAATGACTTCTCTTGAACATATCGGCGACACTGATGTGATGGATTGGTAGCATTAACTCCAAATGTGGATGGTATGATGGGACCATGGTGATGTGACCGGTGAATGAAACAAACCAACCCGACTCGGACACGGAGTGGAAGTGTCATGTTCAAGAGCGACTTGCTACCAACAAAGTTTCTTCAAGTTTTCTTCCCAATTTTCCCCAGTCATTGCTGACCAATACCTCTTTATTTTTGTCAAGCTTGAGGAGGATAACATATGCTTGTTCTATAATTTGCCCTTCGGGCAAACCCATCGCTATGTTTTAACGAGCCTAGCGATAGTGAAACTCGTTCTCGTCTATAGACAAGTTTGTCGCTATTTAAACTTTTAACGAGTTTAACGACAAAGATAACTCGGTCCTTTTCAATTTTAGAGAGTCTGAACAGGGACGTAAAGGTAACTCCAAAATTTCCTTTTTCGTCATCTAATCCCTTAAGTCCGAAAAAGTATAAAATAATACAGAAGGGATGAATTTTCGATACTTTTAACGAGACGAACAAAACAAGCGCTCGATCTTTTTGTGTAATAATCTCTCAGGTCCAAAAAGATTAAAATTTAAAGGAGAGATAGCACTTCTGGTCCCTTTAACGAGCTGGAGAGGCCAATGGCTTGGAATTCTTTTCATATTTTACGAGTCAGTTGAAAAGAGCTTAAAGGAGACTCGTCTTTTGAGGAACGAGTGATAAAATGGATAGCAACTGATTCCAAGTAAGGTTTGGAATTTTCCAATCATGGCAGTGTTACCAGGATGGCTAGTGAAATCACTCTTCATAGCTGTTCCTCAAAATGGGTAAACAATCAAATGGGGGTGAATGATCAGCCAATGCAAAAGTGGAGGTGATGGTGCAAACACGACCAAGGTTTTAATGGTTGAAGTACTACATTCACGATGGTTATTTACTGGTGAATAGTTCATTTTTTAATGAGCTTAAACGCGGGGGGAAACATTTGCTCATGTCTTATGTTTATTTTTTAACGAGCTTGAACTATGTGCTAAAACTGCTCGATTAATCCAGTCGTGTGATAAGAATGTCTCATATAAAAACGACAACTTTTAGATTTTTGCCCCACATCCTTTCTTTATGCAAGTTAGGAAACGACCAATCCAAAAAACAGATAAATGATCACTCTTTGCTTGCACTCCAAAAGGTTTGCATGCCCCCAGGTATAAAACAGAGTTTCAAGGTTACCCCTTCTTTATTCCGTTAAAACATTTGTTTTACCGGGAGAGGCCTACCTCTTACAGGTCACCCAAAGATTGTTCTATTCACAGCGCAAACAAAACACTTCTTCGGCGATGCCTACCGAAATAGACAAAGGTGAGTGAAGGAGGCTACTCCACTTACGTAACTTTGACAAGAGAATCTTGTTCTAGAATAACCCCCTCTTCCAATCATGGACGGGAGTACAGACTAGTCATATTTTCTCGTGGAAACCTACCCTATACCCGAAGTTTTCCTGCCGAAGCAGACCAGGGTGCATGCCCCCTGGGTTTCAGTCATGTCCCCCGAATCACTCGCACTCATCAGGCGGGCGGACTGGAGATTGAGACATTTCTTGCATGAAAAGACCATTTAGGGATGGTATATGACTATTTTCTATGCGTGAATCGAGGAATGAAAGCTGGTCTACGAGCTTGACCACTCTTCCTTCGTCCGAAAAACACATCACTCTAAAGAGTGATGAGACAATGGCTCTCATGCAATAAATATAGTCTCGTCCAAGGAGTAGATTGTAATCCAGGGGTCCTTGAACTACCACTACGTTCATGTGAACGGTTTTCCCTCTCAATGTTATGGGCACATTGGGAAGGATCCCTAACGGTTGACTGGTTCCTTTATCAAAGCCTGTTAGATTTCTCATCTCAGGCAAAAGCGATGGCGAACCAAGCGCTTTCCAAGCAGTTGAGGAAAGGATACTCACAGAAGCCCCTTCATCTATGATGGTACCGGCCATAACCATTCTATATATTTGAACAATGATTCGGAATGGTATACTAGCTGGTAAACGGGGTATGCCTAGTTGATTCCAATCGAAGGAGACAACTAGGTTCCTTGGAGGTGGGACCGAATATACAGCCGGGTACGACTCTGACGAACTTCCTTCCTGCGATAAAGGAATGGGTAAATTGCCCCCATGTTTGTTGGAGTCTGTGCTTATGAAAAGAATTTGGACGGTGTCATCCTTGTTCTCTTCAGTGACTGTATCATCTGAAGATGGAACCTCTGAAGGCAAGACCGGGTCAACTGCCGCCTCGACCTTTTGACTTTCGTCTGGTATGGTTTCAGATGGTTTGTCTTCAATGATAGATGCTTCAGCCAACCTCTTGAGCGGGCTAGCCGGATTTTCAACCGGTGACGGACTCGGCAAGAGTTTTTTATATCTAGGAGGAAGTCGTAACAGTGAAACCAGACGATCATCCAAAACTCTTTTAGCTTCATCTAAGAAGGGACAACGGTGGACGGTGTGATCGCCTTCACACAGTTTACAAGGAAATCTATATTTTCCTTTTTGTCCTGGGGCTTCACTTTCACTAGTTGATGGTGTGTTTTCAACATGACCATCAGAGGTTGACGACACCGGGTTGTGCAAACGAGGAGACCAGTCCCTTAAGATTCGAGGGATGCAAGGAAAATCTCTGTGATAGTGGTCTCCTTTGCAAATGACACATGGCAATTTAGGCATGGCGGTGCATTGTGTGGATTTTCGCTAGACGACGCTCGTTTGCCCCCATTCGCTTTTGGCTCCTTCTTCTTCTTCTCTTTCTTCTTCTCTTTCTTCTTCTTTTCCTTGTTCTTCTTGGGTACTTGACTTTTGGCTTTACCAGCCCCGTCAAGCGAAGAGGAAGGAGGAGAGGAAGAATTAGAGGAAGTAAAAGGTTGGTGGGTAACTATGGACTCGTCTAGTTGCTGATTCGATTGTTAAGGAATTGTGGTGTTCTGAACGACAGAGGTTGAGAAGAGCCATACAGGCAAACCAATTGTTAGTCCTGGAGGCGACAATGTGGCCATATGGGGTGCACCAACATCTCCCCAAGAGGAGAAGGGACTAGGATTTCCTCCAAGGGGAATTCCTTGGTTGGTGGATTCCATTTTCTCAACCCAAGATCAACGTAGGAAAGGGTAATGAATATTCCGTTTAAAATAAATTTTAGACGCTCTGACACAACTTTTTTTTTCAATTTTTAAGAGTCGAGAAAAAACAAAAGATGACTCTAGTCGCCTTCGATTTTTAATGAGCCTGAAGTGACAAGTGCTCAGATGGACCTTTTCTGTTAAGGAGTCTAAAAAGGAACGAAAGGTAATGCTCTGGAAATCTAGGTAGAGGGATTACCAAACCAATCGCAAAACTACAGAATACTTTTTACGGTACAACAGTCAATCTTCCCGAATGTTGTGTTCAGTGCATTGCGATCGATAGGGCGGCAGACACGGCTTCCTATGGATAAAGGATTAAGCCTATTGGGGTCTCCCAAAATATACTCGACGGTACGTGGGAGCGCAAGTCTGTACTGGCACTTATCGTCTCAGAGTGGAGGAATCACCCAACCATCAGTGAGAACAATAGTTACCGGGCTTTACGACGCCGGAATACGTCTCTAGCCTAGACTTCTAAATGTTGTGCGTTAAGTTCCAAAGCGTTGTTAGATTCATTGAATTTATTTTAAGTTGATCTTGTTTATGAAGTTTGCCTTTCAGGTTCACTGCGAGATGTAGATGTAGTTCCTAGAATGCAATCTAAGATGATATACAAACTTTTTATCTTCTTTGTGCAATGAAAATCCTAGCTACTAAGGAAAAGAAAGACAAAATCTTTTCACAAAGAGCAAAGAGCACACTCTAAATGCACTTTCCTAAATCAAGCCAATCAGACTGTCTATATGCAAATGCACATGCATGTATTTGTTTTCGACTTTCTTAGTATATGAATGCTAAAAAGAAAGTTGATGCACAAATCTGAATTTCTTTTCAAGCGACAAATATCAACAAGTTTCTTTTCGAAATAAAAAATGGAGACGATCACAACACCTTACGATTTTGAAATGAATACTTGTTCTTGACACTATAAAATGAAAAATTCAGACCAAAAGCAATAGTAACAGGATAATCGACCGTCAACAGCAATCAAACTCTTCCCTACGATTGAAATCGACACTTGCGACAGTTTCAAATCAAAGGACGACAGTACGATTATGCTACTTTTGCAAAGGAGAATTGCAAATGACTCAACAAACACACAAAAAAATCTACAGTTCTTTTGTACAAAGGAGGCGGAATAACAACAAGGAAAAGGGGTTTCAAATAGACATATACTGATCACAGGCAGCAAAATTCAGGAATAGAACTAGAAAGAATGAATCACAGAAACCAAAACTGCACAGAGCCTAGTCTGATCAGCGCACCTGTAACACAGAGAATTTGAAATGCAGTGCACCTTGTCCACTCGGGAAGTGCGCTGAAGTTCAGATTCTCTAACAATACCTGTGCTGGGCTAGAAACGAGACTCTGTTTGGGTTCCAGGTCACAGTTTGCAGTTCAGTTCTTGGGTTTTGGCCGAGCAAAAAAGCAATCAGTAATGCAACAATCAGGGGTAGATCTAAGGAGGATCTAAGAGCTATCACAAGGGAAATCAGATAGTTTGTGAATCAGTTGTTTAAATCATAAACAGATCCAGTAGATGGATTGAAGTAGTAGTTATCTACTTTGCATTTGTTATGGCAAATGCAGTTCGAATGCTACTTGTAAGTTTATGAAACAAACAACAAAGAATGATAAACAAACAAACAAATTTCTCCCGAGCGGAGTCGCCATTTTGTTACAGGGAAAAGCGTCTATATAGAACTGCTCTATCCCACTAAGGTGTGATAGCTGCCTTAGAAAAAAATAGAGAAAAGCTAATTTTGTTTTTCCTTTATGAATTATAGATAGAGAAGAACTAAAAGACCAACTTTTGTCTTGCACTAATCTCCTGATTTGATTCCTCTCTTCCTTGATAGTCTTTAGCTACCTGCTCCCTTGCACGCCCAGCTTCACAAAGTACCTGTAAGATCACAGTAGCATAGCACTATACAAAGACATGGATCTATAATCATAAACAATCTAGGATCAGATGTAAATTGACCATACAAATGTAGCAAGCATCAATGACACAAGAGCATGCAGGAAAACTTGAATAGCTTTTATTGATAAACAAGAAAGAGCCAAGAGGAGTTACAACCAGTTGTTCTGACCCAGCATCAACCTCCCAGCTAAAAATCCCCTCTTCACCTCAAACAAAGCTTAGATCACCCAACAATCTGATGTTTGTCTCAAGAAACCAACAACAATTCCTTACAATATGCAAAATTCCAGCCTCTGGATCTCTGGGATGAGGGATCCATATATAGATGGCTGTAATGGAGATGAGTCAGCTCATGATTTGATTAGTGTCTTCCCTCTGATAGTTCTTGCTTCCACTTGGAGATTGATGATCTCTTACTCATCCTTGGTCGAATTCAGTGAGGCAAGTGTCACAGGAGAAGATTCTGGAAGCTTCCATTGCCTCTCCACCTCGCGGAATGACACTGCCATTTGTCATTTCTCGCCCATCGCACCCAATAGAAGGGATTTTTGAAATGCAACGCACCCACACAGTGTATTTAGGTGATATGCAACGCACTTGGCCAGTGGAGCAGCAGAAATGATCCTGTTTTGATCAATTCTGAGCAGTTTTTCATGGAGAACTTCTGGGAGAAGCTGTAATCTGTTGACCTTGTTCCTTTAGGGGTTAGAACAACACTTTTAGGGACTTAAGAGCCCTTGATTTATGGACATTTCATGCTTGGGGTTGTAGGGCCCAAAAATGCCTATAACAAAGTGCCTGGGCAGACCTACTAGTTGAAAACCTCCTTGAAGCAGCTAGTAGGCCTAGAAGAAAAAAAAGGAAAAAAGGGAAAAAATTATTTGCTCCATGTATCTCTCTGATGAATGCATGTACTCTCCAACATTTACAAGCAACAAAAACAAGTTGGTACCAAATATATATATATATATATATATATATATATATATATATATATATATATATATATATATATATATATATATATATATATATATATATATATATATAGGTCAAACCTAGTCAAAACTAGTTAAATTTTGACTTTCTCCTCTTTTTCTCAAATTCTCCAACAGGACCAAGGCCATTCCAATCCACCACCCTCATATATTTCCACCATCCACCCATCATTCTCAAGATTTTCCCATTCAGTTTGCTTGATGTCTTGAATTACTACAGGATAGGAAACAGAAATACATAGAGCAAGAAACTATTTTTTGCCATATCTTGCAAACCATGCATCCATTTTCCAAACTTTTTCAGGGGGAGATTTATACGGATAACGGTAACATGCTCAAGAAATTTTAGCAAATTCTAGTGCATAGTTTTCAAGAAATCAACCTCCATCACCTATAACTATTTTTTAATTTTCTCGATATTCATGGATCTGTTTAAACATATGTCTAATGGGGAGATGCATATATATGATGGTAACATGCACAAGAAATTTCAAACAATTCCAGTGCACGGTTTCCAAGAAATTGACCTCCATCACCTTCATCCATTTTTAAATTTTCTCAAGATTCGTGCATCCATTGGCTAAGATGTTTTTATGGGGAGGTGCATAATGATGATGGAAACATGCTCAGAAAGTTTTAGGTCAATCCATTCTACTGTTTGGGAGATATGGACAAAACAAGTCTGCTACAAGAGGTTGTCTTGAAATACTATAGGATCTCTATAGGAAGGCCGAGAAGAAGCTACAAGAGGCAATATGATGGAAAAATGGGTCAAAAGGTTAGGTATTATTTAGGGAAGGTTGATATAGGTCCCCCAACACCTACACATCAACAAGAAGACAACCCATTAGCAAAATGAGATCAACAAAAAAGAAAAAGGTAGTCAAGAAGATGTACCTGAGTCATTAGCAACACAACAACATCAACTCAGCAGCAGCATGCATGTCTCTTCAACAACCATCAGGTAGGTACATGTATGCAATATTATTGACCTATTCTCTTGAGCATATTATGGTTATAAATTTTTTGTCAATGCATGAGAGATGAGGTTTTATAAGCTAAGGATGGGTCAGGACTCTCAGCCACCTTCATCTAGTTAATTACATCTCACTCATTCACTCATGCAATGTGGAAAAGTCAAATTATGAAGGGTAATGATTTCAAGGAATCAGGACAATAGTTAAAATAAGAATTTTTTTGCAAAGGCCAAGTCACCACAACACTCCAAGCCCTCCATCCACTTCATATTCACTATCTATCCATCATTCATCCATCACATTTCATAATTTCAAGAACAAACCCTACACTCTGTCTCACCCTGAAAATTTCTTGAAAAAACAAATAGAGCATCCTCTCCATTTTCACAAACCTACCTCATTTCTCATCACTCCAACATAGTTAGCAGACTCTGAAGGAAGAAGGAATGGCTGCTACTAAAAGGCAGAATGTTGCTACAAGAAGGAAGAAAGGAACAAATTGTGTTAAAACACAAAATGGCAGTGCCTAAGAGAGACCTAATCAAAATAGAGAACTCCAAGGCCATTAGGCAATCATCCAGGCCACAAGAGAGAAGAAGAAGGCAACAAAAGGAAATGAGGCATTCACCATCAAAATAGAACTCAAACTGCAGTGATAAAAAGAGGTTTTATAGGAGGTCTCTAATCTCTTTCTAGCTTTTGTCCAAGGCTTAAAAGATGTTATATTAATGGGAGAAAGGCATGGAGGTCAAGTTAAGGGCCTACCCTGAGCTCAGACTCTCATTTATGCTCAAAACTGGTTTTATGTAATTTTAACATGGTTTCCTGTAGGTTTCCTATAGTTTTGACAAGAATTACTACAAGATGTCCTAGTTCTCATCTAAAGGCATTTTGAAGGTTTTAGAGGTGTCCAAATGGTGGATCCAGGTAGTAGAAGGTTGATAAGGATGTGGAAGACCTTGCTAAACTTAAAAATATTCAAGAACCCATCCTGAATAAGGGGAATAAGGCAAGCTAATGGTCTCCAGAAACAATGATTTTTCTTTGCACAAATATGATTTCAGGCTTGTCCTTGCAGAACTTACAGGAAAGATTCTTAATGCACAAGAAAGAGGCCACTAGGGCCATGAATGAGGCACAATGAGATTACTAAGTTACTCAAAGGATGAGAAACACTTTTAGCAGGGGGTTTGATGGGCCTCTAAATTAGACATAAATTAATGCCCATGCCTCTAAATTAAACATAAATTAAGGTCCATCTAACCATCCTTCGGCATATTAAACCTCTCTTTTTGCATTAGATAATGTATTTTTAACTTTAATACGTTCATTAGGAAGGTTTATGAATAGTTGCATATTTGTGCCTAATATTTTTTTTTTTGTGAAATATTATGAGAATATTGCGCAGATTATGAATATTTGGAGGAGGAGATAATTTAGGGACTTTCTCCCTACTATAGGAGGATCTAAATTAGACATAAATTAAGGTGCATGCCTCTAAATTAAAAATAAATTAAGGTCCATCTAACCATCCTTCGGCATATTAAACCTCTCTTTTTACGTTAGATAATGTATTTTTAACTATAATATGTTCATTAGGAAGGTTTATGAATAATTGCATATTTGTGCCTAATATTATTTATTTTTGTGGATTATTATGAGAATATTGGGCAGATTATGAAGATTTGGAGGAGGAGATAATTTAGGGACTTGCTCCTACTACAGGAGGATCAATATTAAATAATAAATCAACAAGATATTATGGAATTATGGCATATATTGTGCAACTCCAATGATTGAGAAAATTTAGGAATGTGTTCCTTCCCATTTAATGCAGATTCTTAGTATTGGGAACCAGATCCACTAATCAAGGGATTTTGGTGGGGAAAACTTCCTCCTTTCATGGGGAATTATTCCTAATCATTTTTCATAACTACCAAGTGGAATTTTTCTCTAGGGAGGGATTTTGATTAGTCTTCTTGTTGAGAGAACTCATATTTTTGTAGCTCCATTGTATTTTCTTGCAGGGATGTAATTGTATTGATGAAAATAATGAATATTGGTGTCATTTTCAGCTTCTAAATCTTGTTCTCCTCCATAGGTCTCTAATTTTTCTTGGGTGTGGCCATCCTATGAGCCTCAAATCCCTTCTGTATCATTTGTTTTTATTCTTTTCACTTCTTATTCACATGTATCTCTTGTTCTTATTTCTTTCTATTTCTACATTTAGTATTAATGATTTCTTGTTGTAGAATCAAGTTAAATGGTTAATGTAAGTTCTTTTGCAGGGTCACAAGCATCATTTCATCCTTGGAAAATATTTGAAATGTCATAGTAATCATTGAGTTGCTTGGATTAGTTTTCTTATTCCAAAATCTAGATTTTTGGAACTCCTTTGTGGCAAATAGCAACAAATTTATGCTATTTTTAGAGCATGCTAACAAGATTCAATCAAGTTTACTACACTTGATTTAGATAATAAAAAAAATCTAATTAATAACGAAATTTACCGCATTGAATTTTCACTTGATTAGGTTAGGCATTTGATACATTTACTAGCTCACTAGTTCTCGAATTTTTGGATTTTAGACTTGTAATTTTTTGTTATGTAATAAATCTTTCCCATGTATAGATGAATTTGTAGATAGATGCATAAAGTAATGTTTTTTGTTGCAGTGAGACCTCATCTCGTTCACCTCATCCAATCCCTATGCACCCATGTCGCCAAAATCCACTAAAATCTCAATCCAAATTCTTGTTTTATAAGCAAAAATTTCCATTTCAATTGAACCAATCTACCCATCTTGAAGCCCTTGCTTGATTTTTGGGTAGTTTCCACCACCTCCATGCCTTGTTCTTCCATTATCCACCTTTCCCAAGCTCCATTCCACCTTCTAGACCACTTCCTAAGCTTTTGGTCTTTTTTTTGTAATAAAACAGGGGATCCTGTAGGAACTAGTACTTCCTATAGAAATCCTTTAGGAAAACCTGTAGTGGCCCGTTTTGAGCCCAAATTAAGAAAAATCATCACTAGAAGCTAGGATTAGGCCCCTACTTTCCCTCCAAGACATCTGAACCATTTTACTCCTTTTCCTCCACACTTGTCTCCCCTGCCAAAGAACCAAGCAAGATTAGCATTTATATTTTCCAAGCAAAAAGGTAAAAAGGAAAAAGTTATTTTATATTTATTCATGCACATAGTAGTTAGAACTCTCTATATCAGATTCCATGCTCAGTTAGTTTAAATCATAACACGTGATAAATAAGGTTAAGTTAGGTTTCTTTTAAATTTAGTTCATGATCTTTATGCAATTATAATATGTTTCTTTGATTGTACTTTATTTCTTCCAATAGGTTAGGGCTTCCATTTCAGTTCATTTTCTGCAATTAGTTTAGGGTTTGATTTCAGTGCATTCACTCCATTACATCATGACAACAAAGGAAGGACACATTGTATGTTGAACATATAGTGTTGGTACCTCTTAAGTTTGTACGAACCCCGGGTTGATAATTAAAACTCGGTAGCCTTGGGAGTTGCAGCATTCTTGCTGCAATACAGAGGCTCATCACATATAAATAAGACCACCGTAAACTTGTAGAGGCAATGCAAAGTGATTGGTCCCAATTTTTTACACTTAGAGGTGTTGAAAAAAAAATTGAACCTATGGGTGCCGTCCTTCTCTCAAAATGTCAAAAAAAAGTGTGCATTGTAGCTTTTTACTGAGACAACCATCCGTAGCATTTCAGGAGATTCCTATAACATTTCAAGTAAATGCTCCAAATGTGTTGGAAATGAATGGGAATGCGTGGGAAATTCCATGG
This sequence comes from Pinus tabuliformis, assembly GCA_031772625.1. Classification (NCBI taxonomy): domain Eukaryota; kingdom Viridiplantae; phylum Streptophyta; class Pinopsida; order Pinales; family Pinaceae; genus Pinus; species Pinus tabuliformis. The sequence goes on from CM062819.1 coordinate 1,691,903,587, forward strand.
GGATGAATTATGACAATGAAAATATATGTATGGACCTATATTAGCCATTTTGAAGCACTTATGTATAGGAGATGAAGAACTTAGGTTTGAATGCTTTAAGTTGATATCTTCCTTGTTGATTAGTTTCTCTTTATGTTGTTGACTTGTTTCTTGTGCTTGTTAAAGTGGGAGAGTAATTGCATACAAACAAAGAGGTATACCTAAAGCCAAAATTTTCATTTTCTATTTCCTTTTTTCATTTTTTCATTTTCTCTCTTTTTCTTTAGGCCTACTGGGTGCCTCAATGAGGTTTTCAACCAACACGTTTTTCTAGGAACCTTAGAGGAGGTTTTCACCAAAGATCTTATTTATTTATTTTTGTCTTTTTTTGTCTTTTATTTCTCTGTTTTCTCCAATCCAATGACCACATCATAGAGGTTTTCTATCATGGCCCAATCATAGGTGCCTCAAGGAGGTTTTCACCTGAGATTTTATTTTTTCCTATTTTTTTCCTCTTTTTCCCCTTTTTATTTCTTTATTCTATCCTACTCTAATTGAAAAAAATAAATTCTCTTTCAACTATAGGAATATTTCCAATGGAGCCAAGTACATACTAGGAAAAAACAGTAAACTCATATGCATGTTTGAATGATATGCTTTGATATATGCCAGAATATGAGAGTTTAGCTACGTTGATTGCGATGATGTCAAGAACAATTGAAAAGAAGCATGGTGCTTCATCTTAATGATTATCTGGAACCAATGTTCAATATGGTTGTGATGCCTTTGTTCACTTTCTTATATATATCCATCTTGTATGTCTTCTTCTTCCATGCCATTCAAATCTTCTACTATTTTTCGACTAGTCCCTTGAACACATAAAGGATCAGATGATAGACATAGTACAAATTCTTCAATATCAGGCTACAATGATTTCTCTCCATCCAATATGGCCCATGATTATTTAATATCCTCCGAATCATATTTTTCTAGATGTTTTTCTTCAATTATAGAAAGAGAATCTGGTTTTTGCAATACCCTTCTTGATCTAATATAAATATTACTTAGATTAAGAGGAACTATTGGAAATTTTGTACCTAAACATTGTAAGTGGGATGAGTTACTTTATTGTTTGGGTTCGGAAATGGTTGTGCAAGTATTTGAGTAGGAGTAGGTCTTTGAGATGGTTGTGGTTGAGGCTATGGTTGTAGTGGAGGTCAATAGTATTAATATTGGAATTGAAGATACTAACGATGTTGAGGGAAATTTGGATCACCCAATTGAGGAGACTAGTGTTGATATGGCTAAAGAGGAGGAATGACATGTTGTGGAGGATAAGACCATGAACATTGAGGGAAATATGGATCACCCCATTGGGGAGGATAAGAATATAGAGTGGGCGTAGAACAAGGTGAGGTGATGGGTGGATACTTAAGTTAAAATTGTGCATTATAAATTGTATTGAAAGAGTATGGGTAGTTCATACCTTGCTAATATGGGTTGACAAAGTAGATATGCTCCATGCCTCCTTCAAATGTTTGTGCCACCTATTCTTCTTCTACCTACAAAATTGGATAGTGATGTGTTTCTTACTATATCACATGATCAAGTGGGGGATTTGTGAAATTGAAGAATATTTTTTTTTGTTTCTAAAAAATAGGAAGAATGTACTAATGTTGATTTGTTATTTTCTTTTTATGAAAAAATATGAATGCAGAAAATAAATAAGGAATCAATCAAAGAACGAGTGTTTTTTTGACACCCCCCCTGGAAATGGTTCCAAAATGGTGATGCCTCTCAGTATTGCAGCAAGATTACTGTAACCCAAGGAGCCTCCTTTAATTATAAACTTGGGCTTCATTCAAACTTAAGAGGCAATTGCTGGAAATAATACTAAGAAGGGGGCGGGGGTGAATCAGTATTAGCAAATCAATAAATTTTTCATTTCCATACTCTGATTCATATATGCTACTTCAGTTAAGGGAACTTGCATGTACATGCAACTGTATTTAATGCAACTAGCGTATATCCAGCAAACTTATGATTCAGTTAATTCATCATATGTTGATCATTAATATGTGCCTCAATACTTCATTTAACCATATCAATAGTAACCAGGTGCAGTAAAAACAGAACAGATCATCACACATAAGAAACACACATGAACACCAAGGTTTAAGGTGGAAACCCAATGCGAGACAAAACCACCTGCTGTTGTCTTCTTTTAATATAAGAAAAACCTGTTAACAATCTTGTACTGGCGCAGACTCATACCAGTACGCAGGCACCCACCTGCAGAAGGCTACAACCTTCTCTCATTCTCTAGCTTCTACTGGAAGGGAGCTACAACCCCCTGGCTCTTGTACTAGCTGATATATTTACTAGTACATAGCCGTCGGCCTACTGAAGGCTGCAACCTTCACTCGTTTTCTAGCTGCTACTGGAAGGGAGCTACAACCACCTGGGTCTTGTACTGGCCAATATGTTTACCAGTACATAGGCACTGGCCTACAGAAGGCTACGACCTTCTCTCTTCCTCTAGGGACCATGTTTCATAAATTTTCAGACTGGATACACCTGGAACACAACACCACAATCTGAAGGCCACGTTTCATCCAATTTTCATACCTGACCCATCAAAAACATTGAAGCTCAAAATCAATCACCATTGCAATACAACCATTGCATTAACCAATCATTGAATACTCAATCATCAATCTCTGAATCACTGAAGGCCTATCATCAAAACACAGTCACTAGAACACAGAGCAGAACCTAAAACTCTGCAACAACCACTAGAACCAACTCCAAATTCAGATATCATATTTCATAATGTATACGCTACTCTGATGAGCTGAACCAGCGTGTATACGCGCTTTTACCAAAGCGAACCCGCATACAGATCTACAAATACTAACTTAAAAAACTTCACAACTATTTCAGAATTCAGTCATACCCAGATCATAACATTTACAGAATAAAACATGCGTCAGTATTCAGATCTAGTCTATCCATGATCAAACCACATAATGATAATACATTCCAAGCCTTAAGATCCCGATCCATCATCCATCATCATCCACATAGGTGCATCCTTATTTTAGATCAAGCAAAGCATCACAAACCAATAACCTGCATACTGGATCTCACACTTCATCAGATATTAAAAATTTACACACATGGCCTAATGATCTTCTCCTCCTTTTATAGTTTTAGGCCTTTCTTAATACCATGGACCAAAACCACTTAGGACCAATACCTTGGACCAAATACCTAGGGTCAATACCTTGGACTAGATACCTTGGACCAATACCATGGATCAAAATACCTTGGACCAAAACTTAGTTTTCCAAGATATACGCGCTTTTCCTTCTGTGAAAGTGCGTGTGTATGTTATACTCTCCTTTTGGTCTGGTAACCCGCGTGTATACGCTCCTTTGTCAAGGTGAACCTATGTATACCTCTCTTTATTTATTCTGATCATTAAATCTTTGCTATTGACCTTCTACACTATGATCTATCATGTGAGTGAGTTGCCATCATGGACAACACCTGTATCATAATGCCAACATCAATATTATTGTAACCCAAGTAGCCTCCTTTAATTATCAACCTGGGCTTCATTCAAACTTAAGAGGGTCTGACACTGTATGTGCAACACGCACCTTCCTCTCTCTAGTGTGACTCCCTTTGATGCATGTGAACAAAGGAAATGAAGTAGCTTCCAATGAGAAAAGATCTAGGTAAGCCACTAGTCCTAAGTTGCATAAGGTAAATAGCAATAACCAAACCTATTCTGCTTTTCTCAAATTTAAATGGAAGAAAGGAAATATATTCTACTCACAGAAAATGTAAATCACACATCTTATATTACTTTTTCAAAAATGTAAAGCAAACATCTTATATTACTTTTTCCTAAATGTAAAGAACACATATTATATTAGTTTTGTAGAAGGGAAAAGCTTCTCTAACCTAATTTTGTAGGAAATAAATCACACCTTTCTGAAAGTAAATTACAGGAAAGGGAATCTAATATAGTTGTAGAAATTGGCATTCAAGAAACAAACATTGCAAAAGTTAAATGATGACTCTATTGATCCTCAACTCAACCAAAATGGTCTCGAATAATTCATATTCTATTCTAGGACATAAACCTACTTCTACCATGAATTCAGAGTGAATCTAGGCAGGGGAGAATCTTGAAAATAGACTATTATAGGAAACTACCAACAAACATGTCTATCGAGTTAATCTACCAAATGCCTAGTCTAATCAAGTGAAAATGTTGTGGGTTAAATTTGTAATTTATTTAAATACTTTAAGACTTCCATGCAAGTGGAATCAACTCAAAAGAGTTTCATTAACACATGCTAAAATTCAACAGAAATTTACCACTAAAACCAGAAATTTCATAATAGTGAACTAACAAACTAGTCTAAGTAATCCAATGATGAAAATGACTTTACCAAGCTTTGTTAATGATGTATCACACTATTTATTATCTAAATACCCTGAAATCAAAACTTATTCCAATCATTTAATCAATATAACCTACAAAAAATGAAGCATGAACACTACTTGTAGAAATGGAAAATGTATATAAATAAGAAAATCCTGAAAAGAAGATAAAAGGAATGGTACAACATGGCTCTGAGGCTCCTGGGATGGCCAATACCAAGGATACTCAAAGTCCTATGAAGGAAACCAAGCCTTAGAAGCTAAAAATGAAACTATCATTCATTATTGGAAACAAGTCAAGTACATAATTGCAGGAAATGGAAGTAGAATTTTGAATAATTGGTGTTATTCTAAAAAATACCAAAAATTCCTCTCCTTAGAGGCTAATTCGAATTAGTACTATACAAGTTGATGGGGGAAACAATTCCCTTGAAAATAGGGTTGCTTTCCCCTCCAAAATCCCTCAAAAAGTAGATTTGGTCCCCAACAACAGTAATCTTCATTTCTAGTTTTTCCTGTAGCAAGGACCACATCCCTAGATTTTATTAATTAGTGGATTTTCATATGTATATAATAATTTCATAATATTCACTAAATTCTCTCATTCTACGGGTTAAGAAAATTTGCCCAATAATTGAGCACAATATTTTGCAAAATAAAATATATTAGGTACATAATAAGCAAGGATAAATCGAATTCCTAAGTACCTATTAATACTGTGAATTAATTCTATAATGTGTAAGTAAGTGGGTTAAGAAAATGTTTTTGGTGCCCACGAATGAGCAAATGGGCCTTACAAAATATCCAAATATGGGACCCATCACCAACCTATGATTTTTCAATGCTAAAAGCAACCTACGTGACAATGAGTGAATCTTTCATAGGTTATGATTAGAAATAAAACTAAGAGTTGCAATACACATGCAAATATGATATGTGCAATAAGACACTTAAATTGTAAGAACACTAAAGAAAACTACTAACATGTTGATGAATCATAACTATAAAAGATTACACATATTCCTCCAAATAATGATTAATCATTACATACCATCCAAAAGACAGACTATTGAATTAAGCAATCAAAGAAATGAGTTAAAAAAAATTATGTGTAGCCACAAGTCAATTGACTTAGGGCCTTTGTTGAGGCTTCAAAAATTGGTAGCTCACTATGAAAATCCATGAATCTCTACAAGGCTTAAGACAATTAAAAATAATTAATAATAAAGGTGTTTACCTAAATGAAACAACAAAAATTAGCTTAGTGGATGCCTTTATATATCCTCTTTTAGCTTACTTGTATGAGTATTTATTTTGGATTTGAGTACATCAATTGTTACTTCTCCAGGGTAGGGTTACGGAGTTCATTCTCATGAATTAGTCCTTCTCTGTATGCTAGTGCACTATCACAAATTAGTTATACATACAAAACCAAACATTTAGGTTAATTATTTTGTATCCCCCTTCTTGTTTTATTATTGCTAATATCCATATCCCTCACAAAGTAACCCTAATGGGATGATACATGTTTATAAAGATTTCCTTAATACATCAACTTTATGAACTTCCTTATGCATAATACCTTGGAAACTCCATCAACCTCTAGGTCAAACATCAACCATCAATTAGGTTTAGTTGAAGTGGAAATTTGACTTACTCATGCTTATATATTGAATAAGTTGTGTTCCACCACAAATATTATGTCTTGAATATTAGGGTAACAAGTAATAGAGAAGGCCATGTGTAATATTACCAAAGTAACAAGTAATAGAGAATAGCACATGTAATAATGCTTTAGGCATATGTGATGCTACCAATGAGATATAATGGAGCTAGAGACATGCATGTCATCATTTACAATCACTTAGTTTTAAAAAATATAAATCATTAGTTACAATAAATGAGTTTTGAGTGTTCAAGAGTATAAATCATCACCTACAATTAATGAATTTTCACTGCAGTGAATTTAAAAGAATATAAATCTTCCACTACAGTCAATGAGTTTTGAAACATATAAATAAAAAATAACAAGGATGTAAACCATCAACTACAATCAATAAGTTTTGAAGCATATAAATTAGGAAAATGTGATCATGTCCATTAAAAAAATTTCAAATAAAACAAATAAAACCTTATAATTATAAAATAAATATCAAACCTTATAATTATAAAATTGGAAAAAAAAAACCAAATATCTTTAGAAACAAATAGCAAATATCTTTAAAAACCAAATAGCAAATATTGGTGTCACCAACTTCAAGTATAATAACACAACGAAGTATTTACAGCCTCTTGAAAAGGCTAGACTCAAACCAAGTCAATTATATGTGAAAGTGTACATCTAAATATGTTAATAGTTACCTAACCTTTAGTATTTTACAAAGTTGGACATAATGCAGTTATAAATTATAATTTTTAAGATAAAAATTACAAATTGTAACTGGGTCAGGGGTGTTATAGTTATCTTACAAATTGTAACAGGGGCAGGGGTGTTGCAGTTTACAAGCAATAGTGTAATGATAATGACCATGCTCCAGGTTTTCTCCAATTATGAAAATGTGTCTCCCTTTCACCAACAAACTTAAGGTACTTGTGAGTACAAAATGCAACCAAATGGATACCACTCCATTCTCAACATAAGTGGATTTTACACTAGTACAAATATGATGTTTGAACTTAATTATTTGCCACTTAATTTATTTATTAGAAACCTGTAACTCGAGAGTTTTGGGCACATTTATATTCACATCATGAATCAATAAACCCAAAACAAGGTAAACAGAAGAGAAGTGATATATATATATATATATATATATATAAATTTGTTGACATAACAAAGTTTCCATGACAAAGTAATTGCATGGATCTATCTTCTCTTTTTTTTGCTAATGCAAGAGTCGGACCTTCCTATTCATTAATCAAGAAATATAGTACATAGAGGTACAACACACCCCACAAGGTTGAAGACAAAGGAAAAGAATAAAAGCTTAGCTTTTCCTCATGTCCTACCAACAAACTTAACAATTCGAAAGAAGAAAAATCAAAGAGTCTAGACGAGGAGTTGAAAAGGGGTGTCAATGCCCACGCCCATGACCTACGTGTCAACTTTATGGGTTCGCGAGAACAGTCCAAAGAAGTACTTGAGCGCCGCATGCCAGAACCCCCGGGCCCACAAACCTGCACGGGAGATCTAGACCGTAGAAACCTCAAGGGCCAGCCGATGGAGTGTAATGATTTCAAATTGGCCAACATGTGCGGAAGTTAACTTGTGATGAGGGCGGTTTTCCCTCCGACCCCACCGCCACGTGGAGCTCACTGATTGTGATTGCTGCCAAATGGGGAAAACCACTTCCCGCCTGTTGTGGCCGCGAAAACCACCTCCGCGCCACAAATCTTCACGGACCATCCAGACTGTTGGATGGCAAAGAAGAAACGGACGGTTGTGATTTATGTCACGCATCAAAAAGGCGCCGAACTTTACGGCGCGATAAAGGTGGTTTTCGAAACCATCCCACCACCACGTGTCACTCTTTGCATGGTGTCACGGACCATAATCCGAAACCACTTTTTGATGGAAAGCGGTGCGATCTCCAGAATACCACTCCTCCTGCTGAAAGTTCGCCCGACCTTTGTAATTAGGAAGCGGAAGCCCCCAACTCCATTGCCGATGATTATTTGCTCCAACATTACCTTGGAATGGGGAAAACTTGTGCCAAACACTTATGATCATAGTAGAAGATATAAACCCTCCGCCATTATTCACCAGGGCCATTCTATTACCTGTTTTCTCCAAGAGAACTAAGCCTGCCATGCTCTTCAGACTATTCCGGCGAGGAGAACTAAAACAGCTGCTAAAAGAATAGTTATCCCACCACTTCCAATCTAACTCAAGACCCATAACTGGAGGCGGAACAGAGGAGACACAAAGGATTGTCTCAAACCCATCCGTGAACCGATGGCACCCAAAGGGAAAATCATGAGGCCAAGGAAACATTAGCTGGGGACACTTCAACTCTGCCACAAACCCTCCCACTACTCTAGACCATCTAACTGTCCTCTACCGCTTGGTTATAGCATAGAACCTTTAAATGGTTTTGGGGCAAATCCTGCCACTTCTTCACCATCCTACAATCTTCACTGTTCACCCCTTGGTTAGCTAGAATGTCTGCTAGCTTATTTGCATTTTTGCTCACATGATTGAAACTCACAGATCCCAGACCTTGAAGGTGGGCTTGAATCCTTTGATAGACCTAGATAAGTCTTCAATGATTTGAGACTTTCTCCAGTTTGGATCCACAGCTGATTCTTTTTACAAAATTGATGGTGATTTCTGAGTCTGCCTCTATAATAACATTTGAGCTATGATTTTCAATCAGAATCTCAAGGCCCTGCTCCATCACCATTAGTTCCGCCATGTTATTGGTGGCTTTTCCTAAATGGCAGTGGAACATTAAAATGATTCTTCCCTTTTCATTCCTTAAAACTCCTCCACACCCAGCTGATCCTGGGTTACCTTTGGAGGCTCCATCAATATTGAATTTCAGGTAGTTTTTTCAGAGGAGGCTGCCAGCAATCTTTTTCTGTGTTCATTGTCATTTTATTTTTTCACAGCCCATGTAGAATGATGTTGTGCAATCCCAACGGTCTGAGTGTTCTTAGCTCCATTACTGAGGGTGGACTCTCTGGGATATTGCTCATTGTGGTACTGACTGTTTCCCTTATCTGCTTTAGAATCAGGTCATAGAGCTTCTGAGGGTTGGTTTTTTCTTCCTTAAAGATTCTCTTATTTATTTATTTCCAGACATTCCAGATAATGAATCCTGGTGTTAAATCCCATGCTTGATTAATCACCTCATTCTTCGAAAATCTCCTCCTCAAATTAACTAAGGTATTTATGATACTCTATTTGTCCCTGTCTGATTGTTGGAAAATGTTAGAAAAGGAATTCAACAACTAGGTGGTGTAAGGGCAGTAGTTGAGGATGTGCTCCATGGTTTCCTCACGCTCTTCACAAAGCTGACATTTAGAAGGCCCCAAGATGCCCCTTTTTCTAATATGGTCCCAAGTCAAAATTTTCTTATGGTACACCAGCCACATGAAGAGCTTGATTTTCATGCAACCTTGGTGAGACCAGAGTTGTCTCCAAGATTTGTCTGGCACACAAGACCCCAGTCCCAGGAGAATATACTTTGCCTCTTTGAGATTGAAGGTTCCTTTGTTGTTTTTTCCCATCTCAATTGATCCTGCCCCTCTGTGACCATGATCATCCTCTGTTTCAAAATACTTCTCAGAGCTTCTATTTTTTTTGCTAAGAGGCTGTTATTTCTGCAATCAATGTTACTCCAGTTTCTCCACTTGTCCTGGCCCTGAGGGAAGTTCCAGAAATCTTTAAATTTCATCATACCTTAGGAATTTGTTTCTTGTTTGAGACTTATGAAGTCCTCCTTTAACAGCACCGGTTCTTGTTGCCATTTTTCCTCCCAAAATAGTGCTTGCTCCCCATCTCTGATTTCCCAGAAACTGTGTTGTTGCACAATATTTCTTTTCTCCCAAGCCCTATTCCAGATGGGAGAGCCCCTTTTGTTCCCCAACATTCTGATGAGATTATTAGTGTGCCAAGAGCTGGCATATTTTTCTTTCCAGACCCTTGCCCAAAGGGCTTTTGGCACTTTCACCCATCGCCACCAAAGCTTGGCTCCTAGAACTTTGTTTAGAATCTCCTGATCATCTAAGCCTAGACCCCCATGGCTTTTGGGTTTGCATATTTTTTCCCAGGAAACCAAGGCCCATTTCTTCCTTGTTTCCTCCCTGCCCCACAGAAAATCTCTTTGAATATTTCTGATTTTTTCTAAGACTCCTTTGGGGGCTGGAAGGGCAGATAATACGAAAACCGGATGGATTGAAGAACTGCTTTTGTCAGAACCAATCTGACGGCCAAGTTCAAGGTTCTGAAGGTCCATATTTTAACTTTATCCTGCAACTTAATTAGCACAAGTTCCCAAATGTTTTTAAGCATTGGTTTGTCTGTGAGAGGTACTCCCAAATATTTTGAGGGGAGGGAGTCCCTTTGGAAGCCAAGGATTCTTGAGATGTTCCTTTGAATAGCAATGTTATTATTAAAGAAGAAGATTTTTGATTTTGTGAGATTGACTTCCATACCTGAAGCCTTTGCAAAAGAATTGAGGATTTGCTTGTAGGTATCTGCTTCTTTGACTATGGGAGTTCCTTGCAACATGGTATCATCTACAAATTGTTGGTGAGTAAGAGTCTGTCCATTCTCCGAAACTTGAAGACCCTTGATTATGCCCTTGTTTTTAGCCTGCTTGATAGCCCTGCCCAATCCTTCCATCATGAGGATGAAGAGAAAGGGAGAGAGCGGGTCTCCCTATCTTAGGCCTCTTGAGGGAAAGAAGATATCTGAGGGAGAGCCGTTAACCAAGATAGAAAAGCTGGAAGTAGTTACCAGAGCCATTACCCATCGTATCCAGTTGTGATCAAACCCAAAGGCTATAAGTATCTTCTTGATATACCCCCAATTGACCTTATCATACGCTTTAGCAATATCCAGTTGCATGATCATCCTCGCCTACCTTTTGCTTTTGAGAGAGTGAACCACTTCATGAGCTTGGATAATGTTATCCAAAATTTGTTGACCCTCCACATAACCAGATTGCTCCTCAGACACTAGATTAGGGAGGAGGGGTTTGAGTCTGTTGGCCACTACTTTGGATATAATCTTGTAAACGACATTGCATAAAGCTATGGGTCTATACATATCCATTGTTTGAGCTGAGTCTTGTTTGGGAATCAGGCAATGAAGGAGGTATTGAGGGATTTTATGATAGTTTTGTTAACCCTGGAATCCTCCACCACATTTAAGATATCCCATTTGACAATATCCCAACGAGCTTTGAAAAAATCCACATTAAAACCATCTGGGCTTGGTGCTTTGCCATTCTGCATATCTTTGAGAACTTCGCTAACCTCCTCTTCCAAAACTAGTTTGTTTAGATTGAAATTGTCCTCTCTAAACACCAGCTTAGGGATTTACCTTGTAACTCCCTTTATGGAATCTTCCCTGTCTGGAATGTTTTCTCGTGCAATGTCTTGAAAATGCTTAACCAACACTTTTTCAATTTCCTTATGAGTGTTCTGCATGTCTCCCTTTTTATCCCTTATCGCCGAGATTCTGTTGAAAGCCCTGTTGGCCATGGTGGATCTATGAAAAAAGCTCGTGTTGCACTCTCCTTCTTTGAGCCATTGCACCCTGGATTTTTGTCTCCAGAATGTTTCTTCTTGTTTACATAGATTTTCCCACTCATGGTGCAAATTTTCAGACTGTTCATTTATGTCATAGTTAAAGCCTTCTTGTATCAGCTTTTGGTTGATTATTTGAATTTTACTTTCCACAGTTTTCTTATTCGCAAAAATGTTTCCAAATTCCTTCCTGTTCCAGTCTTTGAGTTTGCTCTTAATATGCTTTAGTCTTTTGTGGAGGAGGAACATTTTAGATCCTTGGATCTGTAATTCCTCACTCCACCAATCTTTGATATTACTCAAGAAGTCCGGGTGGGCGAGCCAAATGTTTTCGAATCTGAAGGGTCTGTTCCTTGGAGAATCCAAACCATTAATCTCCAATTGTATCGGCCAGTGATCCGAGCCACCAAAGGGAAGAATTCTTGCTGTAATTTCATTATTTATAAGCATAAGGTCTTCTGATACTAAGAACCTGTCTAACTTGGAGGCCACCTGGGCTTCCCCTCCTCTCTTGTTGTTCCAAGTAAAAAGGCCATTCTCTGAGTCTGAGTCTACCAATTTCAAGTTCTCCGTGAACGCCTGAAATGCTGATGAATCTTTGTTTAGCACTCTGGTTCCACCTTTCTTTTCTGAGAGAGATTTTATCATATTAAAATCTCCTCCCAGGATCCAGGGGATGCCATTTTGTCTATTCCTGAGATCAATGAGGGAATATAGCAATCTGAGTTTATCCTCTACTCTTTGGGGACCATAAAAATTAGTGACTAGGAAGGTTTCATCCACCCCTTCTGATTGGATGACTACTGACAAGTAGTTTCTGGATGCCTCTGCATCCAAAACTTTAACTTTTTGAGGGTTCCATAGAGTGAGAATGCCCCCCACTGTGTTATCTGCTTTAACTTCTAAAAACTCAAAACTTTGAAGCCATTTACTGTGGATTGCTTTTATTTTCTGAATGGAGCTCTTTGTTTCCTGAATGAAGATTAAAGTTGGCTTATCTTGTTTCATTCTAAAGCTTAGCATTCTTTTCTTTCTTTTACTACCCAAGCCTCTTATATTCCAAGATGTAAACTTCATAATTACAGATTTGTGAAGGAGTAACTAGTCAGGTCTTTCATCTTACCTGAATCTATCATCAGCTTCCCACACTCCATTAAAAGCTCCTTTTGCTTCTTTCTTCCTCGTTTCTTACCTGTACTTCTGGTTGCTAAACCTGGATTAGCTTTCATTGTTTTCACCCCTCTGCATTCCTGCTCGTCGTTGTTTCTTCCTCTAACTGCCCCTGTTTCCTGGGTTTTCCATAGAAACAGCTGTTGTATTCTATTGCATTCATCTGGAGGTAGTGAATCTATTCCCGTCCTAGTTCCCTATTGTAGAAATCCTTCCAGATCTAGGTTTTCTTTATCTAGTATTTCCTGCAGTTCATGATCTTCCAGATCTGTTTCACTCTGGGTCATTTCCTGGTCCCTTTCTAGCTTTGCTTCACTCATTATGGTTTCTTCCTCTTCATTGATATTTTCTGCTGAAGTGTTGTTTTCTTCTTTCTCCTTCTCCTTAGGGTCTTTCTCCATAGACTGGTTTTCGCAAGGCATGTCTTCCATCTCAGCCAGCGCTTGGAATTTATTTTGACTGGCCTTTTGTCCCTCTTTATGTTGTTGCTTTGGTTCTCTTTTGTTTCCTTTTCCTCTGCTTGAAACTTTCTGAAAGTTTTCAGTGTCCTTCTTTGCTTTTAGTTTGCTTTTGTCTTCTTCTTTATTGAGAGGGCAGTCTCTGATCAAGTGTCCATGTTCATGGCATTTACGACATCTGAACGGAATATGCTCATAATCCACCATTTGCACCCATTCCTCATCAAAGACTTCCACGATGACTTCGTCTGGAAGAGCTCCTGAAGGTCCATTTCCACACAGATCCTTGCATAGGAAGTGTATTTACCCCTTCTGGTGGCTTCCTAGGCTTTGATGAAATGTCCTAGTTTGTTTCCTATAGCCACAAGTGATTCATTTTTCCAGTAATCTAGGGGAAGCAAAAAAAGCCTTACCCAAACCGGAACTGAGGTGAAGGTCTCCCTTTCTGGAACAAAGTTCACCACCCAAGGCCGCATATAGAGGCCTGCTGCTGCAAAAAAGTAGGGCCCAGCTTCGAATATTCCATCCTTGTCTTCAATGTTTATAAACACCACCGTGAAGAAACCCTTGGACCCCAGGTGAAGCTCAATGCTACCCTTAGGTTTCCAGTGATATTTAATCTAGGTTTGCAAAGCTTTCTCAGTGGGCCAGACTCCCATGAATTTGCATATGATGGCATACATTTCCATATGCTCCCTGTGTTCCTGCAGGGCCGAATTATTTAAAACTACTCTTGGAGTGATGTTCGCTCTGGGCCTACATGGTCCCTTTTGATTGACGTCCTCTTTCTTGCCTCCCTGGTTTTTGTCTTCTTCCTCCTTGTCCTTAGTGTTGTCCTTATCCTTTGACTCTGCCCCCTTTTCGATATTTCTGTTTTCTTCTTCCCATGTGCCTCTACCATTACTCAGATGGGTCTTCTCTCTGCCGGCCACAACATTTTTGTAGGAGGGTGTGGAGCTCCCTCCTCTACGGGCCGCCATTCTGGGTCACAGACTGCGTGTCTTAGTGCTCTGCTCGAATTTCCGTCTCCCGCGTTGATCTATGGCTATATCTTCTCAAAAATAATAGACTTACTTATTTCCCTGGCTGCAGTTATTTGGCTTTAATTGTTTCCACTGTGTTTTGATTTAAAATATCTCGGGTGCAAATAGTTGGTTATAATTGTTTCTTCCTTATGTTGCGAATTTTATTGATTTAAAATATTCCTTGTACAGTTTTTTGGCTAAATTTATCTTAGGTTTGTTGGGAATTTTATTGATTACAATAATATTTATAAATATATAAATTTAAATATAATATTATAAAAAAAATAAAAAATATGATTAATATAGTTATATAAATTAAATGGCTGATAAATATTTATATGTATCAATTTATAATAAACATCAAAACATTTATTTTTTTATACATTTTAAATTGATAAACAATAATTTTTATATATAAAAACTAAATAAATTATAATTTATTATAGAAATAATAATAATATTTATTATTAGTAAAAATAATTATATTAAAGTTTAACATATATATATATTAGAAGACACAAAATTATGCAACAATAATAATAAGTTTGATTTTCTTAAAAACTATTATACTCATATAAATTAAATGGCTAGTAAATGCCTCATTGATCCATGATAAGCATCAAAACACTTCTCACATTGCTTAAATTTAAAATTAAAAAAAAAAAAAAAAAAAAAAAAATCACAATAAAGTACTAAATTAAAAATTATTTATTATTATTATTATTATTGGTGGTGGTGGTTAAAATCCACTGAGACCAAACTTTGGTCTATTGGACCTAAAGAAACAAATTATTTAGTTTGATTTAAGATTTTATTTCTATGCTCAAAAAGCTTGGAGAGAAGCCTCCCAAGCTCACTATAATTTTGACATCGTGAAAGGATAGGAAGGTCAGTATTGCGGAAAAGATTATGAAACTGAGATCTAATGTGGTTGTACGCGAGGAACTCTAAGAGGAAGTGGTTTTCATCCTCAATGTTCCTATTATCACAGAGATGGCGGATTCTTTCCATCCATGGTGTTTTAGGAACTGCCCAACAACATGTTTCACTATGGAGCTCATGAGAGTTCGTTCTAATCTTCGCTATATTAATTTTCTTCTTTGAGCTAGCTAAAACAAAGAGATACTTTTGATCTTCTAGGGTGGGGTTGATGACCTTCTTATAATGACTTAATTTTCTTTTAGTCGCTAAATCCTTCTCACACCACATTTTTTCTTTGAACTTAGAAGTAAAAATATTTTTAATGTTATTAATGTTTTGCAATGCATCATTCTCGTTGATCTCCCAATGGTTTAACCAGGCCCTCGTGTCTTTATGCCACCCCTGTTTGAGCCTTAGTTGGTTTTTTCTGGAATTTAAAGCTAGCTTGGGAAGTCTATGATCTCTTATCTTATTGAGCTTGTGCTTGTACAACAGAAGCCTAGTCATAGCTAGGCTTTCGATAGGGGAAAGAACTACTTCTATAAGGAGAATAGGGTAGGGTGTATTGCTTTTAATTTTTAGGTTATACGTTATAAAGTGCTTCTGGATTTGCTCAATCTTTCTCCAGGATTCTCTAGAGATGCTGCAACCCCAAACCTCACATCCATATAAGATAACAGGAGTGACTAAAGTTTCAAAGAGGAACTTCTTTTTATCCCACATTATGAGGTTTGCTATTTTACAATTATTTTCATGACGAAAGTAAGCTTTCCACCCCCCATTAATCCTTTTCTCAATGCTATAGTTCCAGTTGAGCTTGTGATGAATATCAATTCCTAGGTGCTTGTAAGAATATACCTCCTCCAAGTTATTATTGTCATACATAAAATTAGCATTGGTGTCCTTCTTGGATTTGATAATCATAACTTTTGTTTTGTTAGTGTTAACAGTCATACCCATGGTAGAGCAGAAATCCTTAAAAATCCTAAGTTGCTTATCAAGATTAGATGGACACCTTGCGAGGAGAAAAATATTGTTAGCATAGAGAAGAAGGATGACGACTAGCCCAGCTAAGATCGTGCCAGCACATTCTGCTTCCTCTAAATAACCTTCGAGCTTGCCAATGTAAATGCCAAATAGGGTAGGGAAGAGGGGGCAACCTTGTTTAACTCTGATATTACACTTAATATCTTTCAACCACCCCTCATTGCTCTTTAGCTTGGCAACTACATTCTCGTATAATCTAATAGCGGCAACTCTCAACTCGAAAGGAACCTTTAACTCTTCTAATCTATTCCAAAAGTTGTTTCTAGGAACCATATCGAAAGCCTTTCTAAAGTCCACAAAGCAACAAAAGAGATTGGATTTATCATTACGACATTCCTCCACAATTATTCTAAGCGTAATGAGGTGGTATGTTGTTGAGTGATGCCTTCTAAAACCTGCTTGGCCTTTAGCCCGCTTACCTTCACTTTCAAGCCATATGCTCAACTTCTTTTCCAAAATACTACCAGATAACTTAGCTAAGAGAGGGCTGATCATAATTGTTCGATAATTAGAGGGGTTATTTGTATCCCCATTTTTAAAAATAGGGATAATGAGGCTCTCAGTCCATAACTTAGGGAACCCTTGCTTGACTGCTTGATTGAAAAGCTTGTGGATGTGGGGGATGAGGACAGGGCCTCCAATTTTTAAGATTTCTGCCTGGTAACCTTCAATGTCCTTAGCTTTCCCATTAGCTAGGCATTTAACCCCAAAATCAATGTCTTCTAGAGAGAAAACTTCTTTCGTTGTGGGCAAGGTTTCAAAGTTACCCATGATATTTGGAGATTCATAGAGCTTTTTAAGATAGGAATTCCAATCGTGTAAAGCAAGTTTATTATTATCTTTAGATTTCCTAATTAGAATCTGCCTCCAAAATTTCTTAGGAGCTACCTTAGAGAGGTGTAAGAGATTCTCTTATCTTTTACGAATGTACTACCTCTTTTTTCTTTTAGTTAGGGCTTTGTATATCTTTATCTTGTCCATTTTAAGAGATTCATCAACAACTTCCTTAATAGCTCTCCTCACTTTTTTACAGTCTTTGTCATACCATGGGTTTTTTTTGCTATTTCTTTTATTATTTGAAACTTCAATTGAGAACTTATTAATAGAATGTGAGAGGGTTGTAGTAAAATTATGGTAGAGGTCTTCTATGTTGCCTATATTACATAAAGGAAGCAAATTAGTTTTTAATTCTTTTAGAAAGAGATCGTTTTTATTTCTAGCAAATATTAAATTATTTTGGCTATAGGGATTATTTTCTATGGTATCTCTATGCATGACAAAGTTGAGAGTTATAAGTAAAGGCCTATGATCAGAGTCAGGCTTGTGGTCGTTTAAGATGTCAATATTTATTATTTCATTGTATAAAGTGAGATCAGAAATAACATAGTCTACTACGCTGCTACCAAGCCCATGGATGTAGGTCATCTGGCTAGAATTGGGCCACTTCTTTAGACCGTTGCAACTTATGAGATCCTGAGCACTGCAGAGTTTGACTAGCTCCAACCCAAACAGATTATCCCCGATGTCTTCAGAGCTCCTTTTGTACCTACTAGCCAGAGTAGGGTCTTCGTCCAACCAAAGAGGATTAGGGTTTGAATAATTGCTTAGAATAATAGCTTGTTTGCTTGAAGTTCAAGCATTAAAGTCACCTATTAAAAGGATATTACCTTCATTCCTTAGGCTAGAAATATCATTCTCCAAACCAATGTAAAGACTATTTTTATCTAGATTCTTCTTCTTATAGAAGTTAGAATTGATGGGGGCGAATAGCATATTGCTATGTAGGTATTTTTATTATTAATGTCAGTGATCTCTATCCAACTATATTGGTTGTAAGGGTTGTTTTTATAAATCCTATCATGGGGGGAGATGTTCTTTTTAATGTAACAAGCTATTCCCCCAATGCCTCTGCAGGAGGATCGCTTGTTCCAGGTAGACCATAGCGTAAAGCCAATTATGTTAGGGACCTTAGATTCTTCATGCTCCCAAGTTTCAACAAGCAAAATAATATCAAAATCATTTGAGATCCAGCTTAGGTTGGGGCCTTTGTTCCATGGAAAGCCCCGGCAGTTCCAAGAAAGAATCTGGAGCATGTTGAATTGCTATTTAGTACTATCTTTTTGGTTTCTATATCGAATAAAGGCTTTTCTATTTCTGATTATTGCCCATTTTCCTTCCTTTCTTGCTTATTTTACCTTTTGAACCTCCTTTCTTAATTTTGCTTGATCTTCTGGGATGAGATCTTCATTTATAAATATTCCTGTTCCTTTTAGACTTGAGGTTTTGCTAAGTATGTCATACTTATGATCAGTAGAGCTCACCTTTATTTGGATTAGTCTTCCTTTATTTTCAGTTAATTTCCCCAACCTTGTTGCTTCTGTGAGACACGTTGTTTCAATTTGTAATCTATTATGTAGTTATGTCTGGGCTATGGCTAAAGTATCCTCATCTACCTCCTCTTTTAAACCGAATATTATAAGGTTCAAGGCCCTTTTGTTATGCTCATGGTCTAATTCTATTAATTTGTTCATTTCATCTTTAATTGGTTTGATATCTAATTTATCTACCACATTATTTAGGGTGAGGTGGCTATTAAATTTTTCTTCTAGTTCTTTAATCATGTCCTTCATTTTAAGGCTCTCTAAAGCATCTCCTTGCTAGGATGTTTGGTTAGTATCTTGGTTTTGTTTTTCTATAACCTACAACCTAGTCTCTATTGCCACCATTTTATTCTCCAATAGTTCTATTTCATTTTCTATTTGTTTTTGGATTGTGTTTTCAAGAGATGCAAATTTATTTTCCAGCATGGCTTCTAACTCTGTTTGTAGCTTGACTTCTCTTTCTTCTCTACGTTTCTCTACAGATTCTATATACTCATAGAGGCCTTGTAGAGTAACTGTGCTAGGTCTACCTTTGCTAATCTTTGGTAGCTGTGGTGAAACATTCATACTTGAAAATATATGAGCAAATATGTATTAGAAAAAGATAAGGAAAGTGTGCACCTGATATCAACCCTGTCTGTAGATCGCACGTGCCCACCGCAGGCTGCAGAACTGATTGGATCGAGTTCAGAAGATGTCATTGAGGATTTATATATACAGTTTAGAATCACCGATCTTTGGATTTATATATGCCAAGATCACCGAATGTGAGGATTATATATGCGAGCCAAGATCACCGAATGCAAGGATTTATATATAATTCAAAACCGGAGCCTCAGAACTGGAGCGAGGATATAGATCACTAAACTTTGTATTTATATCTACCAAGATCACCGAATGTGAAGATTATATATGCAAGCCAAGATCCCCGAATGCTAGGATTTATATATATTTCAAAACCGAAGCCACAGAACCGGAGCGAGGATATAGATCACCGAGCTTTGGATTTATATATGCCAAGATCACCGAATGCGAGGATTATATATGCGAGCCAAGATCACCGAATGCGAGGATTTATATATATTTCAAAACCGGAGCCTCAGAACCGGAGCGAGGATATAGATCACCGAGGATATTGGTCACCGAGGATTTATATATACAGTTTAGAATCACCGATCTTTGGATTTATATATGCCAAGATCACCGAATGTGAGGATTATATATGCGAGCCAAGATCACCGAATGTGAGGATTTATATATATTTCAAAACCGGAGCCTCAGAACCAGAGAGAGGATATAGATCACCAAACTTTGGATTTATATATACCAAGATCACTGAATGCGAAGATTATATATGCGAGCCAATATCACCGAATGCTAGGATTTATATATATTTCAAAACCGGAGCCGCAGAATCGGAGCAAGGATATAGATCACCGAGCTTTGGATTTATATATGCCAAGATCACACTGAATGCAAGGATTATATATGCGAGCCAAGATCACCGAATGCGAGGATTTATATATATTTCAAAACTGGAGCCTCAGAAACAGAGCGAGGATATAGATCACCGAGGATATTGTTCAATATATGAGTTCAATATCTATACATTTTAAAACATGTAAAATATTTTGCCATAGTCTAACGAGGCGGAGGAGTTGCCCGGAAAGTTATGGAAATTCTGGTCATATTAGAGAAAATCCAACAAGGATTTTTGTAAATCCAAGTTATAGTTGTTAAATTTCAAAATTTTAGGTGTTCTATATGTTTTTGATGGTGTTGAATCCATTTCCACCAAAAACATGTTCAAACACTGTCTCTACAAGATTTTTTGAAATTTTTTTGCTTGGATTCGGGCCACTTTTGACCGTTCGGGCAATTCCTCTGTCTCGTTATATTACTCCAAATATTTTTAATCATTCTCATTTTGTTATGGAAATTCTTAACTTGTAAGTAGTCTTTGTTACAATGTCATGGCTTATCAATACCACATTCCCAATATGACGCATGTTGATATGACATTTTCTTTAATTAATTAATCTGACATAAACTAGAATTTTCACCAAATGTTGCAAAGGAAACACAATAAGGCATAAATTGAGGAACAATAGCGACATGGGAATGAGAAAATCTAAATAAGATGCAGATATGATTAACGTTTTTGTGGCAATTTTTTTGATATGATGAATATATTGGACTTTGCTAATAGAGCATCTAGGCTATTTAGGTTGTGAAATGATCGTGATGTTGATATTAGGATATTTACATGTTTCTAGATGATATAAGATATACTAATAAAATACAAATTTTTGTGGTTGTCTTTATTACATTATGTAGATTATGATCTGAATTATATATATTTTCCAGGCATCGTCTAAGTGTTCTATTTTGTTTTTTTAGGAAATTAAGCTAAACAATTTTTGGATATTAATTTTTTTAATTTATAACTTATTTTTGAGTTAGGTGAAATATATTTTTTTTAAATTAAGTGAAATGATCTTCCTTTAAATAAACACAACCACAATTGAGATAAATTAACCATAATGCAACTATGTAATATTAGAGTAAACAATGGTTAAACAAAATTAACCATAATAAACCAAAGTCAATGATAATAAACAATGATCAATTATAACCATGGTGAACTATGAAAAGCTAAAGGAAATCATCATTAACATAATTCAACCATGACAAACATCATAATATAAAGAAACCATTAAAAACAATCACAACCTAACCTAACCCTTAAAGAACATCACAATGTGAAATAAACATTAATGAACACATCCACTTAACATAAATAATGTTATAATATAACATACTATTGAAATCAATCTTTTAATATCAACCATAATCAACATTAATAATACTCCAATACAAACATAATCTTCAATAAATATTATAATGCAATATAACCATTCAACTTAAATCAACCAAAAACAATAATTAAAAAAACACATTTCAACCATGATATCAATCTTTTAATATCAACCATAATCAACATTAATACCAAATCTTTCATGACTCATAGTCATTGTCTCTCATGTTAAATTTATCCAGGTTCACACTAAAATTACAGTATGTGTCATCTATACCACTGCGCAATTGTAATTTAAGCACATGAAAATACACAAAATTCTTCTAAGAAAATTTGCATTAAAATAGTTATGCTTATATAGTTACAAGAAATTACATGACTGTTAATTTCTTGTAGAAATTACATGACTTTGTAATTTTTTTGTAGCAGTAAAATGATTATAGAAAAAAAACATAATAATAATAAAAATATGAAGACAAAAATAGTATGACTGAATTTTCCGGTAGAAGTCGAATATTACAGCTAAAACACAGAAGTGGATATTCTAATAGTAGGCCATGATGGATAACATATCTATATGACTCAATTGATTGCTGAGAAACCAATAAATAGAGCAATGTTAAAAAACTTGATAAGCAAATTATGCACGAGGTGTCAGAGTGTAGAATGCTAGCTGTGTAATACAGTGTTTATATACGTATTGAAAAAATTAACAATAGAAGTTTGGTATATCATATAAGAGTTTGGGGTTGGTTACCAGTTGTCTAAACAACATCAGGGAACAGTCCATATTCTTAGAGGCCTATAGTCGAAAATGAAGGTGCTTAAGCACCATTGTAAGAACAAAACTGTAAGTGCATAGATAAAGCAAGGCACTATAATTTAAGCACCCGAAAATAGGCAGAATTCTGTTAAAAATGTTTGGGAAATTTAATTTTCATTTTCGCGGAGGGGAGAGGCGGAGAGTTATGACTTTCACGAAGCTACTTTTGTGAAACTAGGTTCGCGCACCGCGAAGCTAATTTCACGGAGCTACCTTCGCGCACTGCAAGGCTATTTCCCAGACTTGGATTTCGTGCACCGCACAGCTATTTCAGAGACTTATGAACAATATTTACTCACGACAAAAATGAGGAAGTAGGTTTTGGAGCAACACAATAAAAACTTGGTATTGAATTCTAAAACATGAAATACATTTACATGAGACTGCTGCTCATTCATCAAGTAAAATAAAAGTTACAGTGATTTAAACTTACGCGGAATAACACACAGTAAAACAGAGTAACTGTTGTTTTCACGCGCCCACCAAAAATTGCTCCACCATTTTCTCCACAGAGACTTGCGCTCTTTTTCTTACCTCTTACTCTCTAACCTCTCTACACTATCAAAATGAATTTTACATTCATATTTAACTCAACATACAATTTTACATTTAATTCATGACAGAGCAAAGTAATTAATATGATGTTGTTGCAGGTGTTTCTGGAGTGTGGGCAAAGGTTGTTGAATGAATGCTTGCCCATATCTGTTTACCAAAGTACATAACTTCTTTAAATTCCTTTGCTGAGTTTCTGAATGGTTCGCATCTGGCTTCAGTCCTTCTATCTTCAAGCAGAGACGCAACCTGCAAAAATACATTTGACAGGTATGGCTGCTGTCAGGTTGTTTATTGCGGTGGTTGGGATTATTATTTCCAACACTCCCCCTTAATCACAACTGCTGCCATTGACAATTCCCAAATAGTTTCTGAGATAAACAAAACTTTCACCTGCCAATGGCTTTGTGAAAATATCAGCAAATTGTTCCTGTGACCTACAGTGCTGCAACACAATTTCATCATTGTTAATCAACTCTCTAATAAAATGATATTTAGCATCAATATGCTTGGTCCTCTTGTGGAAGATAGAATTCTTTGACAATGCAATTGCTGAGGTGTTGTCGCAGAAAATAGTTGTTGCACCCTCTTGGTCATGACGAAGATCCCTCAACATCCTTCTCATCCAAACTTCCTGACACGCTATTGCTGTTGCTATGACATATTCAGCTTCCGCTGTTGACAGTTACACTATTGGCTAGTTCTTGGAGGTCCATGAAATGGCTCCGGAAGCCAAATGAAAAACATATCCTGACGTGCTCTTTCTATCATCGACACTTCCTACCAAATCATTGTTATTGTAACCAACTAGCATGAGATCACTGGTTGTTGTGTACAAAACACCATACTGTTTTGTCCCATTGACATACCTCAAAATCCTTTTCGCTGCGTGCCATTGTGTCTCCTTGGGTGTCTCCATGAACCTTGACACCAAACTTACTGCATACATTATATCTAGCCTAGTGGCGGTCAAATACATCAGGCTGCCTATCATGATTTTGTATAATGTCAGATTGACATTGCTGCTACAATATTTTTTTCTCAACTTCAACCCTATGATAGTTGGAGTTGGTGCAGACTTACTGTTCTGCATTTTAAACCTCTCCAAAATTTTTGCAACATACTTTGCTTGAGAGATAAAAATGTCATTTTCTGTTTGCTTCACTTTTATGCCCAAAAAATATCTTAACAATCCCAAATCAGTCATTTCAAATTCACTCTTCATGACTTGATTGAAATCAGCGATGAGAAAATCATCACTACCTATAAAAATCAAATCATCTACATATAAGACGACAATGAGAATCTTACCTTCGCTCTCTTTGATGTAGAGAGTAGGCTCACCATCACATTTGTCGAAACCATTGTCCAACAACTAAGCATCTATCTTGTTGTACCATGCGCGCTTGCTTCAACCCATAAAGAGCTTTTTTTAACCGATATGCTTTGTCTTCTTGGCCTTCAATCTCATAACCAAGCGGTTGTGCAACATACACTTCCTCTTTCAGCACTCCATTCAAGAACGCTGACTTTACGTCCATCTGATACACTATCCATTTATGTTGCGTGGCAATCGTCACAACTGCGCGTACTGTCTCCATCCGCGTGACTGGCGCAAACGTCTCCACGTAATCTCTTCCACGCTGCTGCTTGTATCCTTTGACAACTAGCCTTGCTTTGTGCCTTTCAATCTTTCCCTTAATGTTGCTTTTGGTCTTATAGACCCACTTCACTCCAATGACATGTTTTCCTTTCGGAAGACTCACTAACTCCCATGTATCATTCCTTTCTATTGCTTCTATTTCTTCCTCCATTGTCGCAACCCATTTTTCTTCTTTGACTGCATCTTCAAAGTGGATTGGGTCATCTACATGACAAAATAATGCAAATAAGGAATTCAGACCTGTGCCACTATCAACTTCATCTTGCTCATAAATTTCATTTAAATTTCTGAACTTTGGTCTTCTTGTGCTTGTTGAAGATGGGCTTGACATGTCACTTGGTGTCGTGCTTCACAGTGTGCTTGGAGAAGCACTTGCTTGGCTACGCGAAACTGTCCTATTATTTGTTGATGGCGTTGCTTGTTGTCTGCTTTACTGCGCTTGAATAGGAGTAGAGGGAGTCAGAGTTGAGGAATTACTTGCTGTTGTTAATTCCTCTCTGTCCTCATTTGGTATGCATGCTTTGACATTGACTATCTTTTCTAAACTTCCATCCCATGCTCCAACAAATATGCATTTCTCCCCCTTGTTGTCCAACTTCTTTCTCAACTCATCCGAGACATGTGCATAAGCCACACATCCAAAAACTTTCATGTGAGTGACATTTTGTTTTCTTCCACTCCATGCCTCTTCTGGAACGATGTTCTGGATGCTTTTTGTTGGACATCTATTCAATATATATGTTGCACAAGCGACAGCTTCAGCCCAATATTCATTTGGCAAATGATTTGCCTTCAATATACTCCTCTCCATCTCCATAATGGTACTATTCTTCCTTTCTGCCACACCATTTTGCTGCGATGTATATCTTGATGTAAATTGCTTGTGAATTCCATGCTCCCTGCAAAATTGAAGGAATTCATTTGAGATGTATTCTCCACCTCTGTCAGTCCTAAGGACTTTGATGTAGTGTCCACTTTTCTTCTCAACAAGAGCCTTGTATTGGCGAAAGTGCTCAAACACTTCACTTTTTTGTTTTAGGAGAAAGACCCATGTCTTCCTTGTGTAGTCATCTATGAAGGTCAATACATAGTGACTGCCACCAATTGATGGTGTCTGCATTGGTCCACATAAATCTGAGTGGACAATCTCTAAAGGTGCCTTTGCCCTCACTGACTTTCCTGCTGGAAATGTCTCTCTATGTTGCTTGCCCAAGATACATCCTTCACATATGTTGTCTGGTTTTTCTATGAGTGGTAAACCCTTCACCATGCCTTTTCTATGCAGCAAATTCAAACCTCCAAAGTTGAGATGTCCAAATCTCAAGTGCCATAACCAATTTTCATCTTTTACCTCTGCTTGAAAGTTTACTTGTGTGACAGCTGCCCCTTTTCTTCCATTTTCTTGTGAGTTCATAGATAGTTGTGCTTGTGCACCTTCTTACTCCAAATCTGATATTATTTTAAGGGGAAACATTCTATTGTCTATCATCTGAACCTTTGAAATCAACTGTCTGCTTGGAGGCCCATCCAAAATTGTGCACACATCATTTTTGAAGAAGACATTGCAGCCTTTATGCATGAGTTGTCCAACACTCATGAGATTATGTTTTAGACCGGAGACGAAGTAAACATCTGAGATGTATTTCTTCTCCCCCTTCTTTGTTAGGATATTAACTCTTCATTTTCCCAGGACAAAGACTCTGTTATCAGTCCCTAATGTCACTTCAGATTTCACACTTTCATCTAGATCAGAAAACATTTCTATGTTTCTTGACATGTGGTTGCTACACCCTGAATCTAGATACCATATATCACTCTGTTTTTTTTTGTGGTACATTACAAGCTAAAAACATGCTATCATGGTTCTGACTTTCTCTTGTGAAATTTACACTTGGTTTGTTACTAATTTCATATTGCTTCTTTCTACATTCATTTGCATAATGACCATACTTCTTACAGTAATGACATTGAACTTGAAATTTATCATACCTATGACCTTGTGCTTGATTTTGGCTTAGGCCTTGACTTGGATTTTGATTGTTTCCTCTTCCATTTGAGCTTGAAGGGCTTATTCTTCCACCTCTGTGTGGGCTTCTTCCTCTTCCTCTAGCATATGATCTTCCTCTGCCTCGACCTTGACCAAATGATACTTGTGTCTTGAAGGCATGCTCCAATGAGGAGCTTGCTGCTCTATTCAATCTATGTTCATGAGAAATCAATGATGCATTAAGCTCATCCATTGAGAACTGGGAGAGATCCTTTGTCTCTTCTATGGCCACAACAATGGCCTCAAACCTTGCTAGAAAACTTCTCAAAACTTTCTCAACTATTCTTCTTTCCTTAAGTGTCTCACCATGAGACCTGATTTGAGTAACCAACCCACTTACATGTGTAAAAAATGAGTCTATATTATCAGACTCTTTCATACAAAGTGTTTCAAAATCTCTCCTCAACATTTGCAGCTTTGTTGTTTTGACTTTTGCCATGCCTTGGTAGGCTGTTTGGAGGGTGTCCCATGATTACTTGGACTTCGTTGCTGCTGCAACCCTTCGAAAAATACTTTCATGAATTTCTTTAAAGATATAAAATAGGGCTTTTGAATCCTTCTTTTTGTTGTCCCTTAACACATCTCTTTCTTGCTGAGATAAGGCATTGTATGCTGCTATCTGCTGGTTCATGAAAACCATTCTCCACCAAATCCCAAATATCTTGAGAAGAAAACAGGGCCCTCATTGTAATAGCCCAATAATCATAATTTTTTCCATTAAACTGAGGTATTTTAGGATTAGTCAAACTTGTGTTTGATCATTTCTGAGCATAAAACCAAACTTTCTACCTACTGGTAAATATGCTAAAAAATAATGCATGCTCAAAAACAATTTTTACTATTAGTAAAACCACTTGTTTTTACACTAACAGAGTTTAACCCACTATAATACCATGTTAAAAATATTTGGGAAATTCAATTTTCCTTTTCGCTAAAGGGAAAGGCAGAGAGTTATGACTTTCGAGAAGCTACTTTTGCGAAACTAGGTTCGCGCACTGCGGAGCTACCTTTGCGCACCGTGAGGCTATATTTCCCAGACTTTTAGAGACTTATGAACAATATTTACTCACAGCAAAAATGAGGAATTAGGTTTTGGAGAAACACAATAAAAACTTGGTATTGAATTCTAAAACATGAAATACATTTACATGAGACACATGCTCATTCATTAAGTAAAATAAAAGTTACAGTTATTTAAACTTATGCGGAATAACAGACAATAAAATAGAGTAATTGTTGTTTTCACGCACCTACCAAAAATTGCTCCACCATTTTCTCCACAGAGACTTGTGTTCTTTTTCTTACCTCTTACTCTCTAATCTCTCTACACCGTCAAAATGAATTTTACATTCATATTTAACTCAACATATAATTTTACATTTAATTCATGACAGAACAAAGTAATTAATATGATGTTGTTGTCGAGTGTGTTCAGAATCGCGCAGGTGTTTCTGGAGTGTGGGCAAAGGTTGTTGAATAAATGCTTGCCCATATCTGTTTACCAAAGTACATAGTCCTTCTATCTTCAAGCAGAGACGCAACCTGCAAAAATATGTTTGACAGATATGGCTGCTGTCACGCTGTTTATTGGGGTGGTTGGGATTATTATTTCCAACAAATTCTTCTAAGAAAAATCACATTACTAAGTGAAAACTATCTAATTAACCAGAAAACTATAATAGCAAAATTAAGAATTAACGATTTAAAAAAGTATTCACATTCATGAGTGAAAACTATCTAATTAATTGGAGAAAATAGCGTGACACTATAGTTTCATATAAAAGAGCGAAACATTGGACTAAAAATTGAAATAAGTTTCCTCAACATAGTTTGAGATTTAAGAAACAAGATTAAAATTTACGTAGAATGAAAGTATACGGATGTTTAGTAACCCAAAATACTGGAAATCTAGTTTAGTTTATGAACTTTCCATAAAATGGACCCAAACTACTATAAATCAAATTTATCAGCTTTCCATAAAATGGAGTGTCTTTCTACATACATCTAATATTTTTAAGAAGTCATATAAACCTTAATCTCTTTACAAAAAAGCACACCATCCCAACATCTTGGTGGGAGGCCAAGTCATATAAACCTTTATCTCTTTACAACAATGCACCCAATCACAACATCTTGGTGGGAGCTGTTGTGGGAGGCCCGACAGCGTGGATCGATTTCATGATGACCGAAATGGTTACGAGCAATCAGAACCTTTTACATATTTCAATGCACCTTTAGTAGGCTCCCTTTCTTATTTGGCCCATTCTACCATGTCTTCAACGACCTTTCCCTCTGTTATTTGTACCTCCTTACGTAAACAATACAAAGAGGATGGATGGAAAAACTACTTGATGTTCATCTATTTGGTTTCAATTCTATATTATAGTGAAGTAATTATATATCTATAGTAATGTTTTAAAAGAAGCATTTTAAATAATCCAGCTTATCTCCCGAAGTATCTTACCCTCTCAACCTCCTTATCTAAACCAGAGGAGGAGGATGATAGATGGAACTCTGAGTTGTAGTGAAATAACTATATATCTATGGTAGTGACCTTGGAACAAGTGTTATAAGCTGGCCACAACATAGTCTGCCACTGTATTTATTGATAATTAATGAAATGGATCAACTCCAGATTTTACTCCAGAATTCTCACTCGTTAATGCCAGAATTTGTGACATGGTTTAGAATTGTATTTATTGCTGATTAATGAAATGGATCAAGTCGAGATTTTACTAGTTCAGAATTCTCACTCGTTAATGCCAGAATTTGGGACATGGTTCAGAATTCTCACTCGTTAATGCCAGAATTTGTCATCCCAGGTGACATGTTCAGAATTCTCACTCGTTAATGTATACCGCATTAGGGGTGGAGGGATTCTAAAGTGATCCTCTACGTAATCCGATATTTGGATTGAGAAATTGGTTTAAATAGTTTTCCAATCAAAGTGGTCTTTATAAATTTTATGTTTTTAGATAATCGCTGCTTTTTATTAATAATACACAAAAACCAATACATATTGATATTCTTGAGTAATCTACGGTAATACTTCTATTCATCCAGGTTATTTCTCCTCATAAAATATGAAATTCTATGTATTTTCTGTTTTCCATCAAGCGAAGAAACAATCAATGCAATTTTGCATTCTAGTTTCGGCTTCTATGTACAGGTAGGTACATGATAAAGGAGCCATTCTAGTTTTGGTCTCATGATGGAAGAATGAGTCATTCCTTTTGGCTAAGTTTTGAACGTAGAAGACTGAGCCATTCCTTTTCGCTAAGTTTTGAACTTGGCCTTTTTTTGTTTGCAATTTTTTGGGGCAGCTATATGGCTAAGGTTTTTCTTGCGTTTACTAATAGGGTTTATGCTCTCATAATAGGGTTTATGCTCTCATAAAGTTGATGCGGGTAATTTTTTTGACATGATGATTATATTAGACTTTGCTAATAAAGCATCTGAGCTATTTAAATTGTTAAATGATCATGATGTTGATATTAGGATATTTACATGTTTTCCGATGATATAAAATATAATAATAAAATGCATATTTTGGTGGTTGTCCTTATTACATTATTTAGATTATGATCTGAATTATATATATTTTCTAGCTGGCATTGTCTAAGTGTTCTATTTTGTATTTTAGGAAATTAAGCTAAATAATTTTTGGATATTATTTTTTTTAATGAGGTGAACTTTTTTTTTTAAATCAAGTGAAATGATTTTCTTTTAAATAAAAACAACCACAATTGATATAAATTAACCATAATGTCATTATGTAATATTATAGTAAACTATGGTTAACAAAATTAACCATAATAAACCAAAATCAATGATAATAAACTATAGTCAATCATAACCGTAGTAAACTATGGCAAGCTAAAAGAAATTATCCCTAACATAATTCAACCATGATAACCATCATGATATGAAGAAACCATTAAAAAAATCACAACCTACCTAAACCTTAAAGAACATCACAATATGAAATAAACATTAATGAACACATCCACTTAACATAAATATTGTTATAATATAACATATTATTGAAATCAATCTTTTAATATCAACCATAATCAACATTAATAATACTCCAATACAAACATAATCCTCAATAAATATTATAATGCAATATAACCATTCACCCTAAATCAACCAAAAACTAATAATTAAAAAACCATATTTCAACTATTATATCAATCTTTTAATATCAACCATAATCAACATTAATACCAAATCTTTCATGACTCACTTAACATAAATATTGTTATAATATAACATATTATTGAAATCAATCTTTTTAATATCAACCATAATCAACATTAATAATACTCCAATACAAACATAATCCTCAACCTAAATCAACCAAAAACTAATAATTAAAAAACCACATTTCAACCATTATATCAATCTTTTAATATCAACCATAATCAAAATTAATACGAAATCTTTCATGACTCAGAATCATTGTCTCTCATGTTAAATTTATACAGATTCACACTAAAATTACAGTACATGTCATCTATAGGACTGCGCAACTATAATTTAAGCACGCGAGGATATATAGAATTATTCTAAAAATATCCCATTAAAGTAGTTATGCTTGTATAGTTACAAGAAATTACATGACTGTGTTAATTTCCTGTAGAAATTACATGATTGTGTAATTGTTCGGAAAAAAATAGCAGTATACACGCGAGGATATATAGAATTATTCTAAAAATATCCCATTAGAGTAGTTATGCTTATATAGTTACAAGAAATTACATGACTGTGTTAATTTCCTGTAGAAATTACATGATTGTGTAATTGTTAGGAAGAAAATAGCAGTAAAATGATTATAGACAAAAATAACAGTAAAATGATTATAGACAAAAATAATATGACTGATTTTTACGGTATAAGTTGAATATTATAGGTAAAACATAGAACTGGATATTCTAACGGGATGCCATGATGGATAACATATCTATACGACTACGCTGCTGGCTAAGAAACTAATAACAAGATATTATACGTAAAACATAGAACTGGATATTCTAACTGCAGACCATGATATCATATCTATACGACTACACTGCTTGCTGAGAAACTAATAACAAGATATTACCGATAAACATACCAGTGTTAAAAAACTTGATAAAAAAATTACGCATGAGGTGTCAGAGTGTAGAATGCTAGCTGTGTAATACAGTGTTTATATACGTATTGAAAAAATTAACAATAGAAGCTTGGTATACCCTGTTAGAGTTTCGGGTTGGTTCCAGACCAGTGGTCTAAACAACATTTGGGAACAGTCCCTATGCTTAGAGGCCTATGGTCGAAAATCAAGGGGCTTAAGTGCCATCGTAAGAACAAAATTGTAAGCTCATAGACAAAGCAAGGAATTGTAATTTAAGCCCACGAAAAATACACAGAATTTTTCTAAGAAAATTCGCATTAGTGAGTGAAAACTATCTAATTAACGAAAAACCCATAATAGAAAAATTAAGAATTGTTGGGAATTTCTGGTAATTCCAAATAAAATCTGAACAGAGAATAATACTTTCTTTTTAACACATCTGATCTTAGCACATGGAAGCTAAAAATTGTTTTGTTGAGGACAAAGTTTCATCTTGCTGAAGATAGAGTTTCAGCAACACAAAAAAAACTTCTATTCATTAACAGGGAACCAACTATTACATAAATCATCTTCCTCACACAGAGAGATTTCACAACTGCTGTTATAAAAAACATCTTCCTCTTAATAGAGGGATTACAACCAGGGACAAAAGATCTTCCTCTAAACAGAGGGATTAACGAGAGACAACAGATCTTCCTCTTAACAGAGGGATTAACCAGAGACTGCTTCAAGTGCAGTTCCAAAACCTCACTCTGTCTCTTAAGAAAAATTTACATTGTTGTGTGTAAATTTCTTCACTCGCGCTGCTCTTCACAATGGCGCTCAGGCTGTAATATCTCTGCACTGCTGTGCATTACAGACTCTATCTTCTCCTGAAAAACATTACACTGCTGTGTGTAAATTTTTCAATACATACACGCTGCTATGCATATGCATTTCATATTCAACAAAACATATTATGTTTACGCTGCTACGTATTCCCTTTTTCAACCAACGAACACTTACATTTACACTGCTGTGTGAAAAACATTTTGGCTTCGCACTGCTATGCTTTTCATTTCACTGCATTCTCAAAAACTGGGCATTTAGGCTCTGCTGCGTTTTGCCCTCTTTTCATTACCACAAAAACATTTGTGCTTCTGCACACTGCTTACATTCGCACTGCTGTGCTTCTCCTTCTTGCTATCGCGTTGTTGTCCCTCTCTTGCATTTCGTGCTCTCAACAAAAACTAAAACATTCACGCTGCTGCGTGTTTCATTTCAATCTCTTAACAAAAGGCATTAACCTTGTGTTGTTGCGCATACCCTGTTTGTTTTCTCAACAAGCAACCACAAAACATAACACAGCATGCTCCCCTTGCAAGTTCACAACAAACAACAAATAAACATTCTTTCGCGCTGCGGCGAGTTTTTCCATTACATGTGTGCTGCTGCGCTTTTCACATGTCAACAAAACCTACACACTGTTGTGTGTAATACATTCAACCTGCTGGAAGAATTCTCCTTACATTCGTTGCGGCGAGTTTCTCAATGCATATTAATCTCTGTCTCTGTAAAGATTTACATTGTAGTGTGTAAATTTTACATTTCAATCTCTCTACACCCTTGCCTCTGCACTTCTGTGCATAAGAGATTTCATTCTTATAAGCTCGCGCATTACATATCAATGTGTGTAGGTGTCATAAAGGATCACCCACTGCTTTTAACTCTCTGATAGAGTCTCTGCTACAATCTGTCTGCATTGATGAACAAAACAGATCTTTTCTGATACTTTGTTGTACTGCTGGAGCTGGACGTAGTGGAATACACAAGAAACCCATAATCTTTCAATGCTCTTGGCTGCTCGAGGCTCGTCCCTCTTGTTCTCGGCCATTCTTCTTTAATGCTGTTGGTGAGCAGTTATGGCGCAAAACCTTCTTTCTTCTTCGGGAACACAAAAAGTAGGTTAAAACATAAATAAGGCATGGCGGTGGTGAACACAAGCCAGAACAAATCTCAGCCGTCGGATCTACAGATGAACGGCGGGATCGCATCGCAAAAGAAAACGTTATCGGGGGATGAGGCGAGGTGAGAAGCGGCGATGTGCGATGTGCGATGATATCGTATCGCAGTATCGCAATCGGCGGATACAAAAGCGGAGGGCTTAACGCTCAATGGGCGAAAGTTGCGATGTGTGATCTGCGATCGCATCGCAAGATCGCAATCGCAGAAAACAAAGATAAACAGAATGAGGCAAGGGTTAAAAGAATGCGATTTGCGATTTGATCGCATCGCAGGAGAAAAACAGGCGGTTTCGACCTGCAGTTGAAATTACAATTTCAACACTCCCCTTTAATTTCAACTGCTAGGTTATCAGTAATACCCAGAAATTTCATCAAAAACTCAAAATTTTTCTGTCCCAATGGTTTGGTCAGAATATCTGCAACCTGCTCCTTCTCTGCTCTTATGGCAAATTTAATTTCATATCTCTCCCCTATAAGAACATCCATATGATAGAGTTCTTCTAGGGTCGTCATCAAATCTTCAATCTCTTCCTCTGTCATATTGAAAAGGGTGTTGGCAATGAAGCCCATCTCGGCCATCTTGGCAAGAGTTACGCATCGAACTCCATACTCTTTAAACAGATCTTCAAGGAACTTCAACTCCTTTTTCCCATTCATGGGTTCTATCAATTTCCTATCCTTAATTTCTTCTTCGAAATGAACAAGGTCATCAACATGACAAGATAAAGCAAAGAAAGAATTCATACCTTCATTTGTTGCCTCTTGTTCATAAATGTCACTTAAATTTTCATTTCTCCTCAAGGGTGTCTCTTGCTGCCCTTGTGTTGATGTTTCTGTTTGGGGATGTAATTCAACTATCTCCTCATCATCTTCATCATGTGACAAAGAGCTTTTAACATTCACTGTTTTCTCTATGCTTTCATCACAAGCTTTCTCTTCAACGAACTGTCGTTTTGCTATCTTCACTTTCTCCATGCCTTGATAGGCTATCTTGAGAGTTTGCCATGCTTCTTTGGATGTCTTGGCTGCTGCTATCCTTTCAAACACACTCTCATCCACTGCTTGATACAAGAAGTAAAGGGCTTTAGCATCCTTCTTCTTATAGCTCTTCAGCAGTTCTTTTTCTGCCTGAGTCAAGTTATTAAACTCATTTTCATCTGCGGGTTCTTCAAAACCATCTTCAACAAATTCACATAAGTCTTGTGAAGCTAGCAGGGCTCTCATAGTTATTGCCCAATAGTCATAGTTTTTCCCATTAAATTGTGGGAGCTGAGTATTACAAATACCCATGCTAGTGCTGGTGCTGGTGCTCGAGCCAGCCATTCTTGCACTTTAAACTATGCTTCAGATACTTGACTGTGTATTTAAAATAACTGGCTGTCCTCAACAGCAACACAAAAACTAACTTGAGAAAATACCTTGGATTCTTTCTTGACTGAGTCTTCACTCTGCTGGAGAAGCTGCTGCAACAAGAAATCCTTCCTTCAGCTTCTTTGACACCTTCAAAGAGCCTGGACAAGCTCCGATACCATGTTGGGAATTTCTGGTAATTCCAAACAAAATCTGAACAGAGAATAATACTTTGTTTTTAACACACATGATCTTAGCACAGGGAAGCTAAAAATTGTTTTGTTGAGGACAGAGTTTCAGCTTGCTGAAGATAGAGTTTCAGCAACACAAAAAAAACTTCTATTCATTAACAGGAAACCAACTATTACATAAATCATCTTCCTCACACAGAGGGATTTCACAACTGCCTGTTACAAAAAACATCTTCCTATTAACAGAGGGATTACAACTAGGGACAAAAGATCTTCCTCTAAATAGAGGGATTAACCAGAGACAATAGATCTTCCTCTTAACAGAGGGATTAACCAGAGACTGCTTCAAGTGCAGTTCCAAAACCTCACTCTGTCTCTTAAGAAAAATTTACACTGTTGAGTGTAAATTTCTTCACTTGCGCTGCTCTTCACAATGGTGCTCAGGCTATAATATCTCTGCACTGTTGTGCATTACAGACTTTGTCTTCTCCTAAAAATCATTACACTGTTGTGTGTAAATTTTTCAATACATACGCGTTGTTGTGCATATGCATTTCATATTCAACAAAACATATTATGTTTACGCTGCTACGTATTCCCTTTTTCAACCAACGAACACTTACATTTACACTGCTGTGTGAAAAACATTTTGGCTTCGCACTGCTGTGCTTTTCATTTCACTGCATTCTCAAACACTGGGCATTTACGCTCTACTGCATTTTGCCCTCTTTTCATTACCACAAAAACAGTTGTGCTTCTGCACACTGCTTACATTCGCATTGTTGTGCTTCTGCACACTACTTACATTCGCACTGTTGTGCTTCTCCTTCTTGCTATCGCGTTGTTGTCCCTCTCTTGCATTTCGTGCTCTCAACAAAAACTAAAACATTCACGCTGCTGCGTGTTTCATTTCAATCTCTCAACAAAAGGCATTACCCTTGCGCTGCTACGCATACCCTGTTTGTTTTCTCAACAAGCAACCACAAAACATAACACAGCATGCTCCCCTTGCAAGTTCACAACAAACAACAACTAAGCATTCTTTCGCGCTACGGTGAGTTTTTCCATTACCTATGCGCTGTTGCGCTTTTCACATGTCAACAAAACCTACACACTGTTGTTTGTAATACATTCAACCTGCTGGAAGAATTCTCCTTACATTCGCTGCGGCGAGTTTCTCAATGCATATTAATCTCTATCTCTGTAAAGATTTACACTGTAGTGTGTAAATTTTACATTTCAATCTCTCTACACCCTTGCCTCTACACTTCTGTGCATAAAAGATTTCATTCTTATAAGCTCGTGCATTACATATCAACGTGTGTAGGTGTCATAAAAGATCACCCACCGCTTTTAACTCTTTGATATAGTCTCTGCTACAATTTGTCTGCATTGATGAACAAAACAGATCTTTTCTGATACTCTGTTGTACTGCTAGAGCTGGACGCAGTGGAATACACAACAAACCCATAATCTTTCAATGCTCTTGGCTGCTCGAGGCTCGTCCCTCTTGTTCTCGGCCATTCTTCTTTAATGCTGTTGGTGAGCAGTTATGGCGCAAAACCTTCTTTCTTCTTCGGGAACACAAAAAGTAGGTTAAAACATAAATAAGGCATGGCGGTGGTGAACACAAGCCAGAAAAAATCTCAACCGTCGGATTTAGAGATGAATGACGAGATCGCATCGCAAAAGAAAACGTTATCTGGGGATGAGGCGAGGTGAGAAGCGGCGATGTGCGATGATATCATATCGCAGTGTCGCAATCGGCGGATACAAAAGCAGAGGGCTTAACACTCAATGGGCAAAAGTTGCGATGTGCGATGTGCGATCACATCACAAGATCGCAATCGCAGAAAACAAAGATAAACAGAATGAGGCAAGGGGTAAAAGAATGCGATTTGCGATTTGATCGCATCACAGGAGAAAAACAGGCGGTTTCGACGTGCAGTTGAAATTACAATTTCAACAAGAATTAATGATTTAAAAGGGTCATATAAAAGACAAAAACATTTGGCTAAAGATTGAAATAATTTTCCTTGACATAGTTTGAGATTTAAGAAACAAGATTAATATTTCTGTATAATGAAAGTATAAGGCGATTTAGTAACCCAAAATATTGGAAATCAAGCTTATCAGCTTTCCATAAAATGGAGTGGCTTTCTACATACACCAGTTGTTTCTAAGAAGTCATATAACCCTTCAAGGGTTTACAAAAATATAAATAGAAACCTTCATTTAAAAACCCTAGTCAAAAGAATGACCACACATGGGAGTCTGTATAGAGATAAGCGCAGTGTGGTTAGTGGTGACCGATTCTTGCCCGTTCCGGCAGATGGGTACTGATAAAATAGTTCCACGTGCACGAAGCAACAAATTAGTATCAAAAAATAAAAAAACAGATCCTCCTTAACATATAATGAAGGAATTACAACAATTCTTAAGCCACAGCTTATCTATACAAATTGTCGTGGGAAAAAGATGAGTTGGCTGAAGGCACAGGAGCTTGCCGCCAAGGGAACACCCTAATTCCTCTCTTCTTGTCAATAAATCCCATGATGTTACGTCAAAGGTAGCCACTGTATTGAACTGTGCATGAAGAATAGAGGAAAAATGGAGCTCACCGATTGCCACCAAGGGAACACCCAACTTCCTCTCTCCTTGTCAACAAATCCCATGATGTTACGTCAGAGATAGCCAATGTAATGAACTGTGCATGAAGAATAGAGGAAAAATGGAGCTCACCGATTGTTGTGAGTCCTATGAGCATCATTTTCTTTCTCTCCCAAGTTTCAAACTGTAGAAGTAAACTGGAGTGATATGAGGAAAAACCATGAAGAGAAACCACAAAACCCTGGAGAAGTTACAGAGCAATATTTTGCGGTGGCAGGGGATGAGAATGAGGGTTTGCGTGACCAGCGAGTGGGAGACAGTACCTAGAAGTAGTGTTGAGCAAGAAGTAGTCTGAGCAAGGGTCGAACAAGATGTAGTGTGAGCAAGCGCGGTCGACCTGTTGTGTGACCAACCAGTGGGAGGCAGCACCTGGAAGTAGTGCTGAGCAAGAAGTAGTGTGAGCAAGGGAAGTCGACCAGCGGTGTAGTGCCGAACAAGAAGTAGTGTGAGCAAGGGAAGTCGACCAGCGATGTAGTGTTGAACAAGAAGTAGTGTGAGCAAGGGAAGTCGACTAGCGGCGTAGTGCCGAACAAGTAGTGTGAGCAAGGGCGGTCGACCTGTCGCGTAGCAAGGTCGTGATACTTATAATTGAGCAAGAGGGTCGACCTGTTGCATAGCAAGGTCATGATACTTATAATTGTAACTAATTTAATACCATTGGAATCAATATGATGGTTGAAACTATTTTAATTGTCTAACACTTAAATCAAGGGCCTATGAATGTACACGTACAGAGGGGAGTTGATTTCAAAGGGGAATGCCTTATGGCATAATAAACGAAAAGAGCATAACTAGTTTGGAGATAAATTTTAACCCTTCATTTGTAAATAATACTATAAATATTTGGGCATATTCTATAGAAATAAAATCTCTACTATCCACCTAATAATTACTAATCATTAAATTAAAATTCTAGAAAACCTAATTTAAAATAAATATGTCTATCAACATAATTATTAGATTATATAAATTATCCAATTCAAATATATCATTTTCAAAATCAAACTCCAATCACTATCAAAAAAAATAAAACTAATTATATAAAAAATAAAATATAACAGAAATAGATAATATTATTTACAAAATATGGAATATTTTTTATTTTTTAAAATAATATGATATATTACCTAATTATTTAAAATAATATTATATATTACAAAATTATGTTAAAACCAATATAAAATTAATCATTCCATATCTTAAAAAAATGTATTTTCAAAACTAATCGTACATAATTACTATAACTCATTAATTAAATCAAATTTATTTAAACTATAAACAAGTTGTAATGATGTTGATTTAATTAAACTATAAACGAGTTATAATGATTACAATTTACAATAGCTTTTGAATAATATAAAAATAACTCCTATAATGCCTTGTTACATGATATATAAAAATAATTTTAAATAATGTCAAAACTTGAATAAAAATAACTTCTATAATTCCTTGTTACATGATATATAAAAATAATGTTCGGTTACAATGATTACAATTTACAATAGCTTTTGAATAATATAAAAGTAGCTCCTATAATGCCTTGTTACATGATATATAAAAATAATTTTAAATAATGTCAAAACTTTAATAAAAATAACTCCTATAATGCCTTGTTACGTGATATATAAAAATAATGTTAAATAATATCAAAACTTTATTCTTCATTTTCGCACAATATATTAAATTTTATAAAATAATTATTTATTTTTTTTTTTTCTAAGTAAAGGCTACTGCTATATTAAAGAAAAGAAAAATATGTACATAGTTTAGATCTCGCGAGGAGGCCGAGGCCAGTCCTCAAACTGAAGAATCTGGACTATACTGTCTATCTGCTTTAACCGAGTCACAAAACATAGTCCATAATCATGGTTTCTGGACATCAAATAACCTGGACTCAAACTAACAAAGACACCATGGCTACTGGCAGGACAGAGCCATTTTACATCATTGACACTGAAACAAAAAGAGCATGCTGCTGAAGCCTGAGACTTGCAGCAATAGCTATACTGAGACCTTGGACTGAAATGGACACAGGAAAACAACACCATTTGTATTGACATGATTACAAAAAAGATAAAACAGAGCACCCGATGATAACTAGGCTGGCTGGCTGGTCGAGGCCGTCTGCGTGCCATTGTCCTGGCTGGGCGAGTCGAGCCAGATGACCATCCCATCCTCGTCCCGAAGCAACTCTCCCGGACCTGGCTGAGCCTGAGCGCTGAAGACCTCCATTTCCAGATTCAAATTGGGCAGCTGCAGAATCTCTTGCACAGAGACGTCATTACCCGAGACATCCTGAGACGGAGCTTGCTGGACCAGGGCGTTTTGGGCTGGAGCTGCCTCGAAACGGTGGGTTCTGTAAACCAAACCGTTCATGTCGCCCAAAAAGATGTCGCTGTCGTGAACACTTGCAGGGGAATTAGAATTGTGCATACCAGGTTCTTCCTCGGTGATGAAAACCGTGAAATTAACCACAACTTCTGGCCTGACCAGGCGGCTAGGGAACCTGAAGCGGAATGTCTGGTAGGTGCCTTGTGGAAGAAGGCATTCCTGCTCTGAGTCTTCCATCTCTGAGGAGGGTGGCGCCGCGGTTATGGGCGAAATTGGCTGCACATCTTCCATCTCTGAACCAACCCGGATACCAGATCTTCCTCCTCGCCTGGGAATTCCTCTGCTGCGCGGCATGGCTTTTAAGACCAGAGACCCCAGGCACTTGTCAAGCCCTCGAAAACTGGAAGCTGGGGTAACCTTT
The DNA here is from genome assembly GCA_031772625.1 of Pinus tabuliformis. Classification (NCBI taxonomy): domain Eukaryota; kingdom Viridiplantae; phylum Streptophyta; class Pinopsida; order Pinales; family Pinaceae; genus Pinus; species Pinus tabuliformis. The sequence goes on from CM062819.1 coordinate 1,691,944,271, forward strand.
CTCCGAATGCGCAGAGCAACAATATACCGGTTCTGTGCTAGAATTGATATGTGAATTTCAATATAATGCATAGCGTCCATACTTTCCATGTGGGGAGGGCCTTGGGCTCTACTCCTGTTCTGCCTTGAGTGCTGAGCAGACATGCTCGGCATGAATGCGGCGTCCCGTCTCCACTGCAACAAACTGAATGCGGCGTCCCGTCTCCACTGCAACAAACTGAATGCACTGACCTTGTGCATTAACTCCTCATACCTTATACCATCCTCCGCGTACCAGAGCTGGCGGTCCGTCCTGCTCCCATGTGGCATGGCGTGTGCCATCTTTAATGACTGGTGGAAGCACCCGCATCCGGGTGCGAGTTCTTAATCAAAGAATTTTCCTGAGAGACCATTGCCTTCAGCGTGTCCATATGTTCTCTGGAAGGTAGGCTGTCTATGGCGCCTTCGAAGTGGATTTCTTTTGCCTCCACTCCAAGGTTAGCTAGAAGATCGGCCAACTTGTTTCCTTCTCGCCTAATGTGCTTGAAAGTGATTGCTTGATGCTGTGAGAGCCAGTGATTGATCAACTCAAGCCTCTGGGACATTCTCCAACTGCTGCTTATCTTATGGACTGGAGAGCCATGCTGAAGCTTTGTGGCCATTCTGATTATGATCTGCGAGTCTCCTTCTATAATAAGGGGGAAGAAGTTTCTTCTGTGCGCTATTTTGAGTCCTCGCCATAGACCTTCCAATTCCGCTGAGTTGTTAGTGTCCCAGCCTATCGAACCCATGAAAATGCCTAAAGGATTTCCATTGTGATCCCTGAAAACACCTCCATAACCTGCTTGTCCTGGGTTTCCTTTAGAGGCCCCATCGAAGTTGAGTTGGATCATGCCTGCTGGGGGTGGATTCCAAGAACTGGCTTCCTGTCTGTGCTTGTTGGGATTTCTACCGTTGGTTGAGATGTGGTTTATACTCATTTGCCAGTTATCCCAAACAACTTTTTCTTGAGGTAGAGTGGGAAAGTCTTCGGGATTCCATTCTTTGAGGGAAAGAGTTTCCATTACGTTTTGATGGAAAATATTCCACAGTTTTTCCAACGGCAGCGTTTGATCTTTGAATATTCTCCTGTTGCGCTCTTTCCATAGATTCCACATCAGGAGACCAGGAAGGAGTATCCATAACGCATTGAGAATAGGACTTTGAAATGGGGCTTGCCTTCCTTTGTTGATGGTGCCTTTGAGGTCGTCTTGCTCTCTTCTTTCTCTTTGACAGCGGAAAGCAATCCTCTCCCATAATTTCTTTCCCACTAGACAATTCTGCATAAGATGAAGTGTTGTTTCTTCCTCCTGTCGGCACATGTAACATATGGAAGGTCCCGAGAAACTCCTCTTTCTGAGATTGTCCCACGTTAGGATTCTGTTATGACAGAGAAGCCAAAGAAATGTGGACACTTTCGGCCAGTTAGATTTATGCCATACTTTTTCCCATAAGCTGTCTTTGTGTATTTGTTCCTGTATGATTATGTTATAAGCCTCCTTGGTGGTAAAAATTCCTTTTTCTCCGTGGCCCCATCTTAGGATGTCCGGTTCATCCGAGACTCTTATCTGCCTTTTTTGTAACTCTGTTTCTAGTAGATGTTGTATCGGTTCTGTACTATTTGGGAGGAGCAGATGCATGTCTTTCCATTTTCGGTAGTCCTGAGGAGCATCGGAGGTCCAGCAATGATTAACTCTGGCTAGCTGGTTTATTCCTCTCGCATTGGCTGGAAGATCCTGAAGAATGTCTTTGATTTTTGGCATCTGCTGCCAGGAGTCTTCCCAGAATCGTGCTATATTCCCATTTTTGATTTCCCAGAAGCAGTGTTCTTGAATAAGAGATCTATGTTGTATGGCTGCGTTCCAGATTGCGGATCCCGAGCTTGTTTCAGTCATGCGCAATCTTTCCTCCATTGGATAGTTGCTTGCATACTTGGCTGTCCAAAGGGAAGCCCATGGAGTGCTAGGGTGAGCCAGCCACCGCCACCAGATTTTAGCTCCCATCGCCTTGTTACTGTGTTCAGGATCTCTAAGGCCTATGCCTCCTGCATACTTGGGAAGACACACTTTCTCCCATTTAAGTAGAGCCCATTTTCGGTTCTGTCCTGAGCCTCCCCACAGAAATCTTCGCTGTAGGTTCTTGATTTCTTTAAGGACCCATTTGGGGGCAGCTAGAATGGAGAAGAGGTACAAAGGCATAGATTGAAGAACAGCTTTTATAAGAATTATTCTGCCTGCCATATTCAGGGATCGATTGGTCCATAGGAACAGACGAGCTTCTAGCTTTTCTAAAAGTTGCTTCCAGGAGGAATGTTTGAGAGCAGAGCTCATAAGCGGGGCACCTAGATATTTGGAGGGCAGGGAGGCGGAGGTGAAGCCCAGTATGCGCTCAATGGCTCTTTGAGTTGTGACAGGGGTATTGAAGAAAAAAATTTGGGACTTGACGCGGTTGATGAGGGCACAAAATAATTATTATTATTATTATTATATAAACTTGGCATATGTTCAATTTAGATGATTATGAAAGTGCACAACCAAAGCCATCATCTCCCACCTTCAATACTTAAAGCCATCATCTCCAACATTCAATACTTGAAGAGAGAGGGCTAAGTTAATTAGATAGAGGGAGTGGGCTAATCATGTTTGTAATTGATATCACTTTTAAGCACATTGTAATTGATATTACTTTTGAGCACATTGATGATCATAAAGGTTGTGTGAAAACTCTATAGATTGTGAGGGAGATGAGAGGAAATGATTTTTGAGGGAGATGAGAGGAAATGATTTTTTTTTTTTTCCTTGTGGGTGTGGAGCTATTATGAGTTGGGCAATTTTTATTATTGGTGCTCATATTTTTGTTGTTTTTTTTTATAGTTATTCTTTTATATATAGTTTTTTTATTTTTCATGTTATTTTTAATTTTAAAAATAGATTTTCTTTTGAACATGTTTTTATCTTTTAGTTGGATTTTTTATGGTGTCATCTTAAGTTTGTGGAGGAATGGATCATAGTTAGAGTTTGTTTCTCTGGCTTCTTTACTAGGGAGAAATTTTGTGCTTAATTATGCTCCTTAAATTTGCTCTACTTATTATTGGTTTCCTTTTTATTTTTGAGTTTCAAAATTTCATGCTTTTTAGTGGCCAAGGAACCACCCTACTATCTTTAGTTTTAGTTGTTTAGAGGGTTCTCAGTTTTGTTTAGTTTTCTCTATACATATTTTCCCCTAGAAGTGGGAGTGCCTTATTTTAGCTATTGAGCCATTATCCTTCTCGTTCTCATTGTCTATGGAGAATCACAGTTCTTCTCTCGATTTGTAGTAGAGTGTCGCTTTCCTTATAGTAGTCCAAGTGGTTCCTTCTTAGTGGCCCCTCTTTCATCTTTCTACTTGCATCCTCTTCTCACTCAAGATTCTCTATCCTCTTTGGTCACATTTTGTTGTGTTTCTTTTAGTTCAATCATATGACTTGAGGCATAGGTGGCCAATTACATAAAGACCATACTGATAGCTCAAAGCGCTCCACATCTAGAGCTTGGAAGGCTGTTGAAATGTTTGCTAGGATTTATTGCAAAAGTATCCCCTTGCTTTCCAACAAGAAACTGAAAAGCCAAGGGAAATAATTGGATAGAGGATGGATTTATATCGAAAAAAATAGTTTATAAAAAAAAAAAAAAAAAAAAAAAAAAAATTATATCGAATGAATAAGTAATTACATAAATGAGAAATTAAATTCTAAACATAGAGAATACAAAGATAACAACCACTAAATATATAGTGAGTTGGCATATACTTGCAGATTAAACCATTATAGGGAAAAGTCTTACTAGAGTGATCCAAAGAACACTAATTAATTCTTCTAGATAACAACCACTAAATATATAGTGAGTTGACATATACTTGCAGATTAAACCATTATAGGGAAAAGTCTTACTAGAGTGATCCAAAGAACACTAATTAATTCTTCTATACCTAAATGAGACTCAAAATAAAATGAGGAAGCTGGATTGTAAGGTGCCAATTATAGCTAGTGTTTTCGTTGAATCTGGAGTTTACTTTCTTGAATAACTCAAACGAAGATATAGTTCTTCCTCTAACAAGTTATGTCGATAGCCCTTCCATGTGAATAATCATGCTCTCAAAATTGACTACTATGTTTAATTTTTTTGTAACAAGTTATGTCGATAGCCCTTCTATGTGAATAATCATGCTCTCAAAATTGACTGCTATGTTTAATTTTTTTGAGCCTATTAATTGACAATATATGGTTTATGGTTAGGAAAGATAGTTCTAGTAAATTTAATATTACATATTCTGTTACAACTTTACATAATTTTGACGGACGAAGTTACAATTTTGAAGTGTAATTTCGCACATTGAAGTATGGTATATAAAATATTTCGATTTGATTTAATAAAACAATTGTATAGCTTATATCAAAAAAAAATATACATAAAATAAAGTTATAAAAGTTAATTAACTATTTAAATTTTCAAAATTAATTAGGTTATAAATTTATGATAAAGATAAATATAAAAATAAGTGTTGCCAGGCAATTTAGTTCTTACCACTCAAATTAAAAATTAGGTTATGGGAAAAAATTCATAAAAAATTATAACCTACATTGGTCAATGTTAGCTAAAATAATAGTGCTTAATACACAAATGGGATCCTACAGTTTTGCTTTAGGAGGAACTAATATTAAGATGTGAAGTGGAGAAATTTTGCTTGCTCAGACACACATTTACAGTTTTACTCTTACATAAGTGTTGAGGAAATGGTAAATATGTTATTTACATCAATAAAAAATCACTACACCAATATTTAAAAATAATGTATGAATATTGCAACGATATCCATAAAGATGTTGGAAGTAATGCTCCAATGTCATTTACAGGTTGTCATTGCTAGTCCCAAAGTGTCAATATAGAAGTTGTTGATTCCTATGTTATGAGTTGGAGTTGTGTGTCAATATAGAAGTTGCTGATTCCTATGTTATGAGTTGGAGTTGTGTCATGTCTGAGTCATAATTTGTCCAAATTAGTGATCTAATTCTTATATACATAACCTCTTTATGTAATTAATAAATAGAAAGGTGTGATTTGTTGTGTGCACAATCTGTCTCTATTCTCAATCTCTATTTCTATCATAGGTATCAAAGTATCAGAAAAGAATGTGAAGAAAATGTGATAGTTGAGGTAGCTAATTCCCTATAAATATTCGGGATTAATGGGTAGATAGTGAGAGTAAATCACTGTGCTACGAATTCCTATGTGTGCAATATTAAGGTGTGTTTATTTTGAGCGTTGTGGCCCTTGGAGCTTATCTATCTACTATAAATTTTGGGCAGGCCAGTTATAGCCAATCAATTTCGCACTTGAAGAAAAACAAGGTGGGGCTAAAATCTAAGATCAACATGGGTAAAGGAGCAGGAGTGTTGGAGAGTGCGTTGCTTAGTGGAGCTACTGTACATTGTCGGTGTTGGGGCACGGTTCTTATGATTTTTTTTTGCATATGAAATAGATCTTATATGTGAAGATGTTGTTATAGATCAACGATAAGTTCCACAATTGATTGCTAGTTGTTAAAAGTGTGTGGCCGAGGAGAACGTGTCGTTTAAGATATTTGGAAAAGGTGTTCGAGGATTGCAACATTCTGAGCCTGGAATGGGTGATCGCATAGTCGAGCTACAGTCGTTCTATTTTCAGTTAAATTGAGGTGGGATTTCAGAGGTTTGACCCGTCAACACATGTTGAGCATGGAATCTTAGATCTGGACGTGAAATCCCATCGGCCAACGTTGTTGTTGGTATGATTTTGGAAAAAAAATTCTTATGCGTGGATAAGAAAGACTGGTTCGAGTATAGGATCCGCTAAGAAGAAGCCGCCATTTGTGCAGGAATTCTTTCTTCAAGGGACCAGATTAATGATCGATTCACCATCATAAAGGTGTCTTTTCAATTTCTTAAGAAAAGAATGAAAAAAAATTGAAGATAAATGTAGATCTTTTCCATGATGTTATTTATTTTGGCATAAAGAAGAGACAACGGTAATTTTGAAGGGTGGATTGATTAAAAACATTGGGAATGGTAATGGTAATTTTGAAGGGTGGATTGATTGAAAGTATTGGGAATGGTAAATTATGGTCAAAGAAAGAGGTAAATGAGTAATATTTGAAGAAGGATTTTGGTTTGGGTAATTTTGAAGGGTGGATTGATTAAAAACATTGGGAATGGTAATGGTAATTTTGAAGGGTGGATTGATTGAAAGTATTGGGAATGGTAAATTATGGTCAAAGAAAGAGGTAAATGAGTAATATTTGAAGAAGGATTTTGGTTTGGTGATCAGGTAGAATATATTGTTGTATGTTTGAGTGGTTCTTATATTAAATAAGTAATATAAATGAGTGGTGTAAGTTATTTTATTTATTTAAAAATTTATTCGAGTGTTTAAGAAGAAATATAGAGACGATGCAAAACTACAAAGAATATGCCAATTATTGAATAAAATAATGTAACACTTTATGTTTTGGGAGTCTTAGTTACAATTATCAATTATTTTTTAATAATGTTATGTTGGTGTAACCCATTGTGCTCTTAGAGCATCAAGGCAGGTTGTTTTATAAGGTCAAGTTGTAGAATTGTCTACTGAAGACGTTTTGTATCCAGAATGATATCCTAGATAACTGATGAAGGATGTGGAGGTATGTGGATTCAAAAGATGGTGGTAGTTCCATAGGATGGTTCAGTATTGACCTGTTGCACTTTGGGAGGTTGAGAAAAGTCAATTCTGCAAAGTACTTAAATGATAGTATGAAGCGGTTATGTCTTAAATGAATCAAGTGGGAAGCTCAAAAGTGTGGTGAAGAAAAGAGTGGAAACCATGAAATTTCAGAGTGGAGACAAATATGACAAAGATTCATTTATTGTTGTAGTGTTTACATGTAAGTATTAAGGGAGGGTGTTGAAATTAATGATTCTAAGAGAGAGTGTTGGAATTAATGATTCCATATCATTTACAGGTTGACATTATGAGTCCCATTATGACTCAATCTGGAAATTGTTGATTCCTGAGTTATGAGTTGTAGTCTTATCAACTAGTCATAATTTTCGAAATTTCATAAAATATGTGAGTCAATTAATCGAAATTTCATAAAATATGTGAGTCAATTATTAATATGATATTATATTGTGTTATTGTGTAAAAGTTGCAATAAAACCTTGTATAGTACAATGAAATGAAAATGAAAGGTAGGAAAATTAGCTTGTATAGTACAATGAAATGAAAATGGAAGGTAGGAAAATTAGTTAGTTGGAGTCTTATTATATGGTCATAATTTTTTAAATTTCATAAAAATGAAAATGAAAGGTAAGAAAATTAGTTAGTTGGAGTTTGAAATTTCATAAAATATGTGAATCAATTATTAACATGATATTATATTGTGTAAAAATGTAAAAATCGCAATAAAATGATATTATATTGTGTAAAAGTCGCAATAAAATCAATTATTAACATGATATTATATTATATTGTGTAAAAGTCGCAATAAAACCTTCTATAATATATTGTGTAAATATTGTGTAAAAGTTGTAATAAAATTTTTGTGTTAATATTGTGTAAAAGTTGTAATAAAAATATTGTGTAAAAGTTGTAATAAAAATATTGTGTAGGAAAATTAGTTTGCTACTAATATTGAAAACTAAACCTTATAAATAAATGTAAGTAAATTAATAAAACAGAATTATGGAAATTAATAATACTACAACTAATACTAAAAAAAAGTTTATAGAATAAATTATGATAAATTTAACTAAGTTTATTTCAATATACCATATTCAATATTCTCCTATAACGTAATAACTCTACATTATTTCAATATACAATAGTCTCCAATGACATTATACAGTGCTCTGTGCTATCGTACAATTTGATAAAATTGTAAATAACACCAATATTCAATTTGAAATAATTGTAAATAATATCAAAACAAATAATTGGTTAAAATCATTGCAAATAATATTGAAACAAATAATTGATTTAAGAAAAGGCGTACAAATTTAATTGGGGAGAAAAGACAATCTCTGCGGGTCGCATGACCGTCCTTGCTGTTGCACACCCTGATCTCCATCCATGACGATGTCTTCATGTGCATCAACAGTGGGGGTGCGCCACTCAAGGAGAAGCAGAAGGGCCGCGAATAAAGTCACCCATTTCAGCGTCAGCCTCGTCGACATTGCAGGGGAGAAGGCATCCATTCCTTTTCTTTCTCTTCTTCTTTGTTACTTTCATTGATGGAATGCAACTGAAAACGTATGAAGAGTTCGTGCGTGTTAATTTTGCATTTATAGGACGTTGAGAGAAGGAGAATGACCAGCGCGACACGAAGAGGAGGAAGAGAGGAACAGATGCGGTGCATGCAGATTCTCAGTCTCCACGTCCCACTGCAACGACACCTGTAAGGCCTCCGGGCGATTGTGCGACGGGCGCCAGGCGAGGTCTCGTGCATGGCCGCGCGGGCGGGCGCACGGGAGCGCGGGCGCATGCTGAACGGAGTTGCCACGTTTCGGCGAGCTGAAATGAGACGAAAGAAGGAACAGTTTTGCAGACACTTGAGAAAAGTGCGTGGAACGATGGAGCTTTATACAACGATTTGGAGAGGACTTGCGTGGGGCCAAGGCCGACATACGGAAGCATGTTTCAAGGGTGTGTTGAAGCCAGTTTGGGGGTCGGGTCGAGTGTCACTGCCCATAAAGGCCCGCACTAAAGAAGCATATATATAACACATGAGGAGAGCTCATTTGGACATCGAATTCTCCAACACATCTACGCATAGAGCTAAGGGGAAAAACCAGAAGTGCGCAGATTTAAGTAGAGCTGCGCATAGCTCATGCGTACTACTTGGAGGTGCACTTGGAGGTTGTCTTAAGCTGGTCGAGGTGTGGGCAAGGTGTGCCCGGGGTTCGGTGGATGTGCAGAATTGTGTAGGACTTGGCAAGGGTATGTAGGTGGCTCGGGTGAGCACCGCCCTTCGTGCAAGAGTGCACAATGTTGTAAAAATGCAGGGTTGCCTCTCTTTGTATTATTTGGTTAAGTGTGAGACTTGGTTCGGCCAAGACACGCTTGTTTATTGTAAACTGATATTCTTAATAAATTGTCAGGCAGACTCACATTACGGGGAGTTGCCCCTCCCCTTTATACTTGTTGCAATTATTGATGTTCTTGTTATAATTGCATGATGATAATGAATGAGTATGGGCTTCATTAAGTATAAAGGATAATTGCATGTTTACTTGGTTGCAAAACACAAGCTAAGTAATGTTAATGTGAAAGTAGGCGTAGTCCATGAATGTTAGTATTGGTGAAAAGAAAGCGTTCGGTGGTGCCGCACCTTGCTACAAGCGGTTGGAAGACTACCGCAGGTGTAGGGGCGTGACAATTGGTATCAGAGCAAGGTTTGCTAATGAAAGGTTGGAAGTTTGTGAACAGGTTCAAGTGTTGAAGTTTGAAGCCGGTGAGCAGGGTTGCTCATGACAGTGGAAAGGGTACTTGCAGGTGAAGGAAGTCGTTTCACACAAGTGGGACAAGGGTTGGTTCAGGTTGCAGGTGACTCGGTGAACATGGAGAAGGCTGAAAAGGCAGTAATGGTAGATGAACCTACGGAAGGTGAATCTAGCCATAGTGCGGTTGAAGCTCTCTGGTACGAAGTGTTGGAACATATGAGTCGATGGAGTTCTAACTGGGTTGCGATGAAGGCTGAGAACATGAAGATTCGAGAGAGCTGTTCGGAACTAAGAAGGGAACTTGAAGAACTTAGGAGCCAATGCGGAAGTACGACAGATGTTGAACTCAAGGAACTTGATGAGGAGATCCAACGAAGTGGTCTTGATCTTCAAGAGCTCTTTGATGAAAGAGCCCGGTTGAGGAAGGAAAGTGCCAGGGTGGAAGCCGAAATCAAGCAAATTGAGGAAGAGATAAAGAAGAAGCTTCTTGGTAAGAAGGTTGTTGTGATTGAGTAGGAAGAGCTCGACTACATTGACAGGTTGGGAACTCAATACCGAGAGCATCCAAAGGACATTCGGAAGTTTAGTTCTATGAACTTGGTTAGTGGACACTTGGTTGGTGCACTTGAGCAAGATGTGATGAAGGCAAAGCTTGAAGGGAGTCAGGCTGGGCCAAGATCGGGTTGCTTAGAGGAGCCAAGCAAGGAGGTGAAGTACCTTAGGAGGAATGTCAAGATGGAGCATGAGCCAATTGACACTTCTGAGGCCGAATTCTTGAAGAAGGTCGCTGATGTGAGGCACAAGACAAAGCCAACAGAGGGAGGTGATTCCTTGAAGCTAAGTTTTGTGCAGGTGACCGTGAAGGGCAAGAGATTTGCAGCTTTGGTGGATACGGGAGCTACTCATAGCTTTTTAAGCAGGAAGGCAACAAAGTCTTTTGGGAAGAAAGCAAAGATGGAGAGGGAATGGAGTGCTTTCAAAGTAGTCAATTCTACCATTAGAGCTGTTGATGGTGTTTTGAAGGACACTCAGGTAAAAGTGGGATCGTGGTTTGGAAAGTTGAACTTGAGGGTTGTGGACATGGATGATGATTCTATGGTGTTGGGGTTGGACTTTATGGAGCTTGTACAAGCCATACCAATGGTGGACCGGGACATTCTCTTGATCACAGCTGAAGGAAAGACCATGATGGTACCGATGAATAGAAGAAGTTGCTTGGGGTATAGACCAAGGATGGCTTCTATGACTTTGTATCCCAAAGATCCGAATGTGAAGCTTGAGGATGTGGAGCAAAGAGGACTTGGGAGTGTGACTCAAACAGCGAAGGAAAGGAAGTTGGTGGACTTCGTTGCAAGAGCTGGAAAGAAGAATGAAGGAATTGAGAAGACAACCTCATGAACATGGAGACACTTGTTGGGAGCATCTTCTACTAATGATCTTCACAATGGAGCTGCAAGTGAAGGGAGCCCGAGTGCTACTTCAGAGGCAGTGGTTGATGATAATTATGGAGGTAGAGATCCTGCTGGGATAGTGGAATTTTGCAGATATGCTATGGGCATATATGACTTTCAGTTGACAAAGGACAAGCTAGGTGAGCTTGGATGTACATGTGAGGAGATTGAAGCTGTGCATAGATACTTGAGGACACAACATCAATCTGACACATGGGTGGATGAGAGTCAGGGAGGAAACTTCCTGGCCTTCCTTTCTCTATAGATAACCTTGGAGGAAGGTTGGTGTGGAGGCCTTGGTAGGGAGGAACCACACCAACTTTACAAGGGGCCTTGGAGGAGGCTTCTTTATGACAGGTGCAGACTTGGATGCAGATGGCCAGAGGTTGGGATGGAGTCTACATGGGTTGGACATCATGGACAACTAGAGTCATGGACATCAGGTTGGTTATATGGAGCATGTTGCAGATGGGATGGAGTTTCCATGGACCTGAGCATGGGATGATTGATAGATTCTTGATGAGTCCGAGATGTAGCAGAAGTCAAGGAAAGACTTGTGATGGCATAAGGATGTGCATTCTTATGGTTTGGGCGTATGGTTGGACTGATCACCCGACTAGTTCGAGTCATGAGGGGTACCAATGTGCAGAGATATGTTGGCATTAGTCGAGACATGGTAACACATGATACAAATGTGTTGGCATCTGATGGGAGACTACATGGAGGAGGGACACATGATGAGGTCGACACGAGATGTTGCAGTGGAGATTGTGGCAGAGGGGTCGATGATCATGGATCGAGATGATATCTGATGGAGAACATACCGTTGAGGTGCATACCATGGTATGGTGAGCTTGGTGGCAGTTGGTCACTAAGTCAAGATATGTTGGAGATGAGGCTCTACATATGTTGCAGGGATGTTTGCCTTGTGTGGAGAGGTCGACATCGTGGATGATGATGATCTTGGTGGATGGCTACCGGGATGGTATGTTGTCGAGGACGACAATGATTTCAGGTGGAGGAGGATGTAAGGCCTCCGGGCGATTGTGCGACGGGCGCCGGGCGAGGTCTCGTGCACGGGCGCGCGGGTGGGCGCGCAGGCGTGCGACCGGGCGCATGCTGAACGGAGTTGCGACGTTTCGGCGAGCTGAAATGCGACGAAAGAAGGAACAGTTTTGCGACACTTGAGAAAAGTGCGTGGAACGATGGAGCTTTATACAACGATTTGGAGAGGACTTGCGTGGGGGCAAGGCCGACATACGGAAGCATGTTTCAAGGGTGTGTTGAAGCCAGTTTGGGGGTCGGCTGGAGTGCCACCGCCCATAAAGGCCCACACTAAAGAAGCATATATATAACACATGAGGAGAGCTCATTTGGACATCGAATTCTCCAACACATCTACGCATAGAGCTAAGGGGAAAAACCAGAAGTGCGCAGATTTAAGTAGAGCTACGCATAGCTCATGCGCACTACTTGGAGGTGCACTTGGAGGTTGTCTTAAGCCGGTCGAGGTATGGGCAAGGTGTGCCCGAGGTTCGGTGGATGTGCAGAATTGTGTAGGACTTGGCAAGGGTATCTAGGTGGCTCGGGTGAGCACTGCCCTTCGTGCAAGAGTGCACAATGTTGTAAAAAGGCAGGGTTGCCTCTTTTTGTATTATTTGATTAAGTGTGAGACTTGGTTCGGCCAAGACACGCTTGTTTATTGTAAACTGATATTCTTAATAAATTGTCGGGCAGACTCACATTACGGGGAGTTGCTCCTCCCCTTTATACTTTTTGCAATTGTTGATGTTCTTGTTATAATTGCATGATGATAATGAATGAGTATGGGCTTCATTAAGTATAAAGGATAATTTCATGTTTACTTGGTTGTGAAACACAAGCTAAGTAATGTTAATGTGAAAGTAGGCGTAGTCCATGAATGTTAGTTAGTGAAAAGAAAGCGTTCGGTGGTGCCGCACCTTGCTACAAGCGGTTGGAAGACTACCACAGGTGTAGGGGCATGACACCGCCCGATGAAGGAACGTCTGGCTGCCTCCATTTCCAATGGCCACGCCTTTCAAAGACAAGAAGAATCTTGCAGGTGAACACGTCACGACATTTTACAGAAATCAGCCGAGTCACGAGAAATGGCGTTGCTCTTGTCCTTGTCAATAGTCTTCGTAACCCAGAATGCATTACATTCTTGGACACCAAAATGTAACACGTGCAAACTACATAGTACTCTTCGTTTCAAGTTTATCAGTGCTCACAACTTGTTTCTTTACGCCATATGATTAGTGCTCAGAATCCTGTGCGCAAGCTCTTTAGTTATCCCACGATATACCATTCAAACGCTAAACTTTTGCAATGCTGCATGCAAATGGTTGACCATTCATTCATACACGAGATTGTATCTATGTACTTTTATTGACCTTTTTCAAACTAAGGTACCATGAGACCCACGTTAAAAAAAAGCCAATCACATAGTAATAAATTATTTCTTAATTAACGATATATTTTAAATTTTTGAAGTTATATATTAAAAGTTATTATGGTCCACGCTAAATTATTAATGGCTAGAGCTAAGTCAACGTGATCAATTACTATAGTCTTGCCTCGACAGGCAATCATAAAAATACATTTATTCTATACTAAATTAGTTATATACATATATATATATATATATATATATATATATATATATATATATATATATCTATATCTATATCTATATCTATATCTATATCTATATATATATATATATATATATATATATATATATATATATATATATATATATATATATATATAATTTAATTATCATCCCAATATATCTTGTGAATAAAAAATTAAATTAAATTAAAATTATTAATCATTATTTTCTTGTTTATAAACACTATTACATAATTAATAAAATAATAAATTGGCGTAGGAAAAGATACCTCTTATAATATATAATTATATAGAAAAACCATATACAAACATTTATTTAAATTGACATAAAAAATAAATATATAAACATCTATTTAAATTAACATTCTCTCGTTAACCGTGCATGGAATCTAATTCTTGATTTGTTGGGCTCTGTGGAAGGAATGCAATGCAAGAATCTTTCGTGGCTTCTCCACCCCGGAGGAATTCATTATCTCAAAGATAAAAAGCGTGCTCTGGGAAACTATGACCTCTCTACCCACTCAAATTGTTAAATCCCCTCCCACCTTCCTCGAAATGAGCATTCTCTCAATGTTGAATCTCCTTCAAATAAAGGTCCGCAATGTCCCTCCCCTCCCTAAGCATGAAAAAAAATAATGGTTGGTGGTTGCCAGAGCAGGGGATCTTCAAGCTCAACTACGATGGCGCAGCCAAAGGGAATCTGAGCCCGACCGGTTTTGGCAGAGTCTTCAGAAACTCTAAAGGAGAGATAATTTGGATTTATGAGGACAATATAGGTTTAGCCAGAAACAATGCTGCAAAACTTCATGCCCTGGAACATGGCATCACCACTCCGCATGTCCTAAACCTCAGCTGTAACGCCCTGCGATTGGTAGGCAACCAGGCGCGCGCTCCACCCGCTCCACGAAATTGACTAAGGCATGAAACAGTGTGAGGGGTGACCAAGGGCGTAACATATCTATGAGGACGAGTTGGTGCTCCGTCGTTTATAGGGGCGAGCTAGGGGAGCTCGTTCACAAGCCGACCGAGGAAGCATTAGACAAACAAAGGAGAATTGTGGGGCGGTCCTGCGCCATGGGCGGGTCGACCTAACAAAGGCGCTCAAGTCGTTTGGTAAATGTATGGTTGGTGGAGCGAACAGAGGGTCGACTGACGGCGCGACCTCCACTGTCACGCCCCTACACCTGCGGTAGTCTTTCAATCGCTTATAGCGAGGTGCGGCACTACCAACCATCTTCTTTTCACCAATACTTACGATTGTAGACTACACCTAACATTCCATACTTAGTCTTATTTTTTTTTTACCAAGTATTATCTTTATCCTTTATACAAGTGAAAGCCCATAACATTCACATATACAAGAGAAATGCACAACAGTATAAAGGGAGGGGCAACTCCTTGCAATATGAGTCTGCCCGAATCAATATATTATACAATCTTCAATGTTAAACAAGTTTACAAGTTAAATCTTGGGAAACTTCAAATTTACACTTGGTCAATTTTCAACTTCGACAGACTCGGTTTCCCAGCTCGTTGGCACCTCCGCACGGTCTCCACACAACTCACCAACCCTTCGTTCCCCTCATCGCACGATCGTGTTGTTTGCCCAACTTGGGCGCGCCTCCAAGTCGCCACACATGGGCGCCTCTGCCTGAGACACACCTTTGTTCACAATCTCAACACTTCACCAAGTCACACCGTGCACACTTGTACGATAGGCGGGCGCTCACCCAAGTCACCCAAGAACCTGTTCCAAGTCGTCGCACAAACTCGGTGCTCACACCCTTGTTCACCATCGGGCGCTCCTTCGCACAACCCGGGTGCCACACGCCCATGCACGCCCTTCACCCAAACCAAGAAACGCTACCTCCGTGCAGCCTCACCCAAGAACGGGCACACTCGTCATTGTGTGTGTTCCAAATGAGCTTCACACATACTTGTTTATGTGAGTGGCAAGGCAAGGTCATGGCTGCCCAGCCGACCTGCCTACGCCCTCAAACTCCATCGCAAATACTTCAAAACTCAAGTCGGCCATCCTCCAAACGCTCCAAGTAAGGTCGGCCTTACATCGTTTGTTGGTCGGCCCGTGGGCGCTCCTCCATGCTCCCACGCACATATAAATAGTTTGCCCAATCTTCCACGCACTTACATTATGTCATAACGCCTTTGCACACATAGGTCGAGCTCGCACTTCAAGTTGGAACGCATTCAGGACTACAGGTCCTTACATCCTCCTCCAACTGAAGTCGTTGTCATCCTCGACAACATACCATCCTGGTAGCCATCTACCAAGATCATCAATATCTGTCTCATCCATGATGTCAACTCCTCCACATACTGCAACCATCTCCGCAACATATGTAGAACCACCGTCCCCATCATGTCTCGTCCCGGAAACCATCTGTCACCAAGATCGCCATACTAAGGTATACACCCCATCGGTATGTCATACATTGGAAATCATCTCAATCCTTGATCATCAACCACCCTGTCACAATCTCCACATGTTGCTCCCCATCGTGGAAGGCTGGTCCCTCCATATCAAGCTACATGCTTCCTGCAACATCTCATGTTGACCTCATCATGTGTCGTCCTTGTGTGAACTGCTGCCATGATACTCCAAAAAATGCTAACACATCTCTGTACATTGAGCTCCCTCATGTTTGAACTAGTTGGGTAGCTAATCCAACTATCACGCTCAATCCATGAGAATGCACATCCTCATGCCATCATCAGTCGTCTCTCGGGACATCCCGTCACATCCTCAACTCGATCAAGAATCCATCTCCATATAAGTAAGCCATGCTCAGGTCCATGAAGTAGTCCTCATCGCATCTGAAACATGATGTCCATGATGTTTGGTACCAATATGCTGCCTGAAATCAGCCACATCTATCCCAACATCATCATCCATATGTGTGCCTCCTCAACATGAAGAGACCATCTCATCAAACTCCGACTCTCGATGTGCCACATCCAGGTCCATGAAGCAACCTCCATCATATCTGCAATGTGCCACCCTCAAGTCTATCGTAGAAACAAGTATACACTTGTCTCGTCTACCCATGTGCTGCCCATGATCATAGATCAATCAGCTCCCATGTATCAAAAGTGGTCAAGTCTCGCTCAACCCATGCCCAAGTGTTGCCACCAAGGCATCATCATCGTTGTAACTCCATCACTCCAAAGTGTCTCATAACGATCCTCCACATCAAGTCACTCTTCCAAGCCACACCCATACATGTACTTGAAAGTATGCACCCCATCCTGCATCAAAGTCTCTGACCTCAGCTCCTCAATGCATCATATCCTCCAAGTCCACCATATATGAAGTCCCTAAAAGTCACAACCTCATGTCATCATGAACTCCATGAGTCATCTCCAACCAACACCCTAGCAAGCATACAAGTCTCGGCCCAAAGGTCTCTGCAAGATGCCTTAGCTCTCCATGTAATAGGAATGCTCCATAGTCTGCTCACAACTCCATCCAAGCCCATGGCCTCGTTGTACAAGAGTGCACAACTTCTCCATCGGCTCATAACATCTCCATGTCGCATAAGCAAATCTACCTACACAACATCCCTACCTTGGCACTCCTCATTGGATGCCCATAAGTGACACCTCTACAAGTGCTCTTGCATAATGTCCTTGCATAAGACTACCATGCTCCATGTCTCCAACCTGATGTCCATGACTAAGTTTTCCATGTAGTCCAACCAAGTAGACTCATCACAAAAATCGGTCATCCCTATCTAAGCTGCAATGTTTAGTCTAGTGAACTCGGTCACCCAACCATATCATCATCATCACATGAGTCTCTCCATCATAGCTCCCCCACTAAAGGTTCCACCAAGACTATCTCTTGGTCTCAGCCATGAGAAGTCCACCCAAGTATCGTCGTACCTCAAGTGTGTGCCCTTCAATCTTCCCATGAGTCATGCCGTGCACTTAGCCAATTCTCCATGTGGCTAAAGCATGACCCAACCCTCCGCAATGATCATCACGATCCTCCCTTGTCACAGGCTTTTGCACCTTCCATCATGAGGTCACAAACAACCCCAACAAGTCCTGCAACAATCAACAATCCTTGCTTCTCCATACAAGGTCTCATCATAGACATCCATGGTAAGATCCTCCCTAGCATCGGTAAACTGACTTTGCCCTTCCCTGCATACAGTTCATCTACCAAATTCTCAAGTGAAACACAAGTATCAATAGTACTTACATCATCATCATCATGAGGCTCCTCCATGTGAGTATCCTCATTCATCCATGTCTGCAAACTGCACGATCCTGGTCCAACTTGATCGATCTAAAGTTCATCCTCCATCATTGTCATGTCTGCAACATCTTCAACTATCATGGCTTCCTCTTCCTTATCATCGCATTCTGCAGCTTTCTCCTTATGAGTCAAAGCTATGGAATGCTTCTTCTCAAGAGTTAGGCATTTCCACTTCTCTCGAATCAAGTCCTACCTTATCTTCAATTCCTTGAGTTCTGCATCAAACAAGTCCACTTCCTTTGCAAGTTGATAGGCTTCGTCCCTATTCCCATCAGAAATCCCTTCCTTGACCAAGGCACGAAGAGCATCCTTTGCTTTGAACAAACCTTTGCCCCATTCTACAAACCTTTGTTCAACCTCCCTTGATTCTTCAAGTAGACTCCCTTCAAATTCCTTGAAGGTTGCAAAACCCATTTCCTGCAAGATAGACATCCTTCTTGACTCTTCACTGTTCACTAGGTTCTCCCTGCAAGACTGAACCAACTCTTGATTCCACCTGTTACTTGCAAAACTTGAACTTCCTTTCAAGTCTTTGGTCTTTGTAGAATCAGCTTCCTTCGTCTGCACTTCACCTGAATCAGCTCTGATACCACCTGTCATGCCCCTACACCTGCGGTAGTCTTTCAACCGCTTATAGTGAGGTGCGGCACTACCAACCATTTTCTTTTCACCAATACTTACGATTGTAGACTATGCCTAACATTCCATACTTAGTCTTATTTTTTGTTACCAAGTATTATCTTTATCCTTTATACAAGTGAAAGCCCAAAACATTCACATAAACAACATTATACAAGAGAAATGCACAACAGTATAAAGGGAGGGGGAACTCCCTGCAATATGAGTCTGCCCGAATCAATATACTATACAATCTTCAATGTTACACAACTTTACAGGTTAAATCTTGGGAAACCCCAAATTTGCACTTAGCCAATTTCTAACTTCCGTAGACTCGGTTGCCCAGCTCGTCGGCACCTCCGCACAGTCACCACACGACTCACCAACCCTTCGTTCACCTCGTCACATGATCA
The DNA here is from genome assembly GCA_031772625.1 of Pinus tabuliformis. Classification (NCBI taxonomy): domain Eukaryota; kingdom Viridiplantae; phylum Streptophyta; class Pinopsida; order Pinales; family Pinaceae; genus Pinus; species Pinus tabuliformis. The sequence goes on from CM062819.1 coordinate 1,691,963,200, forward strand.
TGTTGTTTGCCCAACTTGGGCGCGCCTCCAAGTCGCCACACACGGGCGCCTCTACCCGAGACACACCTTTGTTCACAATCTCAACACTTCACCAAGTCACAACATGCACACTTGCATGATGGGCGAGTGCTCACCCGAATCACCCAAGAACCCGTGCCAAGTCGTCACACAAACCGGGCACCCATGCCCTTGTTCACCGTCAGGCGCTCCTTCGCACAACCTGGGTGCCACACACCCGTGCACACCCTTCACCCAAACCAAGAAGCGCTACCTCCGTGTGGCCTCACCCAAGAATGGGCGCATCACCCAAGTTTTGCGCCTTCACCTCTTGCTGCGTCCAACTCTTAGATCTACACCTTCTTCTTCATGAGCGAAGTCGTTGTGTGTGTTCCAAATGAGCTTCATGCACACTTGTTTATATGAGTGGCAAGGCAAGGTCGTGGCTGCCCAGCCGACCTGCCCACGCCCTCAAAGTCCATCGCAAATACTTCAAAACTCAAGTCGGCCATCCTCCAAACGCTCCAAGGTCGGCCTTACATCGTTTGTTGGTCGGCCCGTGGGCGTTCCTCCATGCTCCCACACACATATAAATAGTTCTCCCAACCTTCCACACACTTACATTATGTCATAATGCCTTCGCATGCATAGGTCGTGCTCGCACTTCAAGCTGGAACGCATTCAGGACTGCAGCTCCTTACAAAGGCGCTCAAGTCATTTGGTAAACGTATGGTTGGTGGAGCAAATGGAGGGTCGGCCGAGGGCGCGACCTCCACGTTCGTTAGCATATAAACAAGGCGACGATGGTTGGCATTCTCACCATCGATCTTCGGTCTTCGCTCATCAACACAAGGTGTGAGCAAGGAGATAACCGCAGCAAAAAGGCACAGGTTATGCACCCGATTGCCAGGCACGATTATAGGACTTGGCACGGAGGTTGAAGGCGTAGGTGGTGGGCACGTGAGGGCGCCCGCCCACCGAAGGGTGTCGACACGTTTTAGGTTGCATTTGGGCGTGGGACGTGCATGGGCGCGCCCGCCCGGTTCGGCAAAAAGACTTGTGTTGTATTTCAGTTAAGACGTGGTGAGACCACCATGTGCTCTTGCACGGGTGGGCACCTGACTTGGGTAAAACGCCGGTGGAGCCAAGCTCCCGGTCACTTGTAAAATTCTTCACATATAATAAAAGAATTCTCTTGCATATGAATGTGTTTATGTTGTTGTTCTATGATGTTCTTATATTAATGGTTTCCGCACATTAATATGTTATTCATGTTTAAGATGAATGTTAAGGCATAGTTCGTACAGTAAGATAACAATGGTGAATTTTAATTACTTAGGCAGTGCCGCACCCGGCCAATTTAACGAAAAAATAATTGGGGGCATGACAGGTGGTATCAGAGCAGGTTCACGACAAGTGAAGCCGGTGTATGATGAAGATGATACACACCTGCACTTTGTGATAGGTAGTATCAGAGCAGGTTCACAGGTGGTGAAGTTGTTGCTTGATGATGAATGCAGAGAACAGACATGTATGCAGGGAAAAGTTATGGAGAAATCGTGGATGAATAGTCTGGGTTTCGTGGAACTGATGGTTCATGGCAAGACCATTCAAGCTCTGGTGGACATAGGCGCCACTCATAACTTCATGACGACACGGTTGGCAAAAGAGGTTGGACTGATGATCTTCCCCTCGACTGTGGAAGTCAAGGCAGTGAACTCTAGAGCTAAAGTGGCGGGTTTGGCACACGAAGTGCCTATGCAAATAAAAGACTGGAAGGGTTAGTTGGACTTCACAGTGATGGAGATGAACAACTTCGATATGATACTCAGATAGGATTTCTTGAAGGGAAACAGGGCTATTGTTGTCTCCTTTTGTGATGAGGTGGTGTTGGTTGGACAGTCACAAACTTGGACTTTGCCCACTCATAGGCAAAGGAGGGAAGTCAAGGTGTAGCATGTTTTTGCACTAAGTTTGGAGAAGGCTATGAAGGAGTCAGATATGGAGACATATGCAGTGATGTTCAAGGGAGTCGAAGGTGATGGAGTGGGGACACCTGTTCCAGCCGAGATTTCTGAGGTGCTGACCAAATATGTGGATTTGATGCCTGATGAGCCACCAAAGAAGCTTCCACCAAGGCGTGTAGTGGACCATAGCATTGAGCTTGAGCCAGGAAAGCAACCCTTGGCTAAAGCACCTTATCGGTTGTCAGGACCTAAGTTGGAGGAATTGAAACGATAGCTAAAGGAGTTAGCTGATGCAGGTTTCATCAGACCTTCAAGGTCCCCTTATGGAGCTCCGATATTGTTCCAGCGGAAGAAGGATTTGAATGAGCTACGGATGTGCTGTGATTACCATGCATTGAACAAGTAGACAGTAAGGAACAAGTATCCTTTGCCATTGGTTGCTGATTGCTTTGAAAAGCTTGCAAAAGCCCGAGTGTTTTCCAAGCTGGACTTGAGGCATGGATATTATCAAGTGCAGATAGCTAAAGGAGACGAGAAGAAGACCGCGATAGTAACAAGGTATGGTAGCTTTGAATTCCTTGTTATCCCATTCAAGTTGTGTAATGCTCCTGCTATGTTTTGCACTTTGATGAATGATGTCCTATGACCATACTTGGATTCGTTCATAGTAGTGTATTTGAACGATATAGTGGTGTACACTGACAACATGGACGATCATAAGAAGCACTTGGCGACGGTGTTCGAGGCACTGAAGGAAAATCAGTTTTACTTGAAGAAGTCTAAGTGTATGTTCGCTCAGACCAAGATTCTGTTCCTTGGGCATATTGTTGGTCAAGGGTACATATGGATGGAGCCGGGCAGAGTGAAGGCGATCGAGGACTGGGTTGAACCAAAGAATGTCCATGAGATGAGGGTGTTTTTGGGCATGACCAACTACCAACGGAAGTTTGTAGAGGGGTACTCCAAGGTAACATCATCACTGACAGACCTATTGAAGAAAGACAAGAGGTGGAATTGGATGGATAAATGTCAGAAGGCATTTGATGACTTGAAGAAGAGGATGGTTACAGCACCGATACTGAAGTTGCCTGACTTCGAGAGACCGTTTGAGGTACACACTAATGCTTCGGATTTTGCCATAGGAGGGGTTCTTATGCAGGATGGGCATCTGATGGCATACGAGAGTCAGAAGCTGTAGGATAGAGAACGGAGGTATCCGGTTCATGAGAAGGAGATGACTACAATCATTCACTGTCTTCATGTGTGGAGGCATTACCTGATTGGGAAGCCATTTTTTGTCAAGACTGACAACGTTGCAGCAAGTTATTTTGCATCACAACCGAAGCTTTCTGCGAAGCAAGCTCGTTGGTAGGACTTCTTGGCAAAGTTCGACATGACTATCGAGTATAGACTGGGAAGACACAATGCAGTAGCAGATTCCCTTAGCAGGAAGGGACAACTTGCAGCATTGGAGGGTGATGACCAGGCAGAAAGGAGTAGGAGTCGAATTTAGATGTCAGAAGAGTTGCAAAATAAGCTCAAGGAAAGTGTTGAAACCGATACTTTGGTGCAGAATATAGTGAAGCAGATAAAGGAGGGGAAGAAACAAAAGTTCTTTCTATGGGACGGGTTCTTGTTCTTTAGAAACCAACTCTATGTTCCAAAGTCATTTGGACTCAGGAGGCACCTTCTGAAGGAGTGCCATGACTCACCGTGGGCTAGCCACCCAGGGCAGCATCGTTCTTTGGCATTGTTGGAGAGAGGATTCTTTTGGGAGAAGATGCGAGAGGATGTAGAGAAGTATGTACATACGTGCATCATTTATCAGTGGGAAAAATCGGATACACAGAGGCAAGGAGGTCTATTGCAACCTTTACCGATTCCTGAGAGACCATGGATGAGTGTCTCAATGGACTTCATCACTCAGTTGCCACAGGATCAGGGGTATAATGGGATTATGGTCGTGGATGATCGCTTTTCCAAGTATGTTGTCTTTGTTCCAACAAAGATGCCATGTGGAGCCGAGTGGATTGCAGAGTTGTTCTTTAAGAACACAGTGAAGTATTGGGGGATGCCATTAAGCATCGTGTCAGATAGAGATCCATGTTTTACAGGCAGATTTTGGACCACATTGTTCAAGTTAGTCGGGACAAAGTTGTTGATGAGTTCGAGTTATCATCCACAGACAGATGGGCAGACCGAGAGGATCAACACATTGCTGGAGGACTACTTGAGACATTATGTGACAGCTAATCAGAAGAATTGGCCTGAACTCTTAGATATTGCTCAGTTCAGCTAAAATATTCAAAAGAGTTCTGAGATGGGGTATAGTCCATTTGAGTTGGCGAATGGGCAGATGCCGGTTGCACTGCATACTGTAGTGACAGGAGGTTTCTTGAGGAGTCCTCATGCGAAGAAGTTCATGAAGGCTTGGGATGAGACCTTGGAGTTGGCACAATTGCGCTTGCATGAAGCTACAAGGAGAATGAAGAAATGGGTTGATCGAGGAAGACGAGATGCACACTTCAGTGTGGGAGATATGGGGTTTCTCAGGATTACCAGGGAGCAGTTTCAGCCAGCCAAGGGGACTGCGAGCAAACTGACAAGGAAGTATGAGGGACCATTCCGAGTGAAGAAGAGAGTGGGGGAAGTTCCTTATGAGCTGGAGCTTCTGCACCACATGCACATGAAGCATCTAGTTTTTCATATGAGTCAGTTGAAGAGATGCAAACTTGATGCTGATCATCCAAAGAGAGTTGAACCACCGAGAGGACCAACCGGGATTGTGGACAAGCCAGGACTAGATTTGGATAAGATTTTGAGCTACAGAACTACAGGGATTGGTTGCCACATGAAACGGGAGTATCTTGTCAGATGGAAGAATGCACTGAAGCAAGAAAGCTGGGAATCGAAGGACTCGCTTTGGAGATGGAAGAAGAAGATTGCGAAGTATGAACAGAAGATACTGAGGCAGTTGGGATTGTCGAGGGCGATAATGATTTCGAGTTGGGGAGGATGTAATGCCCTACGGTTGGTAGGCAACCGGGCACGCGCTTCACCTGCTCCGCGAAATTGACTAAGGCATGAAACAGTGCGAGGGGCGACCAAGGGCGTAACATATCTATGAGGACGAGTTGGTGCTCCATCATTTATAGGGGCGAGATGGGGGAGCTAGTTCACAAGCCAACCGAGGAAGCGTTAGACGAACAAAGGAGAATTGTGGGGCGAACAAAGGCACTCAAGTCGTTTGGTAAACGTATGGTTTGTGGAGCGAACGGAGGGTCGGCCAAGGGCGCGACCTGCACACTCGTTAGCATATAAACAAGGCGACGATGGATGGCATTCTCACCATCGCTCTTCGGTCTTCGCTCATTAACACAAGGTGCGAGCAAGGAGATAACGGCAACAAAAAGGCATAGGTTATGCGCCCAGTTGCCGGGCACGGTTGTAGGACTTGGCATGGAGGTTGAAGGCGTGGGTGGTGGGCACATGAGGGTGCCCGCCTGTCGAAGGGTGTCGAAAAGTTTTAGGTTGTGTTTGGGCGTGGGACGTGCACGGGCACGCCTGCCTGGTTCGGAAAAAAGACTTGTGTTGTATTTCGGTTAAGTAGTGGTGAGACCGTCGTGCGCTCTTACACGGGTGGGCGCCTGACTTGGGTAAAACGCCGATCGAGCAAAGCTCCCGGTCACCTGTAAAATTCTTCATATATAATAAAAGAATTATATTGCACATGAATGTGTTTATGCTGTTGTTCTATGATGTTCTTATATTAATGGTTTCCGCACATTAATATGTTATTCATGTTTAAGATGAATGTTAAGGCGTAGTTCGTAAAGTAAGATAACAATGGTGAATGTTAATTACTTAGGCGGTGCCGCACCCGGCCAATTTAACGAAAAAAGAATTGGGGGCGTGACATCAACCCTCTGATAGTTGAAGGAGACTCCATGCTAGCCACCCAAATCGGCAAAAAACTTCAGCAATGCATTGACCTGGAAAAAATCTTGGAAAAATATCACCTAAACAAAATAATACATCGGATCAAGCAGGGAATTGACATCATGGCTGGCCTCCACTTTGAAGCAATTAGAAGGAAGGGAAATAAACTCGCAGAAAAACTGGGGAATGAGGGTACGGCTAGTACCCTACACCTGAAGTCCCGAGCGTGGTAGGAATTGGAGGAAGGGGAACTCTGTCAGCAATGCACAACAATCAATGACGAAGACAACAAATCTACCGAACAATAACTGTTTGTGTACCTTTCATCATTACAAGGTCGATTCTCTGCTTAGTTGGAAGGACAGGTGGATGGCATTCGAGTACGGTCTCATCCTTGGCTCGCCTAATTCTAGAGCCCACGATGCCACCTCCCCTCTCCCTTGTGTGATCGTCACCTCTCAGTCACATCCTCTCAGCTCTATCATTCCTCCACCGCCCCTCATCAGATCTTCACATGCTTCCCCTTCCTGCCCCCTCTCCCCCATTCAGGCCTCCCTCCTTCTCTCGTCTTCTTTAAATTAACCCCTCCTCCTTCTCCCCCTCATTCATCTCTCTTCCTTTCCCCTCTCAGTTTGTCCCTTGCTCTCTGGTTCCCCCGCTCTCCAGTTCTTCTGCTTCTGTCATGGCCCCAAGGAATTGCTCCACCCCTGGTCCTAGTCAGGGAGGGGCACACAGTCGCACAGCCTCCCACTGGCACTCCCTGGGTCCTCCCCTACCACTCATGCAAAGACATATGCTAGGTGCACACCTCTGTGCTACACAACTGTTGTTAATCCAGAAACTCAGCAGCGAATTTTAGACTTATAAGCCCAAGCAAATGTTCTCTGTAGAGAGGTCACCACTTAGGAGGTCGACACCAAATTTTCCTTGATTCCAGACCCTGCTTTCACCCAGGCGCGCGAAAACCTCTACATGTGTTCTATTGAAACATGGTGGAAAATGAAGACCATAATGGGGCTTTCTATGAAGGAACAAGAGGAGCGCACCAAGGTTCTGGAAATAAAGATTGACCAGCTCACCGAGAAGTTTGTAATGTATGTCGAAGCTATCCACCACTACGGATTCATCACTCGAGATGCTCCGAATTATACTGCCATCAAGAAAATTTGACAACGAAGGTCCATTCAATTGCTGAAGGATCCCCAATCATCAAGAAAGAGGACGTTGGGGACTCCATGAGTTGTTGAATCACCACCGCGCAGCAGGAGGGAAGCTCTCGAGAGACTCCCATTCGTCTCGATGAGGATCGGGGCACCACCAACTAGGAGTGATGTCGTCAGTTTTCTTCCCTGTTCTTCTTCCTTTTTGTATGTTCTTCTCCCTCCGTGAAAGGCTTTCTGGCGCAGAGGAAAACAAAATATGTGTGGTCGGTCGCAATAAAGCTTCCTTCTCCTTTCTCAGCTTATATACTCTCAATTTTGAGAATGTTGTAAAGAGGGCTCCGTGGTTCCCACTTTTGTACTCAGAACCCGCTTTTTCTATGACCAGCACTAGTATTTCGGTTGGGTCTTGTGTCAGGTTCTCTTTCCCACACAACCCAAATTTTGTAATCTGTCAATTTACCAAATAATATATTTTATCTTATTTACCAAAAAAACATAAATATTAGATTATATAAATTATGCCATTCAAATTTATTATTTTCAAAATCATACTCCAAACACTAAAAGAAATAAAAATATATATAATTATATAATACATAAAATATAAGAAAAATAAATATATTTACAAAATATCAAATATTTTTTTATTTTTAAAATAATAAGGTATATTACATAATTATTTAAAATAATATTGTATATTACAAAAATTATGTGTAAACATATATAAATTAATCATTCCTTATCTTAGAAATTTGTATTTTCAAAACTAATTGTACATAATTTCTCGAACTCATTATTTTTTTTTAATGGTAGATACCTAGTATAATCGAAATCAAATTTATTTAAATTATAAACAAGCTATAATGATTACCATTTACAATAGCTTTCGCATAATATAAACATAATTCTTTACAATAGCTTTCGCATAATATAAACATAATTCTTGTAATGCACGGTTAAATTGTATATAAAAATAAGTGTTACATAATAGTAAGTTTAAATATAGTTAAATCATAATTCTTTACAATAGCTTTCGCATAATATAAGCATAATTCTTGTAATGCACGGTTAAATTGTATATAAAAATAAGTGTTACATAATAGTAAGTTTAAATATAGTTAAATTATATGTTCAAACTCATATGGTTAAGATGTAAGGTTATCAATAATTAAATCTTGTTTGAAGGTAGTCTATTAGAAAAATATGCAAGTCAATATGTCCCAACAAATATACGCATAGTGAACAAATATGCAAGTTGTCAAATGTTAGACGACTATCAAAAGAAAAACATGCTAGTTGTGAAGGATTAATAAAATGTCTACATTGACCTAGGAATGTTGATATCCAAGTCAATAATTAAATCTATGATAAACATTGCTATCTATGTTAACATGGATTGGATTTCGGCTCTAATATAACTATATCCATATATAATTTACATAACTTATTTTTTATAATATTCATCTTAATATTTTTAAATTATTTGTGTATGTATTTATTTTATGTTTTAAAGCATATGTAATGTATCAATTTTTAAAAAATAACAAAAATATATATATATATATATATATATATATAAAAATAAAATAAGAATATAATTATTTTATATTTAAAATGTTAATTTAAACAAAGGAAAACAAAAATCAAAATAAAATTGTAATAGCTAAAATTAGTAATATGTTTCTCTAATTTAATGATAATTTTTTTTTACATTATTAACTTTTATACATTTAAATTATTTATATATAAATCAATTTATTTATATGTGAATAACATCTTTATTTACATTGATAACAACTTATTTTAATTTATTTTTTAAAACACAATCTATGCACTAACTTGTTTTTAATTTTTTAGTTTTTATTATTTTTTTATTTATATATGTGAATGGTCGGCTTGAAGTAAATTTGTGTAATGAAATTACAGGTAAATGTCTTTATATGGATAGTTGAAACTTGTATGGAGCGAATTTATTTTATGTCAATCATAGTTATGTCATAGATCTTTGAAACTTGTACGATGAATTTATATACACTGAATAGCATTTCATATGCAAGCATGAAAGATAAAGGCAATGTGTTGAAGAGTGATACAAATTAGTCTCAATGACATAACCATTATCAAAGAATGAAAGAGGATCAACCATGATCAAAGAATGAAAAGGGTTCATTGTGAGGCTATTAATGTGTTAATCTAGTTCTTATAAAATCGGATAATCTGGTTCCTATAAAACCATGTGGACCTATAGCATATATTTAATGACCCTTGAATGTTTCCTATTAGCAAAGATATATAGTCAATGCCTTCCAGGAGCAAGATCGGTATAGGCCTTTAAGAAAAAGATCAATATGATTAAAATAAAGAAACCACGTGGGTGAGTATAAATGAAAATAAAGAACTTGATTAAGAGAAAGATCAATATGATTAAAATAAAGAGACCACGTGGGTGAGTATAAATGAAAATAAAGAACTTGATTCATGATTGATCTATAAAGCGATAAGCCATTAAAAAAAATATGGAGTGGCATGAGAGCTGTGAGTCTCATAGAGTTAGATTATATATGTGTATCGATTTTTGGTATTTAAAAAGTATTTATTTTTAATAAGATATTCATGTTGTAATAGAATAATATTTTATGAATTGATAACATGTACATCACCATCATTGTAAGGTTAGAAAATCACCATCATTGTAAGGTTAGAAAATCAATGCAATGAGCAATGAGATGCTCAATTTAATAGTCAATCAAGTTGGAAATAAATAATTTAAATTATTTTTTAAAATAATGAATTTCAATGTGCAATGTTCAACTATAAAAAATTTATAATTTTTTTAATCAAACCCAAACAAATATAGATTTCACTAAAAACCCAATACATTATCATAAATAATAACATCAAATTTTTTAATATATAATTTTTTTTCCAAAAACATAATAAAATTAAATAATAATAAAACTTACTAAAAAAGACTTAACCCCTCTTAATGATCGATATATCCAACAATGAATCTAAATTGATTATCTAACACTCACAGCCTTAATATCTTAAAAAGCCTCTATTGGGAAAATAACCATACACCATAATCACTAAATTGACACTGTTAGTTAAGGGTCGTTTTCATTGGCAACGATGGATGAATATCATTTATTATGTTCTACCATTGTTGCACTTCACCACGTTGAACCAAGTCGGATTTTCACAACACTAAAATATTTGTTACTTTTTTCTTTTTCCCAAAAATTTTCTCTACGTGCATTGACCTTTCGTTTTCACGAAGTTTTTAAGGTATGCTTCAGAGGGTAATTGGATTATATTAAATATCAATCATAATGATGACGAGGTTCACGTAAATTTTCATAATTATTAATTACATCTATTAATTTAATTTGTTAGATTTCATCGAGTTGGCCCACGCCACGCGGTGAGAGCTATTTCCACCTCTATAGAAATGTTAATGCACATCTTTACAGCCCAGATCCCTCCCAGGATCCCCCCTCCTTACGTCATCGCATGTTACATCTCACCAAGCTCCGACGACCCGACCATGCATCCATCGCATGTTACATCTCACCAAGCTCCCACGACCCGACCATGCATCCATCGCATGTTGCATGTTACATGTTACATCTCACCAAGCTCCGACGAACCAAGCTCTAGCGACCCGATAATTGCCATGTTTCTGCCTGTCTAACCTGCCCACCTCCACCGCAACGACGACCTATGGGTATTAATCACATTTAATGGCATTTAAATGCGTTACCAACTACCATCATATTCTACTCATATCCAAAATCCCAGAGCTCACCCACATCACTAGCAATCAAACCATTGAACAAATTCCCAAGGAACTCGCCCGGCGAACAAAAGTTACAGAGGGTGATCCCATGCAGTGCATGCAGCGTTGTCTCCCCGTCTACTTTGAAACATGTATTTCTCGGTTAATCTGCCTGTTTTTTAGCCTGCCAAGAAACCGCGGCCTTATACTGAAGTTGGCCTCTCAGAGCTTTAAGGTGTTCTCCGTTCTGCTGTCTGTGCGTAGTGTTATTACGCATGAAAAACATGCTCTGGGGATTGAACCCATGACCATCCTAATACCCATCTCCGGCCAGCCAGCAGTACTGGCAGGAATAAGTTAATCGTGTAGTAGTCATGTAGTAGATTTTGAATGCCCTTTTTTCTTCGTAAAGTAAATAGAAATTTTCAAAATTCAAGATTGCGCTTGAAATTTTCAAAGCTTATTGAAACTGTAACGAAGAAGATTTAAATTATTGAGGTGGAAATAGCTCTCACCATCTGGTTCTGTATGGGATAAAACACAAAAGAGTATAACCTGGGCAGAATAATTAAACATGAAATTATAAACTTTCCAGAAATTTCAACCAACAAGCAGTAACTCCGAATTGCAGATCTACCTCTACGCATAGCAAACAACCTTTTATTGAAATTATTGTAAGGAGTTGTTGGAATCAAATAAAAATTTAAAATTTATTATTTTCTACTGCTGAATTCCTATTTTTTCATGATCTAAAACCACCTAACAAAAATAGAAAACTTCATCTGTGGTGATATCCTTCGAATAACAGTCATGCCAAATGACGGTGACAGGCGGTAGGGAAGAGTACAGAGCACGCCATACCGAAACAGGCAGTAGTGACAAAAACCGAGAACCCACAGATATATCCCGACACAAGAAAAGTTGTGTTAGCGCGGCCATCATTTACAGAGAAGTCTTTTCATTCACAAATGTCTGTCTATTGTGTTGGTTTGGTTTGGTGACTTGTTTCGATGAAGTGATTCTGTTATTTGTGGGCCTAAAATAATTTTTAAGCGTGCAGTCTAAAAAGGTTATACTTTCGTTTAGAAAATAATAAAAATTTTAGTAGGGTGGAAATTTTAGTATGAATAAATGAGTCCTATTTGCTTCAAAGAACTAAAATGATACCCTAATACTATCTGTGGATACCCGTGACTAGAAGTTAAAACTGATGCTTTCGAATACCCGCGACCATACGGTAGAACTGTTGCTTCTGAATTGGGTGGAAAGCAAGATCATGATATAGGTGGTTGGATCAAATCTCATTTGTGTTAAAATTTAATGGTATAATGCACGAAATAATTGAGCAGACAACTGGAGAATATATATCAGATCTTGCTTATTAAAGCACTCATACCACAATAAACAACTGGGCAAGACATGTGGAGATTGCATCGGGTACTCACTCTTCTTTTTGGATTTGAGCACTCCATGGTGGCACATGTAGCCAACAGTCTCACACTCTCCTTTTGAAAGGCGAGTGGAAAAAAATCGGAGCACATTATATGAATGGTGTTCAGACCAATGCATATCGCATTGTGTTCTTTATATTCTTGCCACCATCTCATGAAACTGTCACCAATGTCTATCTCTTGTATGCTAGCAAGTGTGTCACACGGAATAAGTCGATCTTGCGGACAAGATAGACCTTCCTAGAATCTAAAGAAGACCTAATGACAAGCAAACCAACCAGACACTATCTTTCTCTAAATATGCTTTTATAAACAATGGCAAACAAGTGTTTTTAGGGCCTACCTTAGGTCCAATGCAAGTTTGTGGATGCCCTCCCTCCTTCGATCCAAATGAGCTCCTTTGTTGCGAATCTGCAAACACAAACAAGGCAAACAAATTAAATAGCACCTGAAAAGCCAATATCATAAAACATATTTAACATGAAATTCAAGGAGTCCATGAAACAAATAACATGAGATACTTGTTGAGAAAAATGAGTTTGATTGTATTAATTCAAAAGAAGAAGAACTTTACAACCTGTGCCTTGACGTTGTACAAGCTCCTCCCCGGGTCTAGCAAGAAGTCTCCTCTACTTTGACAAGTTTCACTCACTCCCCAATGAAGCCAAAAAGGTATGTGATCTCTCCTCTTAAGCTCAACTAGGAAGTCTTGATTTGACCAGCATTTACCCTAAAAAATGTTCAGCTTCTAACCTCTCTAGCAACCAGCCCAATGCCTGAATTTACAGTGCAATGGAGGGAGGTTACTAGGTCCTCCTTCAAAGGGATAGCTCCTCTCATCAAGGGATTAGCTCCTTCTCTTTTGGGATGCATGAACCACCTAAGAGCGGCAAATCCACGTCAAAATTCCTTCTAGAATCCTCTAGAATTAACCCAAAGTGAGTTTTTTAAGATAAAACTTGTGCCTTTTGACTTTCACAGGGGTCCGCACCCACACCTTTAGGGACAGAGCGGGCAGGTCCGCAATTTTTGTGAACAGAAGGTGCAGGACCGCAGGTGATAGTGAGAGAAAGTGCGGAACCAGAGTTTCATTGATTTTCAATGTCTTTCTTCCATTTTCAAAGCTTGACTTGAAGATCTGAGGTCTGAGACTTGCTTAGGAGGATAGTACAAGTGATGATAGACCCATATTGACTGCAAATAATCATGGCGACGATATTTTTGTGTAACAAAGTGGTTTTGGAATGAATTTGAATTTGGTTATAAATGGAGAAAACTTGGAAGGGGAATCATCTCCAAAGCAATAAGTGGCTATTGCGCTGAGTTACTCCAGAATTCAAGCCTTGCATTGCAGAAAAATCCAAAAACAAGCAACCAGATATATTTTATTACTGTATTATGCTTCTAAGTTCTCAGTCTTGAAATTACCTATAGAAATTGCAGCAGATTGTAAATTGTTCGGAAATTTGTGTTGGTGAAATGGACAGGCTATAAGTCCACTATTTACAGAACAATTTTTGGCTATTAAAAAGATTGTTGTTTAATTGTTTTTTCAATCTGTATTATATTATAATAAAAATAAAAAATAAAAATCAATCTGCAGTGGATTTGAGTTGCATGAAATTTATGTCTTTTTCTATTCAATATATTGGATCTGTGTTGAGTTTTTATCATCTACAGAAAAAGTTGAGTTGCAACAAATAGATATATTTTCTGTCCAGTAACATATTATATATAACTTTTTAAATAATAGAAAGATTTAAGAACATTTTATTCTATTCCAGTTTTTAAAATTTTAGTGTTTAAAATGGATTTTAGTGTTTATTCTATTATTATGTTGTCCTTTTTAGATTATGGTATATGGAGAGCATCGGTGTCTTTACTCTCCTGGTTTTGTTTGCAGGGAAAAAATATGTCCTGTAAATAAATGGCATCCTATTTTGCCTTTGTTGAAGAGTCCATAGAGCCCTCCCCCATGGAGTGTGTGGGTTATGAGCAGTATGTGCATCTCCCCGAGCTCAGTGCCATGTGGAAATTCAAGGAATGGTTTGGTTGGTCTAGAGAGGGGTTGGTAAAGGCTACCTTACATTCATTGGAGATTACTTTTCAGTTTGTTTCGTCTGTCCTCTATGACACAAGGACTTACATTGACAAAGAGGAATGGAAGAGAAGGCTTGAATCCTTAATTAGTTCCCAGATTGAGTTGATTTCAATGATTTGTGAAAATGACAAGCAGGTTCCCACTGTTTAGTTGTTTGTAAGTAGTGGTGTTCTTGCTACGGAAGGTTTCCATGAGGTATGTAGAGACCTGGTGCTTTACCTGCGGTTAGCAGAACAAGTGAAGAGAGCTTACTTCCTCGTTTGGGTACATGGAAAAGCACTGAAACTATGGTTTCTAGAATATGGCTTGCCATTAAAGGCCATATGCAGAGGACTCCCTTCACTTTAGGTCTGGGGGAACCAAATATTTCAGGTAAGCCTATTCTTGAATATGATAGAATCTGCAAGCCAAGATATTTGCACTCTTTAAAACAACATAAACAATTCCATAATCCAGAAGATGCCAAACTTTGCAATGTCCCCTAGATCTTTGAGGCCTGGGTATTTGTAGGCCAAGAATTGTTGCACATAATATATCAAAGAATAGACTCTGGGGATTTTGTAGGAGCATCCACAGACAATTGGATGGTTGAAAGGATTTGGAAGATGCTCACAGACATTGTGAATTTGCTTCTAGTGATGGATCCAGATGATTTCCTTTGCCTTAAACACCAGTTGGCAATTAGCAGCACTAGTACGCTTGTCGGCGCATATTTCCTTTGGTCTGCCCCCCTTAGAGACCTTACAAATCCATGCAAGGAACTAAGGCATCTGGTGCACAAAGTCATGGGTGTTGAGGCTGATCCAAAGGGTGGACCAAGGCTCCAGGAGGCACTTATGCATTTTTTTCATTCACATGGACTTCGCTCACATAGCACTTTAGGTGCTTATCATGTTGCAACAATACATGTTCTGTTGGCCTTCCAGACAATAGAAGCTGCGGTGAAAAGGTTTTTCTTCTCATATCAGCAGCTGGTACTAACAACCATGGGTAGCATTGAAATGAAGGGTTCATCATATCTAGGTGCTTGTGATGCCCTGCGTCAGATATATTTTGAACCACCTTATTTCCCTAGTGTGGATGATGCAAAGACATTTTTGGGTTACTATTGGCACTAAAAGTCTACAACTATGGTGGATGGTACACTGGAAGATCTACAGACAAATCAAGTGAAGTTTACAAGACAAAAAATAGTGCCTTCATTTTTTCAAAGTATAACCCCAAATTCATACATACACTTCTTATATTGACAGTTTTGAATACTATACATAGAATTATATTGGATATAGGATTAGACTCATTTTTGTTCATCCCCATCAGTAGGAGCAATCAATAGAACAGTGCTAGAAATTTGAACAAATTTTTTTTCCCTCTCCAACATGGATAGGATACTAAGGATTCATAGTGTGCAATTCCTCCTTTGTTAAATACTGTAAGAGATTGTCCAAAATTAAAAAGGTAATTATTAAAATTATTAAATTTTACGAGTTGTTTCTTCTTTTAATTTTTTAATTCTTTACCTAAATTCTATGATGAGTTTAATGATATTTATATAATTCATTATAAATTTTAACATGAAGTGTAGTTTAATGCTGTTATTTTTTTTTGTTTTTTTAAGATTTTTTAATTCAGTGTGTGAAACTGAGATAATTATAATTTTAAATTATTGAATTTATTTAATGGAATATATCATAAAAAATTTAATGTATTAAATCTATATCATATTTAAATATATAATTTAAATGATGGAACATTACAATTTCATCATGGGTCATACTAAATAATTATCTCTTTAAACTAGGCCTCAAAAAATATAATTCTTTTATTTGAATATTTTCTGCTTCAAAATTAATATGAGTGAACCAACTATCCATGGGTCTTATTGGATCTTGTTCTGATTTATTGATTTAATGATATATAAGATATATCATTATACTATTGATGAGTCATCTTATACGGTGACTTTATCCAATTTTCTCTTATTGACGAAGATAGTTATATATATATATATATATATATATATATATATATATATATATATATATATATATATATATATATATATATATATCAATTTTTTGGATATATTGACATCATACCGTTACGTTTTTTCCTTTTTGCCTTACATTTGACATTTCTGTGTTACGTGTTTGTGTCATAATAAATTTGAGTGAGCAGTAAGGGGTGAATGAGACTATTCTAAAGGTTGTCTCTTGCTCATCATGTCTGCAGCGCTTTTCATGGTGGGTTTCTACTTTGACAGTGATTTTCTTCCTTTGCAGATTGTTCTTCAGAAACCATTTTGATGCTTCTTTTCTATAAAAGTGGACATACTTTGTAAGTCAAAACACCAAAACCATAATGAAATTTGTTCCTTCATACTTTGGTATAATTGTAATAAAATCCATTATGGCCTCTTCCCAACACTCACTTGGTATGGACAATGGTTCTAGTAGACTTGGTCTCTTTATTATTCCTCTTTTGTATTCAAGCTACATTCCTACCATAAATATCCACTCATTTCCAAAGTTTTGAGAAAAAATATTACATAACGCATTTTGGATTGACTAATAACATATAATTAGTATAATTTTTTTTCTCTACATTTATTTTACAAAATACTTTGATACTTCTTTATACTCTACTTTAATTTCCTTGCACATGGACTTGTGTTATTGCTTAGGATGTCATTTAATTTAACTGAATTTATGATAAAGGTATAAATTTTGCCTTTAGTTTTTCAATACTAATTTGTTTTAGTGAGATTGTAAATTTTAGTCAAATTATTTATAGTATAGTATCATTTATAAAATACGTTGTTCTTTAATCATATAAGTTTAAATTTAGAACATTGATAATGCATATTGCTTATAATCATTCTCACTCTTAATATCTATAATTTGGCTTAACACTTATCATTTTCTTGCAGATTGACACACAGTTCGCTCGCTTGTGCAGAGCCTAACCCCACGGTTTACAGAGAACAAAAACAATCATTGTAATTTTTCTTTCGTGGGTGACTGGCAACCTTTAGTGAATTGCCTTCACCTCTGCAATTTTTTTCCAGATAGTTCAGATTGTTTTAATAATCAGTATTAGTAGGGAAATTACTTAGCCTTTACTTTAAAATTTTTACATTTCACACATAGCTTAATTAAGGGGAAAAGTAAGTGGCCATAATCCACACATTTTTTCAATTTGTTTTGCTATTTTACCCAAGTCACATAGCTTAATTAGCAAAGGAGTAAGTGGCCCATAATTCACTCATATTTTTTACTAACCAAAGCATTTTTACTTCATTAGCATTGGGACTAGGAACTGGTGTTATTAAAGAAAGGGAGTAGCCCCTACTTCCCTTGCGTCTTTTAGACGATCCTGGGCTTGCATCTGAAATCTTTCTCAAAGCACTTAGTTTTTGATCTCCCTTTTTAGGCTCACATAGTGTAATAGGAAGGAAGTAAGTGGCCCATCAACCACACATTATTTTATTTGTAGGTAAAGAACAAACATAATTTAGTGTAAGTAGACGAACTTGAAAATGATCATCGCATATCCACATGACTACAAACTTTGTATGTTCACTCTGTCACTTACACACACATTTCACTACACACACTAAACTACTCTAAACTTTGAACAGACGGAATCAAGTGTAAAAACCTTTTGTACTTGGTTTATTTAAGCTTAATTTTTCACACCATAAGTGAAGGAAGACACGTAAAAGCAATCATAACTTGAACAAACTAAATTTCCCCACATGGGCCACAAAATAGTTTATAGTTTAGGTTAGGACTATTGGGGGTAGGCATCCAATAAGCCGCCATGGTCATGTTACATTTTGAAACATAGAATTTGTCTTTTAGGGTGCTTCAAATCCTTCAATTAGTACACGGAAAAGACAACCCAGGCAGCACAGAGACCCAATTCAGAGGGGGTTCAGCTTAGGCTCAGTGCGTGCGGTCCTATATGGGGCTACCCAACCTGTATAGTGCTCGGTACTGATAACTGATTACCAAGAAGCTAAAGAGTCGACTGCCTCCATGAGACGAAGGTATCCTATTGGCCAAATTTTATGGCATGTTTCCCCATAGGTGGAGGTGTGGGAAGCACTAAAGCCTCATTCAATACCTTGGTTGATTCTTTTCGCTGTTGGAAGCGTCACCAGTTCTTTTGAGACATAGCCCCAATACTCCTCATTTTTTGGCTGCTGGAAGCGTCACCAGTTCTTTCGGGACGTAGCCCCAATACTGTTATAGACATTTTTGTGCCTTACAGCATTGAGCATGAAATGTCCATAATCCAAGGGATCCAAAGTCCCTAAAAGAGTTGTTCCTACCCCTAAAGGAACAAGGTCAACCAATGACAGCTTCTCCCAGAAGTTCTCCACCAAAAACCACTCAGAAACAGTCAATTCAGGATCAATTCAGATGCTCTACTAGCTGCCTGCGTTGCAATGCACCCCAGTACACTAGCTAGGTGTGTTGCAATGCACCTAAAAGCACTACCAGGGTGCGCTGAGTGGGAAATGACAAATGGAAAACTCATTCAACGAGGGGGAAAGACCCTGGAAGCTTCCAGAATCTTCTCCAATGACACTTGCCTCAATGAATTCGACTAGTGATGAGTAAGAGGCTCTCAACCTCCAAGTGGAAGCAAGAACTGAGAGAGAGAAGCCACAAGTCAAAACATAAGCTAACTCATCCTCTCTGCTTACATCTATATATGGATCTCTCACCCAGAGGTTCAGGAGGCTGGAATTTTGTACTTTGCAGAGAATTGCTGTTGGTTTGAGATTGAGATTAGTACATTGGGTGATTTATGCTTTGTTGGAGGAGAAGAAGGGATTCCTTTGCTGGGAGGTAGATGCTGGATCAGAACTCACTTGGTTGTATCTCCTCTTGGACTTTCTTATTCTATCAATAAATTATTTGAGTTTCTCCTACATGCTGTGTATCAATGATGTTTTGTTATATTTGCATGTTTAGCTTAATCTGATCTTGAGCTTTTTATGAATGTATATCTGTATCTTCGTGTAGTTTCTCTCTCTTGTGATCTTGCAGGAATTCGGTGAAGCTGGGCTGGTGAGGGAGCTGGGAGCTGGAAGCTACTGAAGAGAGGAGCGATTGGATCAACAAACTAGAGAAAGACACAGGTTAGTGAGATTCTTTCTCCTCATTTACATTTCATAAAGAAGAATACTCAAGTAGTTTGTCTTGTTTGTTGCTAAGGCACTATCACACCTTAGAGTGGGATAGGGGCATTCCGAATGGATACTTTTCCCAACAAAAAATTGGCGACTCCACTGGGGATCATATCTTGTTATTTTATTTGTGTTTCTATTGTTGTTCTTCTCATAAACTCAGGAGTGCCGAATCGAACTGCATTTGCCATTTTCAAATGAAAAGTAGAGATCTGCTACTCTAGTCCATTCACTGGGCCTGCTTATGATCTGGACAGCTGATCCACAAGTTCTCTAACAGCCCTTTGTGATAGATCTTAGTCCTCCTTTAAATCATCCTCCTAATTGTACCTAATTGATAGCTTTTATCCGGCCAAAAACTGTAGATTAAACTACAAACCGTGGCCCAGAACCCAGAGACAACTCTCGTTTCTGCTTCAGCGCAGACTCTGTGAAGAGGTTCTGCATTTCAATGCAGGTCCCGTGAAGGCTACCTGTGCTGAAGTTTAGTTTCTCTATGCTGAGGGTGCGCTGATCAGCCTTTGTCTTGTGCAACTGTGGTTCCCTGCTTCCTTTTGCTCAGTTTTATCTATGTTTTTTGCAGCCTGTTATCAGTGTGTGTACCTATCTGAAACCCCTTTTCTTTGCCTCAATTCTGCCTCAGTTGTATAAAGAAACTTTATTTGTTCTTTGTGTATTTGTTACATCATTTGCAGTTTCCCATTACAAAAGTAAACTAGTCATACTGTCGCCCTTAGATCTAGACCTGTCGTAAGTGTCGTCTTGATCTTAGGAGTGAGTTTGTTTTCTGTTCACAGTTGATTACGCTTTTACTTTTGTCTTTTGGTTTGAACTTATGCATTTCTAGTGTCGAAACAAGTGTTTACTTCAAAATCATAAAGTTTCGTAATCGTCTTTTTGTTTTCAAAAAGAAACTTGTTTATGTTTTCACTTGAAATCGAATTCAAATTTGTACAACAGCTTTCTTTTTAGGCATCAATATTAAGAAAGCGAAAACAAATACATGCATTTGTGCATTTGCATATTGATAGTTTGCATGCTTTGATTTAGGAAAAGTGCATTTACAGTGTGCTCTTTGCTCTTTGAGAAAATATTGTGTCTTTGTTTTCCCCTTGTAGCTAGGATTTTCATTGTTGAAAAGAGATAAATGCTTGCTTATCATCTTTAGACTGCATTTAGGAATTGTATCATACATCTCGTGGTGATCCAAAAAGGAAAACTTCTAAGAAAGATCAACCTAAAATAAATTGAATGAACTTAACAACGCTTTGTAACTTAACGCACAACATAGAGGTCTAGGCTAGAGACGTGTTCCGGTGTCGTAAAACCTGGTCACTGGTCGCCTCACTGATGGTTGGGTGATTCCTCCTGAGAGACGATAAGTGCCAGTATGGATTGTGCTCCCACGTACCGTCGAGTATATAATGGGAGACCCCTATAGGAATAAAACCTTTATCTTTAGGAAGCTGTGTCGACCGCCCTACTGATCGCAATGCACTGAACACAGCATTCGGGAAGATTGACCGCCCGTACCTTAAAAAGTATTCTGCGGTTTTGCGAAAAGTTTGGCACACCCTCTACCTAGAACTCCAGAGCAGTTCCTTTTGGCCTTTTTCAGACCCTATAACGGAAAAAGTCCATCTGAGCATTTGTCACTTCGGGCTCGTTAAAACATCGAAGGAGATTAGAGTCATCTTTTGCTTTTTCTCGACTCTTTAAAATTGAAAAAGCAAGTTGTGTCTAAGCATCGTTAAAATTTATTTTAAATGGAACATTCATACCCTTTTTCCTGCATTGATCTTTAGGTTGAGAAAATGGAGCCTACCAACCAAGGAATTCCCCTTGGTGGAAATCCTAGTCCTTTCTCCTCTTGGGGAGATGTTGGTACGCCCCATATGGCCACATTGTCGCTTCCAGGACTGACAATTGGCTTGCCGGTCTGGCTCTTCTCAACCAATGTCGTTCAGAACACCACTATTCCTGAACAGTCGAATCAGCAGTTAGACCAGTCCAGAGTTACCCACCAACCTTCTACTTCCTCTAATTCTTCCTCTCCTCCTTCCTCTTCGCTTGACGGGACTGGTAAAGATAAAAACCAAGTTCCTAAGTAGAAGAAGGAAAAGAAGAAGAAAGAGAAGAAGAAGAAGGAGCCAAAAGCGGCTGGGGGCAAACGAGTGTCGTCTGACGAAAATCCACACACAGCACTGACTAGGCCTAAATCGCCATGTGTCGTATGCAAGGGAGACCACTTCCACAGAGATTGTCCCTGCATCCCTCGGATACTAAGGGACTGGTCTCCCCATTTGCACAATCCGGTGGCATCAACCTCTGATAGCCATGTTGAATGCACACCGTCAACTAGCGAAAGTGAAGTCCCTGGACAAAAAGGGAGAGCTAGATCTCCCTGTAGACTGTGCAAAGGCAACCACGCCATCCACCGTTGTCCCTTCTTAGACGAAGCGAAAAGAGTTTTGGATGATCGTCCGGTTTCACCGTTATGACTTCCTCCTGGATATAAAAAACTCTTGCCGAGTCCTTCATTAGTTGAAAATCCAGCTGGCCCGCTCAAGTGGTCAGCTGAAGCGCCGGTCATTGAAGATGAACCAGCTGAATCCATACCCGACGAAAGTCAAAAGGTCGAGGCGGCAGTTGACCCGGTCTTGCCTTCAAAGGTTTTGTCTTCGAATGATACAATCACTGAAGAGGATAAAGATGACACCATCCAAATTCTCTTCATCAACACAGACTCCGACGAGCACGGGGGCAATCCCCCCATTCCTTTATTGCAGGAAGGAAGTTCGTCAGAGCGATACCCGGCCGTCTACTCGGTCCCACCACCAAGCAACCTAGTTGTTTCCTTCGACTGGAACCAACTAGGCAGACCCCGTTTGCCAGCAAGCATACCATTCAGAATTATCGTCCAAATATACAGAATGGTCATGGCTGGCACCATCATTGATGAGGGGGCATCTGTGAGTATCCTTTCCTCTATTGCTTGGAAAGCGCTTGGTTCGCCAGCGCTTTTGCCTGAAATGAGAAATCTGACAGGCTTTGATAAAGGAACCAGTCGACCTTTAGGGATCCTCCCCAATGTGCCTATCACATTGAAAGGGAAGACTGTTCAAATGAACGTGATGGTCGTCCAAGGACCCTTGGATTATAACCTACTCCTTGGACGAGACTATATATATTGCATGGGAGCCATCGTCTCCTCACTCTTTAGAGTAATGTGTTTTCCGCACGAAGGAAGAGTGGTCAAGCTCGTGGACCAACTTTCATTTCCCGGATCACGCATCGCAAATAGTCATATACCATCCCAAAACAGTCTCTTCACGCAAGAAATGTCTCAACCCACGGTCCGTCCTCCCGATGAGCGCGAGTAATTCGGAAGGATATGACTGGAACCCAGGGGGCATGCGTCCTGGTCTGCTTCGGCAGGAAAACTTCGGATATAAGGTAGGTTTCTGCGGGAGAATATGACTAGTCTGTACCCCGTCCGTCTTGGAAGAGGGGTTATTCTAGAATAAGATTCTCTTGTCAAAGTTATGTGTTTGGCGCTCGTTGTCACTCACCTTTGTCTATCTCAGTAGACATCGCCGAGGAAGTGTTTTGTTGGCTGCACAAATGAGACAATCTTTGGTAACCTGAAAGAGGTAGGCCTTTCCTGGTAGAACAAATGTTTTATCTACAAATTGAGGGGTAACCTTGAAATCGTACTTTATATCTGGGGGCATGCAAACTTTTTGGAGTGCAAGCAAGGGGCGGCTATTTATTTTTTAAATTTTCAGGTCCTCCCTTCAAACCTGTAGGTCTAACCCTTTAAACTCGTAGGATTAGTCATTTCCGAACTTGCATAACGAAAGGATGCGGGACATAGCTTTAGTAAGGCGCAAGCTCCATAAAAAATGGCATCTTACATGAGACATTCTTATCATATGACTGGATAATCGAGCAGTTTTAGCACATAGTTCATGCTCGTTAAAAAATAAACATAAGACCGAGCAGTGTTTTTCCGCGTTTAAGCTCGTTAAAAAATGAACTACCTTTCGGTAAATAACCACCGTGAATGTAACATTATCAGCCATTAAAGCCTTGGTCGTGTTTGCACCGTCACCTCTGCTTTTCCATTGGCCGATCATTCACCTCCATTTGATTGTTTACCCATTTTGAGGAACAGCTGCGAAGAGTGATTTCACTAGCCATCCTTGTGACACTGCCGTGATTGGAAAATTCCAACCCTTACCTGGAATCAGCTGCTACCCGTTTATCACTCGTTCCTCAAAAGACGAGTCTTCTTTAAGCTCTTTTCATCTGACTCATAAAATATGAAAAGATTGCCGAGTTTTGGCCTTCCAGCTCGTTAAAGCGACCGGAAGTGCTATCCCTCCTCTAGATTTTAATCTTTTTGGACCTGAGGGATTATTGCACAAAAAGATCGAGCGCTTGTTTTGTTCGGCTCGTTAAAACTATCAAAAATTCATCCCTTCTGTATTGTTTTATAATTTTTCGGACTTAAGGGATTAGATGACGAAAAAGGACTTCCGGAGTTAACTTTATGTACCTTTTCAGACTCTCTAAAAATGAAAAGGACCGAGTTATCTTTGTCGTTAGACTCGTTAAACACATTAATAGCGAAAAACTTGTCTTTAGACGAGAACGAGTTTCACTATCGCTAGGCTCGTTAAAACATAGCGATGGGTTTGCCTGAAGGGAAAATTATAGAACAAGCATATGTTATCCTCCTCAAGCTTGACAAAAATAAAGAGGTACTGGTCAGAAATGACTAGGGAAAAATTGGGAAGAAACTCAAAGAACTTTTATTGGTAGCAAGTCGCTCTTGAACATGACACTTCCACTCCGTGCCTGAGTCGGGTTGGGTTGTTTCATTCACCGGCCACATCACCATGGTCTCGCCATACCATCCACCTTTGGGGTAAATGCTACCAATCCATCACATAAGTGTCGCCGATATGTTCAAGAGAAGTCATCCAGAGAAGTCAACCGTGTCCCATCCACTACCATACATTATCCTTCATTCTTTCATGACCGCCACCCTGAACCATATATCATGAGATCGTTTTCACCTCCATCAAAATCATTTGCTCCATTCCGTGTCACTGATGTGGGATACATCAAGGCCCTCCTTTGACGGATCGCTTCTTGTCAACATCAGCTCATTATCCAAGAAGTTGATCTAGGAACACCCCCTTCAGTACTTTGAAGCTTGCATGCCTCAATGGAAAGTTTCTCACTTCCGGCGACAGGTATACATCAATTACCTTCGACCGAAAGATTTTGCGTGGTGTTCGATGCCAAGTCCTTTATTCACACCACGTGAATTGTACTGCAGTACCTTGAGGGTCATCATCCTTATCGGTGATTCCTCTCGCGCTTGTTAACAGTTTACATCATTGACTGGTAATCAAGCGATGTCTTTCCATGTTCGACTTCAAAACATTTCTCACATGGATCGACTTGTACTTAGAGTGAAGATCGGACGAGATTGAAGACCCCGGATCTAGTTTCATCCATCCGGGCTGCGATATATATTCAGGAAAAATAAATACATTGACATGTACAGCATTGCAGAACAGATAATCATCCTACCAAAAGGATGATGATTTCATCAGAATCATCAGTCTACCGTCAGACGATTGTCTGTCCTATGTACATAAAAATGAATTTATAAAGCTGAGCAAGGGAATGCCCGCCTCAGCTAGATCATGAAAGCAGTATGAAAAATAATGTATTGTATTGTATCTTATTACAGGTCTTCTCCCAGCATTGAATGAACTTCAGATCCTCCTAATAAAGCATTTCACCCGATAAACGGCCTCATACTTTAGGGGGCAACTGTTATAGACATTTTTGTGCCTTACAGCATTGAGCATGAAATGTCCATAATCCAAGGGATCCAAAGTCCCTAAAAGAGTTGTTCCTGCCCCTAAAGGAACAAGGTCAACCAATGACAGCTTCTCCCAGAAGTTCTCCACCAAAAACCACTCAAAAACAGTCAATTCAGGATCAATTCAGATGCTCTACTAGCTGCCTGCGTTGCAATGCACCCTAGTACACTAGCTAGGTGCGTTGCAACGCACCTAAAAGCACTACCAGGGTGCACTGAGCGGGAAATGACAAATGGCAAACTCATTCAACGAGGTGGAAAGACCCTGGAAGCTTCCAGAATCTTCTCCAATGACACTTGCCTCAATGAATTCGACTAGTGATGAGTAAGAGGCTCTCGACCTCCAAGTGGAAGCAAGAACTGAGAGAGAGAAGCCACAAGTCAAAACATAAGCTGACTCATCCTCTTTGCTTACATCTATATATGGATCTCTCACCCAGAGGTTCAGGAGGCTGGAATTTTGTACTTTGCAGAGAATTGCTGTTGGTTTGAGATTGAGATTAGTACATTGGGTGATTTATGCTTTGTTGGAGGAGAAGAAGGGATTCCTTTGCTGGGAGGTAGATGCTGGATCGGAACTCACTTGGTTGTATCTCCTCTTGGACTTTCTTATTCTATCAATAAACTATTTGAGTTTCTCCTACATGCTGTGTATCAATGATGTTTTGTTATATTTGCATGTTTAGCTTAATCTGATCTTGAGCTTTTTATGAATGTATATCTGTATCTTCGTGTAGTTTGTCTCTCTTGTGATCTTGCAGGAATTCGGTGAAGCTGGGCTGGTGAGGGAGCTGGGAGCTGGAAGCTACTGAAGAGAGGAGCAATTGGATCAACAAACTAGCGAAAGACACAGGTTAGTCAGATTCTTTCTCCTCATTTACATTTCATAAAGAAGAATACTCAAGTAGTTTGTCTTGTTTGTTGCTAAGGCACTATCACACCTTAGAGTGGGATAGGGGCATTCCGAATGGATACTTTTCCCAACAACAAGTACCTGTCATTTTTTGGCTGCTGGAAGCATCACCAGTTCTTTCGGGATGTAGCCCCAGTACCCGTCACAAAAGATATCTCCGCAAGGCCTAGTTACTTATAGAGTGGAAGGATGAATAGGTCTTCATAGGACCTTTTATCATACGCAAAACAAACTAAAATTTTTTCCTTGTTTGACTGATCACATAGCTTAACATAAAGGGAAAGTAACACTTTATTTTTCATTTTGCTTTATGTATGTAATTTCTTTTTATACGCATTCCTCTCTTCACCACAAAAGTGACACACATTCCATTTTAATAATACATAAATACTTTACTTTTTCATATTAAGAATAACAAGACAATGCTACACAAAACATTCCAATTCTTGTTTCACCTAAATATACATTAAAATAAATTCTACAAATAAAAATTGAAATGAAACATTTTTTTTAACTGATTTAAAATGAATTATTGGATAATTTGTTATTTATTTTGATATTTTTTGAGTAGAAAAATTGGAGGAATTATCTTTTGTGACATATTTTATGATATGTGTTAATTTTAAGATTTAGAATTTAAAGCCCTCTAAATTTATTTTGGGATATGAAATGAGTGAAAACTTTGTGAGCATAGCTCTCTGCCTCTTGATGTCGTTTTACACACCAATTCTAGATTTCAAACAATGTGAAAATCACCTTAACCAAATCTCATATGCAGAAGCTATGCCTCCCACAAGTTCAGCTAACTTGTTCACACGGTGGTACGAAGTGGATGCTGCATCAACGCCATTACTTAGATATGTGGAGTTAGTCACGTGTGGACATTCAAGAATATCCTAAAAGGTCCAAAACCTTAACACTAATAGTGGCTTCAAAAATGTGAAAACCCTAAACCTTAAATAGTTTCCAAGCTATGTTAAACACTACATCACTAGGAAGAGAAGGGGTTCCATCTTTTTAGGATTGTATTAAAACATAGTTGAGCACAACATCTAGGAGTGGGATTTGAGATCAAAACAAAGGAGAAAGATAATTTGCAACAACCATATAGACAACAATGTCATAGGCAACTCGATAGTCAATACCCCTTTCTTTGTATTTGTATTTCCATAATTAAATAAAAAAGAGTAGAGTATAAGCCTCACCTTCTAATTAGGTTTTCTCTGATATGATATCCCCTGAGTTATATCTTGTATTAAATTATATGATTTTTATATTCATTTACATTTTTTTCTTTTATGGGTTTCAATATTTATATGTATTTAACACTAACGAAGTGTTGAGACATGTGAAAACCCTAATTTGAAATCATTATCAAGCTATGTTAAACACCAGGTCACTAGAAAGAGGGGGTTCCATCTTTCTAGCATTGTATTGTCTCATGGTAGAGTAGAGCATTTAAGAGTTAGATTTAAGAGCATAACATAAGAACCATTTAGAATACAATGTCAAAAAAAACTCTGTAATAAATACTTGTTTTTTTGTATGTAAAGTTTCATAATTAAATAAAAGATAATAGAATATAAGTCTGCTTTTTAATTAGATTTCCCTGATATCATCTTTTGTAAATTACATCTTTTATTAAATCATATAACTAATATTTCCATTTACTTATTTTTTATTTAAATTATTTTCAAATATTTGAATAATAAAATAATAAACAAAATTAAAATTCAAAAAATAAATTAAATAATAAAAATTCAAAAATGACAATGTAGGCTATAATAAATTACTTCGGGTGAATATCTACAATAATTTATATATTGTTTCACAATAACTTAAACTTAATATTACTTTTTGAACAATTCATTCTCAACTTTCAATACCATGACATCTCATGGTGAAGACCTCTCCAATCTACTTATGTAAAAAACGAGGGGTATTATTAGACTCGAGAAGCCTCAACCTATGCTTTTACACTTAAAAGTTACCTTTCTCAATGACTCATTATCATATTTAACCACATACCTTGAGATCTGGTAAAGGAATCTCCATAATCTACTTAATTAAAAAAGAGGGGTGTTATTAGGCTAAATAAGCCTCTAACTTATGCTTCTAATAAAGCAAAGATGCAAGGTGCATCAGCTTATGTTAAGTTGGTTCATTGTTTAATATTAAGTATGTAAGTTAGGGTGAGTAATGATATTATGGGGACGACTAACTTAAATTCTTTTTTTTGCTGAAGCAAGAGTCGTACCTTCTATTCATTAGAAACAAAGAAACAAATTACATATAATACAACTACCCAAAGAGACCTGAGGGACATAGAGTCAACTATCCACTCAGGGCTTGGGTACCAAGCCAAAAGCTTAACATTCGGGCCACGGGCCCACAAATTTAACTGCGAGACTTTCAAAATACAAACAAAAGCCTAAACCACCCGATCTATTTACAAAGATCTGACGGATGAGACGCAAATCAGAGCCAAAAAAGGCATATTCTTAGATTCCAAAAATGGACCCGATGAAGAAATAGAAACCATAATAAATGGATTTCGGGTCCGAATGGTGGAATAAAATTCGCGCATGTGAATCTCCTAAAATCCACCGATTCCAACCTCAAGGCTCAACATGCATGGAAGATAACAGTGAATCCGGACCCGAATTCAAAATAACCCAAAATTGCCACCCACCCCCGGTAGCCCGCGAGATCTCCCGCAATTCAGTCCCTGGCAGAGTCCCTTTCATACGAACAATCTTGACCGTTGATCCACACATATAGATCCAAGGGTAGAGCATAATATCGCACCGAACAAGCTGACCAGATGTCAGTGTGCAATGGAGGGCAGTTTTCCAAACCCTCTCTCTACCACGTGTAGGATGTTGGATGGGATCGCTGCAAAATCGCTAAAACCGTTCCCCACTTAAGAGCGGTGCGAACATCCAAAAATTGCCAAGGAAGTGGTTTTACTCTCCGAGGCCCAAAAATGTAAAGATTTCGGTTGCCGGTAAAACAAGGATTCCTTCCACGCCTGCTCAACTTTCTTGCCTGAACCTAGATCCCAAAAAAGAAGAGAGGCTCTCCATTAGTTAAGGAACTATCGTATCCGCTACGCTCATGCAAATGAACGGTGATGTTCATCTCACTGACTCCAGGTATTTTAGCGGCTAGCCTGTGATTTCCATAGAAACAACTATTGTATTTTATTGAGTTCTTCTTGTGGTAACGAATCTACTCCTCCAGTGGTTCCCTGTATCAAAAACCCTTCCAGATCTAGGTTTTCTTTATCAAGAATTTCTTGTAGTTCATTATCCTCCAGGTCCATCTCATTTTGGGTCATTTCCTGACCCATCTCCAGTTCTGCGTCACTCATTATGGCTTCCTTCTGATAATCGATGTCCTGTGTGCTTTCCCGGTTTTCTTCAGATTCCTTGTCCGCAGGACTTCCTTCCATTGCTTGATCTTCTTTTGAGATCTCTTCATCTTCCTCAAGCACTTGGAATTTGTTCTAACTGATTTGTTGACCTTCATCTTGATGTTGTTTTGGTCCTCTTTTGCCGCCCTTTCCATGATTCACCACTTTCTGAAAGCTATTTGTTTCCTTCATTGTGTTATTTTTGCTCTTGCTTACTACTTTACTGAGCAGACAATCTCTGAAAAGGTGTCCATGTTCATGACATCTGTGACATCTGAACGGAATGTGCTCATAATCTACTGTTTGCACCCATTCTTCATCAAAAACTTCCAAGATCACCTCATCCGGTAGAGCTCCTGATAAATCCATTTCCACACATATTCTGGCAAAGGAAGTATATTTTTCTTTTCTTGTGGCTTCAGAAGCTTTAACAAAACGACCTAATTTATTGCCGATAGCGGCTAACGATTCATTTTGCCAGTAATCAAGAGGTAGAGAATAGAGCCTTACCCAGACTGGTACTGAAGTAAAAGTTTCACGTTCTGGAACAAAATTCATCATCCATGGCCACATGTAGAGTCTAGCTGCTACATAGAAGTAAGGTCCTCCTTCAAAAACTCTATCCTTGTCTTCAATATTCGTGAATACCACAGTAAAAAATCCCTTTGACCCAAGGTGTAGGTCAATGCTCCCTTTAGGTTTCTAGTGGTATCTGATCCACGACTGTAAAGCTTTTTCAGTGGGCCATAAACCCATGAATTTGCAGATGATGACATATGTCTTCATGTGATCCTTGTGCACCTGCAGATCCAGATCATTTAAAATAACTCTGGGTATGATCTCTGCTTTGGGTTTGTAGTGTTCCTTTTGTTTTTTGTCTTTAGTTCCCTGTTTTTTGTCTTCTACCTCCTCGTCTTTTGGGCCATTATTTTCCTCATTTGTGGCTTCTCCTATCTCCTCTTCCATGTTTCTTGTTCCTTCCTCCACAGTACCTCTGGCCTTTTCCAGAGGTTTCTTGTCTCTACTGGCTATGACCTCCTTATAGGAGGGAGTGGAGCTCCCTCCTTTGTGACCCTCCATGTCAATCACTGGTTAACTTCTTGGATGCTTTAAGGGGGAATAATTCTTTGATCAATATATATGCAAATCAACGCCACCCTTTATTCTTCAAGGATGATGGTTATAGGCTTTGGCTTTTTAGCTAGAGGAACTAGATTGCAAAATGAGGTGTGGTTTAGTGAGTCTTGTCTTTCTGAGCTAGTTGATCTTATTCTATCCTAGTCGAGTCCCTATCCTATTCTATAACATTACTAAGTCACCACCACCATGTATTTTTTTCTCAAACAAGATTTAATAGAGGGGATTTCCTCTTGTCTTAATTCACAAAAGTTTATAGTGGTTTTACTCTTGATATTGGGGGGTTTGTTGGGGAGAGGTTTTATATCTCTCCCTTTCATCCCTATTTGAAGGGACCCATTAGCGCACCAATATCCTCCCCAAGGGTGCTCTCCCTATTGTTGAACCAATTAGGATGTATCATCGCCCACAACCACCACCTTTTTCCTCCATAAATTCTTCCATGCCTATAACCACCTCTGTAATACCTTCCCAATGCTCACCCCTACCCTTCAGTCATCCACCATTCTCATTTTTTCAATCATCCACCCTTAACATTCCAATTTTCCCCTAGGTTAATCCCCCGGCCTATAGTGATTCCCACTATCATACAACTGGTGGGGGTGTATCGTCGCCCACACCCACTACCTTTTCCCTATTTCACATCCACCATGCCTTTATCCAGCACCCCTGAACCATGCCTATATCCGTCACCAAGTGCTCCACCATCTACCTAGGAAGGGTTGTCTTCTCCATTGCCTCAAATCCTCACGGTGAGAATGAGTATTTGATCAAAATATCATCATGAATTAATGAAATTGATTATATGCCTTTCAATTTTTACAACTAATTGATTATTGTAATTTTTGCAGAGATATCAATTTGGAAATCCACCTGGGAGTGCCAAGAGGGACGAGGGTGACTTATAGACCCATACTTTAGATCGAT
Source organism: Pinus tabuliformis (assembly GCA_031772625.1). Taxonomy (NCBI): domain Eukaryota; kingdom Viridiplantae; phylum Streptophyta; class Pinopsida; order Pinales; family Pinaceae; genus Pinus; species Pinus tabuliformis. The sequence continues at coordinate 1,691,995,093 of CM062819.1, forward strand.
CATGATGTTGTTTTTCCATTATGTCATTTATGGGCATGAGATTCCATTATCTATGTTGGAAATGAAGTTCTATTTTGTAAAAAAGAAACATGTATAGTTGGACCTATTTTGAATAAAAATACATAAATTTAGACTTGTGTTTATGGCAACATCTTCATTGAATTTTAAATCCTTATGTGGATGTGATGTTATATTCTATCAATGTTACATTACTTTTGATGAATGTAGTTGTAACGGATTTTGCTTTTATTATTTACAAAATATCAAGTTTACAAGTTAAGTTACTTTTATATTTATATCTTATTTGATGTTGCATGCGTGGACGAACATATCATTACGATATACTAAAAGTTTCACATATACAAAAGCTTCACATATACTAAAGATATACACATATACGAAAATTACGCACATATACAAAAGTTGTGCGTATTTACGGAAAATTTGAACATATAAGAAAGTTACGCATATACGGAAGATATGTGAATATACGAAAGATATGCACATATAAGAAAGCTAGGGATATATGGAAGATATGTGCATATCTTCCGTATATGCACAATTTCCGTATATGCACATATCTTCCGTATATGGACAATTTCCGTATATGCCCATAGAAGATATGCGAATATAAGAAATTTACGCATATACGGAAGATATGCGAATATATGGAAGTTGCGTATATACGGAAGATATGCGCATATACGGAAATTGTGCATATACAGAAGATATGCGCATATCTTCCGTATATGTATAAATTTCTTATATGTGCATATCTTCCGTGTATGCATATACGGAAGATATGCACATATCTTCTGTATATCCCTAACTTTCTTATATGTGCATATCTTCTATGCGCATATACGGAAATTATGCGCATATACAGAAGATATGCACATATACGGAAATTATGCATATACGGAAAATATGTGCATATCTTCCGTATATCCCTAACTTTTTTATATGTGCATATCTTCTGTATATGCACGTTTTTTAAATATCTGTATCGTATATGCGCAAATTCCATATACAAAAATTGTGTATATATGAAAATTGTGCATATACGGAAGATATGCGCATATCTTCCGTATATGCACAATTTTCGTATATGCGTAATTTATGTATATAGAATTTGCACATATATGATGCAGATACATAAACAACATGCATATACGAAATATATGCACATATCTTCTGTATATGCACAATTTATGTATATGGAATTTGCACATATACGATGCAGATACACAAACGACATGCATATACGAATATATGCACATATAAGAAAGTTAGGGATATATGGAAGATATGCACATATCTTCTGTATATGCATAATTTCCGTATATGCACATAGAAGATATGCACATATAAGAAAGTTAGAGATATACAAAAGATATATGCATATCTTTGCATATATGGAAGATATGCACATATAATAAATTTACGCATATACAGAAGATATGCGAATATATGGAAGTTGCGCATATACGAAAGATATGCACATATATAGAACCGTTTTCTGTATATGTGCATATCTTCCGTGTATGCATATATGGAAGATATGTCCATATCTCATATATCCCTAACTTTCTTATATGTGCATATCTTTTATGCGCATATACGGAAGATATGAACATATACGGAAAGTGTGCATATACGAAAGATATGCGCATATCTTCTGTATATTCCTAACTTTCTTATATGTGCATATATTCCGTATATGCACGTCATTTATGTATCTAAATCGTATATGCGCAAATTCCACATACAGAAATTGCGCATATACGGAAATTGTGCATATACGGAAAATATTATGCACAATTTCTGTATATGGAATTTGCGCATATACGATGCAGATACATAAACGACGTGCATATACGGAAGATATACACATATAAAAAAATTAGGGATATACGAAACATATGCGCATATCTTCCGTATATGCACAATTTCCGTATATGCGCATATCCCTCGTAAATGCACAATTTCAATATATGCGCATAGAAGATATGTACATATAAGAAAGTTAGAGATATACGGAAGATATGCGCATATCTTCCATATATGCATACACGGAATATATGCACATATAAGAAATTTATGCATATATAGAAGATATGCGGATATCTTCCGTATATGCACAATTTTCGTATATACACAATTTCGTATATACGAAAATTATGCATATACGGAAATTATGCACATATCTCCCGTATATGCATAAATTTCTTATATGTGCATATACTCTATACGCATATACGGAAATTATGCATATACTCTATACGCATATACGGAAATTATGCATATACGGAAGATATGCACATATCTTCCGTATATTCCTAACTTTCTTATATGTGAATATCTTTCGTATATGCACATCGTTTATGTATCTGCATCGTATATGTGCAAATTCCATATACAAAAATTACGCATATACGGAAATTGTGCATATATAGAAGATATGGACATATCTTCCGTATATGCACAATTTCTGTATATGGAATTTGCGCATATACGATGCAGATACATAAACGACGTGCGTATACGAAATATATGCACATATAAGAAAGTTAGGGATATACGGAAGATATGCGTATATTTTTCGTATATGCACAACTTCCGTATATGCGCATATCTTTTGTATATGCATACACGGAAGATATGCACATATAAGAAATTTACGCATATATGCACAATTTCCGTATATGCACAACTTTCGTATATTCACATATCTTCCGTATATGCTTAAATTTCTTATATGTGCATATCTTCTATGCGCATATACGAAAAATGTGCATATACGGAGGATATGTCCATATATGGAAATTGTGCATATACGTAAGATATGCACATATCTTCCGTATATCCTTAACTTTCTTATATGTGCATATCTTCTGTATATGCACAATTTCTGTATATGCACAATTTCTGTATATGAAATTTGCGCATATACGATGTAGATACAAAAACGACGTGCATATACGGAAGATATGCACATGTAATAAAGTTAGGGATATACCGAAGATATGCGCATATTTTCCGTATATGCACAATTTTCGTATATGCGCATAGAAGATATGCACATATAAGAAATTTATGTATATACGGAAGATATACGCATATACAAAAATTGTGCACATATCTTTCGTATATGCGTAGATTTATTATATGTGCATATCTTCCATGTACGCATATATGGAAGATATGCGCATATCTTCCGTATATCTCTAACTTTCTTATATGTGCATATCTTCTATGCGCATATATGGAAATTGTGCATATACGAAAGATATACGCATATCTTCCGTATATCCCTAACTTTCTTATATGTGCATATATTCTGTATATACACGTCATTTATGTATCTGCATCGTATATGCGCAAATTCCATATACAGAAATTGTACATATACAGAAGATATGCGTATATCTTTCGTATATGCACAATCTCTGTATATGGAATTTGCGCATATACGATACAGATACATAAACGACGTGCATATACGGAATATATGCACATATAAAAAAGTTAGGGATATACGAAAGATATGCACATATCTTCTATATATGCACAATTTCCGTATATGCGCATAGAAGATATGCATCGAGAGTGGAATTTCGTCTGAAGACCATTTGCGTGTGTTTTACGGCTACTTGACACGCCCAAGCTGGGGAACCTGCGTAGACCCAGATAAGAAAGTTAGGGACATATGGAAGATATGTGCACCGTATATGCATAAATTTCTTATATGTGCATATCTTTCGTGTATGTATATATACAGAAGATATGCGCATATCTTCTGTATGCCTCTAAATTTCTTATATGTGCATATCTTCTATGCACATATACGGAAATTGTACATATACGGAAGATATGTGCATATCTTCTGTGTATCATTAACTTTCTTTTATATTCATATATTCGGTATATGCACGTCGTTTATGTATCTGCATTGTATATGCGCAAATTCCATATACAGGATTGCGCATATACGAAAATTGTGCATATAAGTAAGATATTATGGGCAATTTCTATATATAGAATTTGTGCATATACGATGTATATACATAAACAACATGCATATGCGGAAGATATGGACGTATAATAAAGTTAGGGATATATGGAAGATATGCGCATATCTTCCGTATATGCACAATGGCTGTATATGCACAATTTCCATATATGGGCATAGAAGATATGCACATATAAGAAAATTAAAGATATACGGAAGATATGTGCATATCTTCCATATATGCATACACGGAAGACATGCAGATATAAGAAATTTATGCATATATGGAAAATATGCGCATATCTTCGCGTAAATTTCTTATATGTGCATATCTTCTATGCGCATATACAGAAATTGTGCATATACAGAAAATATGCACGATATGCGCATATAAGGAAATTGTGTATATACGGAAAATATGCGCATATCTTCCGTATATCCCTAACTTTCTTATATGTTCATATCTTCCGTATATGCACGTCGTTTATGTATCTGCATCGTATATGCGCAAATTCCATATACAGAAATTGCGCATATACGAAAATTGTGCATATACGGAAGATATGCGCATATCTTCCGTATATGCACAATTTCCGTATATGCGCAATTTCTGTATATGGAATTTGCGCATATACGATGCAGATACATAAACGACGTGCATATACGGAAGATATGCACATATAATAAAGTTAGGGATATACGGAAGATATGCGCATATCTTCCGTATATGCACAATTTTCGTATATGCATATATCTTCCGTATATACAAAATTTTCGTATATGCCCATAGAAGATATGCACATATAAGAAATTTACGCATATACGGAAGATATGCAAATATACGAAATTTGCGCATATATAGAAGATATGCCCATATACGGAAATTGTGCATATACGGAAGATATCCGCATATCTTCTATATATGCGTAAATTTCTTATATGTGCATATTTTTTGTCTATGCATATATATATAAGATATGCGCATATCTTCTGTATATGTGTATATTTCTTATATGTGCATATCTTCTATGCGTATATACGAAAATTGTGCATATATGGAATATATAGGCATATCTTCCATATATCCTTAACTTTCTTATATGTGCATATCTTCCGTATATGCACGTCGTTTATGTATCTGCATCATATATGCGCAAATTCCATATACAGAAATTGTGCATATACGAAAATTGTGGATATACCGAAGATATGCGCATATCTTCTGTATATCCCTAACTTTCTTATATGCACATATCTTCCGTATATGCACAATTTCCATATATGTGCAATTTCTGTATACGAAATTTCCGCATATACGATGCAGATACATAAACGATGTCCATATACGGAAGATATGCACATATAAAAAAGTTAGGGATATACAGAAGGTATGCGCATATACGGAAATGCTCATATCTTCCGTGTATACACAATTTCCGTATATGCGCATAGAATATATGCACATATAAGAAAGTTAGGGATATACGGAAGATATGTGCATATCTTCCGTATATGCACAATTTCTGTATATGTGCATAGAAGATACACACATATAAAAAAGTTAGGGATATACGGAAGATATGCGCATATCTTCCATATATGCGCATATATCTCTAACTTTCTTATATGTGCATATCTTCCATATATGCATGTTGTTTATGTATCTGCATCGTATATGCGCAAATTCCATATACAGAAATTGCGCATATACGGAAGATATGCGCATATCTTCCGCATATGCATAATTTCCGTATATGCGCAATTTCTTTATATGGAATTTGCGCATATACGATGCAGATATATAAACAACATGCATATACAGAAGATGTGCACATTTAATAAAGTTAGGGATATACGGAAGATATGCGCATATCTTCCGTATATGTACAATTTCTGTATATGCACATATCTTCCGTATATGTACAATTTCTGTATATGCACATATCTTCCATGTATGCACATATCTTCCGTATATGCACAATTTCTGCATATGCGCATAGAAGATATGCACATATAAGAAAGTTAGGGACCCTGCTATACGAAAAACGAGAAATACATGGAAAAATGTGATTGCAATAACATTTTTTCATGTACTTCTCATTGTTCATGTAGCAGAGTGCATTGAAAGTACACAACAAGGGTACTCCTTGGATGAGGAATTAAATTCTGCATACAAAGAGTGCCCCCACTTGAAATTTGAGCAAAAACATATGGAAATAAGTTGAAAATACGAATTGAAAAAATAGTTTTTCTTTTTTCCCTCTTAAATTTGATGATGTAATCTAATGTTATTTTATTATTTCCACTATTATGTTATAATATTCATTAGGAGGCTCATTTTAGGCCTCAAAATTTCTCTAATGTGAGGTGAAGTGACCAAATATAGTCATTTATTTGGAAGCATGCACACAAGTCCAATGCAACCTAAAAAATTGGTCATGTCATATGTAGAAGCCACTACTTACATCATCTTCAAACTTCAAAATAACTCATATAATTCATGCTACTTGCCACCTTTAGGTATGGGAGGGTCATTATTAGTACATATTACATATGTCAATGCCCAAGAAGAGAAGTGGTTACCAAGAAAGGCCATTAAGGAGTAGGTGTAGTGATATATAGTATGGTTTGGCATGTGACTTCATAAGTTGCATTACACAATCAAGCGAGGTTATTTAAGATATTCATTAACATGAGCACGTTTGAAAATGGAGGAGCACATATGCTTTGATATACCCTTTCCTTGGCACTATTTCTTACGACCACTTTATTTGGGTTTTTTTCAAACTTCATTTAATCGAGTCCTTTTTTATCCATATGAGTTTCATTAGATAAAACTTCAATTAATTTCATTTATTCCTTTTATAAGTGATGCATTTCCTCGCATAGGACTAAGGGTAATGGCCTCATTATGAGGGGGCAATTACTCAAGCTTTGCCTTGGCTTTTTATTTTTTATTTTATTTTATTTTCGTTTTACTTTCAATCTTTCTCTTCCTCCCCCCTTTTTTTATTCAGTTAAATTTACCTTCACCTTATAATTCCTTCTCATGGGATTATGATCCCTGAACCTTTTTGTGACAGGTGACAACAACCATGAAAGCAACAATGGGAAATGGGAAATATGGAAAGTGTTAAGTATGGATTGTGATATGGGCATGCTACCCCTTTGAAATCCCCTTAATAGTATAACTCAAACTAATAGTGACAACACCTATCTAGAAGATGTTGATCATCACCAAGGTAAAACAAGGCAAAAGGCACAAATTTAGAGCATCACAATCCATTATCTAACTCAAAGAATCATCAACACTTAATGACAAGTACATAAGGCATTAAAACTCAATATGAGGTGAGAAAATAATGTAATTCATGTATGTTATGCACCATATCCATCAAATGTGAGTGAACTAAGAAAATGTGGGAGGAATCTTTGGTTAACAATTGGTGGAGAATCATAAATCTCATCCGTGGAACTATTATTTGAGATAAGAGTCACTTGAGAAAAATATCGTCTAGTTACCACTAGATGTCAAGGGATAACATATAGCTCCAAAATGGGGACACATGCTCATGGTAAAGTGCATGAGAACACCTACAATCTATGGAACTCCAAAACTTGCATTCTATATCAATAAACTAATCATGCTATATCTCACCATAAAACCATTAGTAAAAAGAGGCAAGGTAATATGATCATAATGGTCTATGAAAAATGAAAGGAAATACAACAAAAATGTTAGATGTAAGTAAGAGTTCATGAAATCAAACAATAATTGAAAATAACAATGTAAAAAATCACAATCAAGATACATAAAATGAAGCACAGAAAATGACCTATACAAAAAGAGGAGTTTGCACTTTCATAAAACAACTCCAAGTGCTCAAAATAATATGTATCATATCCTATGGAATATGGTTGGAAATTTCCATGAGAAGGTTGTAATAAATCAACCCTCTATGGTTGGAACAAATATGTAAAGATATCCTCTTGACGTTGCCAAAAATATGCATCATTCGTGTATATATATGGCTAGAGTGATAATGAATTTTTTTGTTTGAAAATGATGGCTATTCTTAAAACAACAATTTTGCAATCTTGGCTTTAGAATCACCATCAATATCAAAAATGTGATTCCCGTCAAAATGAAAACAACTCGTTTCTCATTTATGCATCCCAATATGAGAAAATATAATCAATATTTTCAATCTCATGGTCACCATGTTAATCATCAAATTAGAAATTGACCAAACCCAATAGTTTATTTTAATATTCTTTACTTTCCAAATCATAAAAGGATGCATCACATAATTCAAAAACCTTGAAATTAGTGTATCTCACTAAACCCTTCTCTTAATGCAAAGGAGAGATGAATCTTGGATGTCCTCATCTCCATTAAAAAAGAAGCAAACACCTTCTCAAACTCATCGTGATTTGAGGGTTTTTCTTCAAATTCAATTTCTTATAATCATAACAATAAATATAATCAAATTGAGAATTCTGAGAAGATATAAGGCTTTCCGATTTCCAATCTTCATGAGGAAGGGTGTTCTCTCAAGAGTGTCTCTTTCATGGACTTGACTCGCAATATGATGTGCTTCATCAAAGTCTTCCTCTAATGCTTGGTGACTTTCACTATCAAATTCTCCTTCATGCTCTTGCTCTTTGATGGAGTCTTAAGGTGATTGTTTCTTTAATATGTGAACATGATAAGGTTCTTCATTAAGATGCTCTTGATGTGATTCATTCATATGATCATGGGATGCTTTTTCATACTCAATTAGGAATGCCACAAATTCTTTGAGGATCTCTTCGTACCTTTCTATATCATAATAAAGGTCTTGACATTTGAGAAAGAGAAAGATAAAATTCATGAAAGAATATATTATCCATCTTTAAGGATCTCCTTCCAAGGAACATACAAATGATTTTATTAATACATGCATTGAATTTTGAAACAAAATTTTCATGAATAATGTGATGTGTTAAATAGTGATTAAACTTCATAATATTCTTTTCCCATTTTGGTGGAAACTTATTTGGGTGTTATCAATTAAATGAAAATCCTTTGACAAAAAAAAAATCATCATATAAAACAATATAATTTTTTTGAATAATAACAACTTTTCATAAATAAAATTATATTTTTTTGGTAAGCAATTGGAATTTTTATGTTTCATATTTTTAAGGCGTATTCTAAATTGTAAATATATTTTTATTTTTTACATTCCATGGGATGAAAATATTGAAAACATTAACAACAAAAATGAATAAAAGTAAATCGCATTAAATTGTGGATGTACTAAAAGTTTGCTGATTATAAATAATCCAACTGTCTTTAGTGCGATTTTTTGGAAGTTTTTTCGATGGGTTTTTCGGGTTTAATTTCTCTAAAATCCGGCAAGAATGTTTTGAAATCACAAGTTTTATGGGTAACTCCTACATAATCTAAGTGCCCCAGGGGTTTTTCAGGGTGTTGAATCCATATATATAGTTAGAAAACCAGTTTAAATAACACAAATTATGATTTCACCTCAATAACTCCATAAATAATTACAAAAGATGAAAAATAAAAATGCCACTCAACCATTTCAAATTCAACCTCAATAAATACTTGAAATATTTCTATAAACATGCTATGGGGCCTGGTGAGGTGGATATATGTTTTGTTCAGGCTGGGTTTCCTATATTCGTCATTTGAAGTTCGAACTGCAATGGTGTGAGAGTGAAAATTTAGAAAGAATAAATTCATTTCAAACAGATGGAAATAAAAGATATGAATAGAACCTCCCCCATAAATGAGAAAATTAATGAAGGCATGCTCGCCACATTGACAATGGCAGAGCTAATACTACGATCACTTTCATTACCCAATCAAAAGCAAATGGAAAATGTTATTTGTTATTTTCAATACAACAAAAATAAGTTGTGTGAAATTTTGTTCCTAACCACGTTGCCCAACTCTGTGCACCCATCCTATAATGAACCAATTGGGATTTCATTATACTCTCAAATTAATTATTTTTGGTTTTATTTATTAGGAGTGGCGGTAGGTTATTTGTTAGATTTTTTAGCTTTTTTTTAATAAAATTATCCAGAATCTGGTAGGGATTTGCTAGAATCACAAGTTTGAATGGTGAATTGGCTCGAAGGTTTTTCAGGGGAACTGAATTCATATATAGTCAAAAACCTAATTTAAACAACAAAAATGAATATTGGACAAAAAAATGGACCAAATTTCAATAAAAATCACAAAAAATCTAATAGTTAGAAAATTCCATTATGATTTGTTGACATATAAAAACCCTCAAGAGAGCTAGGGCTTGACCCTAGTCGATCGATCTTTGTCTAGATCAGGTATGAGAGTCCTAATTAATCCCCATTGCTTTTGCTTTGACAGTGCCTTCTTCAGATTTATTTTCTATGTCTTTCAATTCCTAGTGCAAAGAAACACAAGAGGATTCTCCAAACTTAGGAAAAGAGGAAGAGCAGCTAAATCCTGTGGAAAATGGACTATCATGGGACAATTGGGTAGACCACAGAAATGAAGAAGATTTAAAGAACCATAACCAAAATGTTTAGCCAAAATCATAAAAAAAAACAGGATAGATACAAATCAGGAAGAAAGGGAAATATGTCTCACCAAGAAAAACAAGAAGTCGAAGCAAAATAAAACCAAAATAACAATTAATTTATGTATTGCAGATACATAGAATTCGTAGGAGCTTTTTGGTTAGTGTATACATATAGTATTTTATATAGAATAGTGTGCTAGAGAGGAGGGAAAATAAAAAGATTTATTTGGAAATCTTGACATTAAAAGATGTACATGAAGAAATTGATGTAACAAGTTCTGGTCTACAAACCAAATCTCTTATAATATAACACCCCAAGTCTTTCTTTAAAAAAATAAAAAAATAATCCATTATGATAAAATATAAAAGTGAAAATATATCAAACACTAAATTTAAAGACAATCCATAACATTTTTATCACAGATTTATATTGAGTTAAAAGAAAATAAGGATATCTAAATGTTTTGCTTTTTTGTTTGGTATATTTTTTCTTTCCAAATTTGTAAAAAATAATGAAAATAATAAACTTGAATTATTAAATAAATATAGATTATTTATTTTATTTTCATTATAAATTTATTTATCTATTCTAAAATACATTACTATTTTTGTTAAATTTAAATTATAAAAAAAACAATCAAACTTTAGGCAATTGTTTGAAAAAATATATATTAAAATAAGTTAATCTAATAAAAAGTCATATCAAATTTATACTTGTTTATGACTATAATGGTTAATCATTTTTTTTACTTTGTTTCAACGTGGGTAGATTAACAATGTGGTTTTTTTTGGTTTATTTTGTCTTGTCTTTTAGAAATTAGTAAAATTGAAATTTCAAGTTGTTGAGTCTACACTATCAGGGTTTTAATTATTTTTTTCTGCTAGATTTTTTCCTGTGTATTTTGTCTAAGGGAATTTTTCAGAAATTGGTAAAATTATAACTTTAAGTTGTTGAGTCTACATAAAATGAGTGCCTCATGCCTCTTTATAAGGACGTGAATTTATTTTTGCATTCAAAAATGTAATTTAAAGACTAGCCCAATACTATTTTATAATTTTAAATTGTTACTTCTACATAATAGCAGTGCTTCAAGAATTTAATATAGAGAGTCAAATTTATTTTTGCATTCAAAAATGTAATTTAATGGCCAACCTTAGTGGAATGATAGTTTAATTTCCTTAAAAGTGATTTCTATCTTCCACCCCTCTACATGAAATTTACACCTAAAACTTGATGAAAACCAAACTCTACACAAATCAATTGATCCACACCTCATAAATAACCTATTCTTACACTTTTAATCACTAAATTGTTATAATTTCATAAAAAATTATAACTTATTTAGCGACTATGTTATAAGGACAATGAACAAGGACCATTCAAGCTATAAAAGCTGAGATATGACTATATATGATGAAAATTTGCAATGATCCAATTAATTGAATGCTTCTAAACCATGAAAAACCAGCAATAATGAACAAGGACCATTCAAGCTATAAAAGCTGAGATATGACTATATATGATGAAAATTTGAAATGATCCAATTAATTGAATGCTTCTAAACCATGAAAGACCAGCAATAAGTTCACGTGCCACTAATATTTCAGCATATGTATTAAAATATCAAATATCAAATTTTGAAATGCTTCAAATAAAGTAGCAGCTCCTACCTATTCATTGCTTATTAATCATTACAGTGAACAAGAAACGATGCGAGGCAGTAAGTCCCTGCCAAAGGACCTTGTCAACCTAGTTTGTCAGTGGACTTTGTCAATCTAGCTAGCCTTACAAGCATGTTCTTTCTTGCTCCAAATCTAGTTTTGTGTGTCCGTTATGATGTTTAGACTCCAGACTGCATCATTTAATAATGAAACTTCTTTCTATTGATGGTCAAAGTGCGTCATATAAAAATGATGTGTATAATTCCCTCCCTTGATCTAACATTGCATTATAAAATTTAGAAATACAAATAAAATACAATATATTTTTTTATAAAATAAAAATGTATAGAGCGAAAATGTCTAGTCTAACCAAAATATGTGTAGCACTGATTTTTGCACCCCCAATCAAAAAATTTAGAGATAAAGATTACACAACAGAAATTTTTTAGATGCAAAAGTAAATTGACAAAGTCGTGCAATACAAACTTCAAAATGCTTACACTGTAATAGACAAATGAAATTTCAGAGGGCACCAAGATGTCCAACATTTGAAATATACGAATTCGTTTAGGTTGTAGACATGAGATTTTTCCACACACACTAAACATGAGATTTTTCCACGTATATTATAGAGGTTCTTAAATGTACATAACGAATTACTTTTTAAATTTGAGAAGTTGAATTTAAAATCTTTTATTTATAATTTACTGCACTAAATCATTAAACTATTATATATTAAATCATTAAACTATTATATATTGAAGAATCAAAGATAATGTACTCTTGTTTGGTAAATAGAAAATATTATTTCAAAGTGGAATTCTCTAAAATAAAACATCGTTTAATAATGATACTTTGTGCCATTGACGGTCAAAATGTGTCATATAAAAATGATGTGTATGATTCTGAATAAACCACCAGGTTACTGATGATACCACGTGCCCAGGAATGAGGTGGTAAGTTACAAGTGTCCGAACAACTACCTCCCTTGGAATTCATTACTAGCATCCATTCCCGACAAACCACTTGAACAACTCGAACAGGATAGCATCACCATACTTGTTACATGGGCTTGAAGGTACCGACATGCTGAAATTGAAATCATCTATTCCAGGTCTGTGTGATTATGGCTTTCTGAATGTATTTTCTTAATAAAAGAAATGGTGTAGTTAAGCTAGAGTTATGGAAAAAAAAAATACCACTACATCACTTCCCAATTCGGGTCAAACTGCGTTTTATAGCGTTGCCTCTGATCGATAAAACGCAACCTTTAGTGGTGCCTCTACCTCTGCTTGAGCTACCTTGGTCCCTGCTCTTTCCTATGCCCTTGGTGCTTATGCCTTTGCTTATGGCTTTGCTTATGATGCCTATGTCAACTATGGGTTGACCGAATCACGAAGAAATATGCAATAGGAAAAAGCCCATTTGATCTGGTATACAGAACGAATGTCACATTTCCCATTCATCTTAAGATTCTAGTATATAAATTACTGTACCATTTCACGACAGATAAGGAAGTAGTTCAAGCAAGAATAGATTGGTTAGTAGAGTTGGATGAGATTTGTAGGTATGCTTAGCAGAAAAGAAAGAAATTGATAGACAACAAAAGAAAAGATCACTGGGGGAGAGGAGTTGTTGTCCTACTAGGGGCAGATTTGCAAAGATGCAAGGTAACTGCTAACTAAATCTATTTATATATTTTAAATTTATTTTGATAATGAATTTAAGAAAGTGATCACAACATTCCCTCACATTTCAATGTCAGTTACACAGAGGGTTTGAAATCAAATTATGCCTTCAGAAACCATGAATAACATTTCTCTTACTTTACCAAGAACTAAAACATATGTTTTTGAAGCTCATTTTGATTATAAATTCAGTCTTCGTTCCTTGCATCTCACTTTGCAAAAAGCTAAATATGTTTCTATATTAATAAAACAGGCAAAAATCAAAATCTGTTTCTATATTAATAAAACAGTCTTAGTGACTAATTGCAATCACTAAACGAAGTGTATCCTTGGTTGAAGACATATATAATGTGTTTATTTCAATGGAATCCTTATGCACTTCTCCCAATGTGCCTCTCATACATGATATCTAAGGATGTTTGGTAACTGCCAGCAGTTCTAAGTTTTATTTCATGTTGTTTGATTGCACTGTTATATGTGATCAAGTGCAAATTTGACAACTTTGAAAAATTTTAGACAAATTCCATTTGCAGACAAATTTTAAAGTTATAGATTTGAATTGATATTCATTTGATGAACACATGAGGCAGATTGATGGTTTTTTATAGACGAGGACACAAGAGAATAAGACATGAGCTCTCTAAAATTTCCTTCTCAGGGATATTGTGAGAAATTGCCCCAAATAAGCAGCAACATGCAGGGAGAATGTTTTGATATGGACGATGAATATCCTGAATCTCTTGATACAATGTTTCTCGAGCCAGAAGTAAATGTGGGGAGTGCTTCATCTGATTGTAGTGTAGTGCAATAGCTAGACGGACTAATGAATTACACAACTATTCAAAAGATCAAGCTTCAGAAGAGCAAGTTTTTGAAGAGCAATGTTCAAAAGTGTGTGATTCAGAAGATCAATGGTATTTCAATGGCAGCTACAAAGTACAGTTTGAAATCATTTCAAACTATACTTCTAGAAGCCATGAAAATCTTGCTCAAAACATTTGTTATAAAACAAATTTTACTTAACCCAAGATCAAATTTAGCAAGATTTTGTCAAAACTTTTGATTTTAAAAAATGATAAAGATATATGCCTAGTTGGAGGGAGCACATGTAATATTCCACAAAAAAAAACTCATACTTTATATATCTAAATAAAATGAGTTCTCATTAAACAAAATGTATCTTTCGTGTTTTAGGTGCCAAAAATATTGGTATTCAAAACATTTAAAACAAAATAAAAGAAAGTTAATATATTGAAACTATCCTTGTAGCCCCTTTATAGACAAAACAATGGCTAAAGTTCTATTATTGTAGCCTAAGTCATTTAAACTTGTTGGAATGTTTAGCCTTCAAAGTAGCAAACCTAGTGGGTTTAGTGAGAGCAATGCTAGTTGAGCATATATGCTCTATGTATTGTTTGTGTGACTTGAACCCACATGCTTTCAAGTCCTTTGGCATGATTTTGGTCCTTTTAACCATAGCATCAACATTTATCTTTTTTGTTTTCTGTGGAAATTAAAACATTGTCAATAAATATCAAAATCCACATAGATATAATGAAAATATGTGGACCATGTAACGAATATGAAAAGACAATGCATTGACTAGCTATCAATAAATATCAAAATCTATATAGATATAATGAAAATATGGGGAACATGTAACGAATATGAAAAGAAAATGCATTAACTAGTCATAAAAAAATATGTCAATGTTATTATGAACTAAGATATACTAAGATATATAGTATATAACTTACCTCTCTTAATTTATATTGAAGTCTAGGTGAATGTCGCAATGGTTGAGGAGAATGTGATTTTTGCTGAGTATCATGTCCACCATCATACATGTGCAAAGGTGTTTTAGAAGATGTATATTCATTACTCTGAACATTAGATTATACATAGATATAAGTATGTGACTCGAATAGAATTAAATGTAAAAATATGATAAAATTATAATAGTATAAATAAATATAATCTTACCTTGCATTGTGACATTGGACATGAAGATGGTTGTAGCATTTGAACCATTTCATTTCCATTCTTCTTAAGGCTTCGACAATCTTCATGGGTTTTCATTGATTGTAATGGTTCCAAAGGGAACACCTGCACCATAAATAAGAAATAACACACACACACACACACATATATAATCAAAACAAATCAAGGATAACGATATAGAATATAGAACATCCATTTATCATCCCATGATTATGGTAAAACATTACAATTTATATATTAATATTTTTTGTGGAATAGGTTATATGGGTTAAAAACTTACTAGCCCAATAACCCCTTGAAAACCTTGAAATCTAGGCGAGCGTCGTAATAGTTGGGAGCTTGAATTTAGGGAATTTTGTTGATTAGGCTATGCATATCAATAACAATGAGAAATTAGTATACAATTATAATAAATATAAATATTATTTAATTTTAAAATATCCAAAAAATTAATATATGCAAAAAAATGAACTCAACTGTGTTGTCATTGTCATGATTAGTTTCATCAAAGTTTAATATATGGTTGTGCCCATCTAATCCTTCTTCCCCCACATCATCAAGAACCTCAGTCCTTACTTTCTCTTTTAAAGCAATATCTATGCACTTCATTGTCTCCATACGTCTACGAGGTAGACTCTGATCCCAACGTTGAATTTTTTCACAAATTTTTTGCTTTGAAGTATCATTAAGCTAATCAAATGTAACAACTGACTATGAAAACAAGTTTCAATGAATTTAGTCCACAACAATAAATTCATATTAATAAAAAACATATACAGATAAATACTAATAAATACTTACAGCTGAAAGAATTTCTTCATTGACAATATTAATAAAAAGCATATACAAATAAATACTAATAAATACTTACAGCTGAAAGAATTTCTTCATTGAAAAATCTTTTATATGCTTGTTGTCGTGCACGACATAGCCTTGCATCTAAATCATATTGTATTTTTGCATTTTTCCTTTTAACTGCACTTGTTGATTTGACCGCCCATGTAGCATTTGCATCTCTTACTCGACCTCTTTGACGTGGAGGATTTGGTGGGAGATTGTGCGTGGTAGCCCGATGATGATTAAGGCCAGATAGCTTAGATTGACGCAAGTTCCCCGCACAGCCACCAATAAGACAAGTGAACACTTGCTTGGTGCCTTTGATAGTTACCTCCCATTCATGTCTATTTTCCTCCATTTTCTTACTTCCTTATAAATGAATATGTAAACAATAGTGTTGTTAAAAACATCATAAAAACACTTTAAAGTAAAAATCAATATTCATATCTATTTCTTTGTGGTTACCATAACTATCAACTTTTATAAAATATAGGCCAAAATATTTAAAACAACTCTTCCAGATTCTTGTTATATCAATTTTCATGATTTGTAAATGTTACAGTTTTAAGTTCTTGTTAGATCAATTTACATAATCTGACAGTCTTAATTGAACACAGGTTGGGATAAGTGGACCCATTGGATTGCCTCCATCAAATGGTGTCCTACCTCAATCCTTGATATATTTAAAAAGTTATATATAATATGTTACTGGATAGAAAATATATCTATTTGTTGCAACTCAACTTTTTCTGTAGATGATAAAAACTCAACACAGATCTAATATATTGAATAGAAAAAGACATAAATTTCATGCAACTCAAATCCACTGCAGACTAATTTTTATTTTTTATTTTTATCATAATATAATACAAATTGAAAAAATAATTAAACAACAATCTTTTTAATAGCCAAAAATTGTTCTGTAAACAGTGGACTTATAGCCTGTCCATTTCACCAACACAAATTTCCGAACAATTTACAATCTGCTGCAATTTCTGTAGGTAATTTCAAGACTGAGAACTTAGAAGCATAATACAATAATAAAATATATATGGTTGCTTGTTTTTGGATTTTTATGCAATGCAAGGCTTGAATTCTGGAGTAACTCAGTGCAATAGCCACTTATTGCTTTGGAGATGATTCCCCTTCCAAGTTTTCTCCATTTATAACCAAATTCAAATTCATTCCAAAACCACTTGCTAGCATACAAGAGATAGACATCGGTGATGGTTTCATGAGATGGTGGCAAGAATATAAAGAACACAATGCGATATGCATTGGTCTGAACACCATTCATATAATGTGCTCTGATTTTTTTCCGCTCACCTTTCAAAAGGAGAGTGTGAGACCGCTGGCTACATGTGCCGCAATGGAGTGCTCAAATCCAAAAAGAAGAGTGAGTACCCGATGCAATCTCCACATGTGTTGCCCAATTGTTTATTGTGGTATGAGTGCTTTAATAAGCAAGATCTGATATATATTCTCCAGTTGTCTGCTCAATTATTTCATGCGCTATATCATTAAATTTTAACACAAATGAGATTTGATCCAACCACCTATATCATGATCTTGATTTCCACCCAATTCAGAAGCAACAGTTCTACCATATGATCACGGGTATTTTAAAGCATCAGTTTTAACTTCTAGTCACGAGTATCCACAAATAGTATTAGGGTATCATTTTAGTTCTTTGAAGCAAATAGGACTCATTTATTCATACTAAAATTTCCACCATACTAAAATTTTTATTATTTTCGAAACGAAAGTATAACCTTTTTAGACTGCACGCTTAAAAATTCTTTTAGGCCCACAAATAATAGAATCACTTCATCGAAACAAGTCATCAAAACAAACCAACACAATAGACAGACATTTGTGAATGAAAAGACTTCTCTGTAAATGATGGTTGTGCTAACACAACTTTTCTTGTGTCGGGATATATCTGTTTTCCTGTGTCAGGATATATCTGTGGGTTCTCGATTTTTGTCACTACTACCTGTTTCGGTATGGCGTTCTCTGTACTCTTCCCTACCACCTGTCACCATCATTTGGCATGACTATTGTTCGAAGGATATCACCATAGATTAAGTTTTCTATTTTTGTTAGGTGGTTTTAGATCATGAAAAAATAGGAATTCAGTAGTAAAAAATAATAAATTTTAAATTTTTATTTGATTCCAACAACTCCTTACAATAATTTCAATAAAAGGTTGTTTTCTATGCATAGAGGTAGATCTGCAATTCGGAGTTACTGCTTGTTGGTTGAAATTTCTGGAAAGTTTATAATTTCATGTTTAATTATTCTGCCCAAGTTATACTCTTTTGCGTTTTATCCCATACAGAACCAGATGGCGAGAGCTATTTCCACCTCAATAATTTAAATCTTCTTCGTTACAGTTTCAATAAGCTTTGAAAATTTCAAGCGCAATCTTGAATTTTGAAAATTTCTACTTAATTTACGAAGAAAAAAGGGCATTCGAAAAGATTTGTTATCTACTACACGACTACTACACGATTAACTTATTCCTGCCAGTACTTCTAGCTGGCCGGAGATGGGTATTAGGATGGTCATGGGTTTAATCTCCAGAGCATGTTTTTCATGTGTAATAACACTACACACAGATAGCAGAACGGAGAACACCTTAAAGCTCTGAGAGGCCAACTTAAGTATAAGGCTATGATTTCTTGGGAGGCTAAAAAATAGGCAGATTAACTGAGAAATACCTGTTTCAAAGTAGACAGGGAGGCAACGCTGCATGCACTGCGTGGGATCACCCTCTGTAACTTCTGTTCGCCGGAGTTCCTTGGGAATTTGTTCAATGGTTCGATTGCTAGTGATGTGGGTGAGCTCCAGGATTTTGGATTTGAGCAGAATATGACGGTGGTTGGTAACGTGTTTGAATGCCATTAAATGTGATTAATACCCGTAGGCCATCGCTGCGGTGGAGGCGGGTAGGCTAGAAAAACAGAAACATGGCAAACATTGGTTCGCCGGAGCTTGGTGAGATGTAACATGTAACATGCGATGGATGCATGGTCGGGTCACAGGAGCTTGGTGAGATGTAACATGCGATGGATGCATGGTCGGGTCGCGGGAGCTTGGTGAGATGTAACATGCGATGGATGCATGGTCGGGTCGCTAGAGAGATGTAACATGTAATATACGATGGATGCATGGTCGGGTTGCCAGAGCTTGGTGAGATGTAACATGCGATGACGTAAGGAGGGGGGATCCCGGGAGGGATCTGGGCTGTAAGGACGCGCATTAATGTTTCTATAGAGGTGGAATAGCTCTCGCCCACGTGAATAGTGAGTTTTCTAGAGTTAAACCATAAATGCACATCACTTTTTTTTATGTAAAATTATTTATTTTTAATAAGATATTTATGTTGCAATATAATAATATTTTATGAATTGATAACATATACATTATTATCATTGTAATGTTAACAAATCAATGTAATGAGATGTTCAATTCAATAGCCAATCAGATTGGGAATAAATAATTTAAATTATTTTTTTTAAATAATAAATTTCAATATGCAACTATAGAACTTTTGTAATTTTTTTTAGTCAAACCCAAACAAATATAAGTTTGACTAAAAACCCAATGCATTATCTACTGGTGTGGTAGAGATAATAATGTTAAATAATATCAAAACATTATTCGTCATTCTTGCACAATATATTAAATTTTATAAAAATGATTATGATTATAATATAAACTTGACATATGTTCAATTTGGATGATTATGAAAGCGCAGAGGACACAACCAAAGCCATCATCTCCAACATTCAATACTTAAAGAGACAGGGCTAAGTTAAGTAGATAGAGGGAGTGGGATAATCATGTTTGTAATTGATATCACTTATGAGCACATTGATGACCATAAAGGTTGTGTGAAAACTCTATAGATTGTGAGGGAGATGAGAGGAAATGATTCTTTTAAGGTGTGGAGCCATTATGAAGGGGCCAATTTTTATATAGGTGCTCACGTTATTGTTGTTTTCTTTTTTCATAGTTATTTATTTTGTGCTTAGTTATTTCTTTTTTTATGTCATTTTTAATTTTAAAAATGGATTTTCTTTGAGAATTTTATATCCATTAGTTGGATCTTTTATGGTATCATCCTATGCTTATGGAGGATGGATCATAGCTAGAGTCTGTTTTTCTGGGCTCGATTGCTAGTGAGAAACTTTGTGCTTAATTATGCTCCCTCAAATTTGCTTTACATGTTCTCAGTTTCCCTTATATTGTTGAGATTCAAACATTTCATGCTTTCTAGTGGCCAAGGATCCGCTCTACTATCTTTGGTCTTAGTTGTTTAGAGGGCTTTCAGTTTCCTTTAGTTTTCCATGTACATATTTCCCTCCCTAGAGGTAGAGGTGCCTTATTTTATCTATTGAGCCACTATCCTTCTCGTTCTCATTATCTGTGGAGGATCACAATTCTTCTCTCGATTTGTAGTCCAGTGTCACTTTCCTCATAGTAGTCAAAGTGGTTCCTTCTTAATGGCCCTTCTTTCATCTTCCTACTTGCATCCTCTTCTCACTGCAAGGATTCCCTATCCCCTTTGGTCACATTTTGTTGTGTTTCTTTTAGTTCAATCATATAACTTGAGGTATAGGTGGCCAATTACAGAGGCCTTACTGATGGCACAAAGCCCTCCACATCTAGAGCTTGGAAGGATCTCTGAAATGTTTACTAGGATTTATTACAAAAATATTCCCTTGTCTTCCAATAAGAAACTAAAGAGGCATAGGAAAAAAATTAGATTAAGGATAAGTGTATATCTATATATATATATATATATATATATATATATATATATATATATATATATATATATACATATATATATATATATATATACATATATATATATATATATATATACATATATATATATATATATATATATATATATAGATATAGATATATCAAGTAACTTAGATAGGAAAAAATAATTTATCGAATGAAGAAGTACATATAAGAAATTAGATTTCAAATATAAAACTATAAAAATAAGAACCACTATATATGTATAAGGAGTTGGTATATACTTAATGATTAAACCATTACAGGAAAAATCTTAGTGGAGTGATCCAAAGAACACTAATAAATTCTTCTATACTTGGATGAGACTCAAAATAAAATGAGGAAGTTGGATTGTAAGGTGTCAAATATAGCTAGTGTTTTTGAATCTGGAATTTATTTTCTTGAATAACTCACACGAAGATATAGTTCCTCCTGTAATGAGTTAGAGGTCGATAACCTTTTCTATGTGAATAATCATGCACTCAAAATTGGCTACTATGTTTAATTTTTTTTTAGCCTATCAATGGACAAAATATGATTTATGGTCAAGAAAGATAGTTTACATGTTCTGTTCCAAATTTACATAATTTTCACGGACAAAGTCACAATTTTGAAGTGTTACTTTGTATGGTAAGAAAGAAAGAAAGAAAGAAATTATTTTAACGCCCACGAGGCTAAAGATAGCCTATGGGACAGATTGCTTCTTCATTTGTTTGATGCATTCGGCCCTTTTTCTGTGAAGGTTCACAATAAATTCTCCCAGCTTCTCGACAAACCCCTCGTTAAATAGATTATCCCAAGAGCTAGCTACCATCATATCTGCATAACTTTCCCTATTGTATTTGAAGGCCTCACATTCTAAAATGAAAATTTTTTCTGTTTCCACTTTTCTGGAAGAACACAAAATGCATACCCTTTCCTACCACGCTTCATTTAGCCTTTTCCAGTGCCCTGTTTCACAATGGAGTTGATGAGAATTAGTCCTTAACTGAGCAACAAGAGTTTTGGCTCTCCAAGAGATATTGGCCTCTATGTATGCTTTTGGTTGATGATTATGAGTGGGATTAAACACTTCAATATAATAATTTTTCTTTCTTCCTAGCTCCTTATCCCAAGTACGTTTGTGGAACTTTTCCATAACAAAAGCTTTTATCTCTTTGTTGTTTATGGGACACACGTTCAAGCAAATACCCAATTTACTAAACCATTTGTTATTTTGCTGCATCCAATTTTTTTTGCTCTTGCACAATCTATCATTAAAGACAACCTTAGGACATCTACCCTCTTCCATTTGCTCAATTTTTTTTAAATACCTTATGACTCGCACCATAGCAATTGCTTCAATAGGAGCAGTCCCTGTTTCACTTAACAAGATATCATAAGGAACTGCACTTTTAATCTTAACTTTGTTTGTAATCAAATGCTTCTGAATTTTCTCAATTTTTCTCCACTACATGTTGGAGGTACTGCTAGCCCACATTTCACAACCATAGAGAATCACCGGAATCACTAGAAGCCCAAAAAGAGTTTGAGTGGTCTTCCAGTCCCATAACTCCACCTCTCTACACCCCAAAGTTCTTTTCTTTCTACAACCATTCCAACTTAGATTTTTGTTGAAGTCAATTCTGAGGTATTTGTAATCCGCAACTTCTTCCAGAATGTTGCCTTCAAAGTAAAAACTTATGCTAGTTATGTTTTCTTTTCTTAGAGAAGACCACTACTTTCGTTTTGCTGATATTGACTTGCATCCCCACACTTGTACAAAAATGCTCAAGGGATAGTAAGCACTCTTGCAAACCAAGAGCCGATTTAGCAATCAGAATAAGGTCATCTGCATACAAAAGAAGCCTTATAACAAATTGCACAAATAGATACCATCACCCCCTTGCGAATTTAACCACTCCTCAAGCTTGTCGATATATAAACCAAAAAGGGTAGGAGACAGTGGGCAACCTTGCTTGACCCCGATATCACTTCTAAACTTTCATAAATGCCTGTTGAAGTTCTAATTTTGATTTTCACCTCTTCATACAGCCTATGCATAGCTACTCTCAAATGTTTAGGAACCCCAAGTTCCTCCATTCCCTGCCAAAGTTTATCCCTAGGAACAGAGTCCATCACTTTTCTGAAATCAACAAAGCAACAAAAGACTTCTTCATTTTTCTCCCAAACTTTTTCAGTGATGTGCCTTAAAGTTATGCAATGATCAACTGTGGAATGCTTAGGTCTAAAACCTGCTTGCTCTTTAGCACGCTTATCTCTTTCTTCTGCCCACTTGCTAATTTCGTTTTCTAGCATGCTTCCAAATAGCTTTGCAAACAAATGGTTTATCATGATGTTCCTATAATTGGAGGGATTATTGACGTCTCTGCTCTTGAAAAGAGGTATTGCCAGACTAGTTGTCCAATCTGTGGGGAGCCCTTGTTGTATGATGTTGTTGAAGATTTTTGAAATGTGAGGTGCAAGAATCTTTGAGCCCCACTTTAGATATTCTGCTTGGAGTTTTGCTAAGTCTTTTGCTTTTCCAACACCCATATTCTTGATACCCATCTTTACCTCTTGTACTATGAAGAGTCCAATATCAGTGTTGACCAAGGGGGGAGGGTCAACCTTGGGAACCTGCTCATAGAGTTGTCTTGCATAGTCCAACCATTTAGAAGCTGTAATGTTATTTCCAATTTGTATCTTTTTCGGTTGGAGCTCCTTCCAAAATAATTTGGGATTATTTTTCCCAAGGAAGATTAGTTCTTCCCTCCTTGAAACCATGAAATCAGCCTTTTTCTTGCTTAATAATTGCTTTTGAGATTTGAGCTTTATGTTATCCTTGTTTGACTCTTTCCACATTCTCCTTACCTTTTTGCATTCCTCGTCAAACCAAGCATTAACTGAAAAGAAATTTGTTTCAGACTTCTTAAAATATTTCGATATTTCGATTTGATTTAATAAACTGCATAGCTTATATCAAAAAAATATACTTAAAATAAAGTTATAAAAGTTCTTTTATTGTTAAAATTTTCAAAATTAATTAGGTTATATATTTACGACAAATAAAAATATAAAAATAAGTGTTGCCGGGTAATTTAGTTTTTACCATTCAAAGCTAAAAATTAAGTTATGGGAGAAAATTTATAAAAAAATTATAACTTACATTGGTCAATATTAGCTAAATTAATAGTGATTAATACACAAATGGGATCCTATGGTCTTGCTTTAGGAGGAACTAATAATTTTGACGGACAAAGTCACAATTTTGAAGTGTGATTTCACACATTGAAGTATGGTATATAAAATATTTCGATTTGATTTAATAAAACAACTCCATAACTCATGCCAAAAAAATATACTGAAAATAAAGTTATAAAAGTTAATTCACGGTTAAAACTCTCAAAATTAATTAGGTTATAAATTTATGAGAAATAAAAATAAGTGTTGCGGGGTAATTTAGTTTTTACCACTCAAAACCAAAAATTAAGTTATGGGAAAAAATTTATAAAACATTATAACTTACATTGGTCAATGTTAGCTAAATTAATAGTGGTTAATACACAAATGAGATCCTATGGTCTTGCTTTAGGAGGAACTAATGAATTAAGATGTGAAGTGGATAATATTTTCTTGCTCAGGCACACATTTACAGTTTTACTCTTACATAAGTGTTGAGGAAAACATAAATAATAGTGAGGACTATAAATATATTTATTTGCATCTTATTACTATCCATTTTTATGCAAAGACTAGTTTAAATTATAGTGGGAAATAATGAATGGTAAATATGTTATTTACTTCAATAAAAAATCACTACACTAATATTTAAAAATAATGCATGAATATTGCAACCATATATGTTGGAATTAATGCGTCCATGTCATTTATAGATTGTCATTATGAGTCCCAAGGTGTCAATCTAGAAGTTGTTGATTCTTATGTGTCGAAGTCAACTATCTAATTCTTATATATGTAACTTCTTTATATGATTAACAAGGAAGGCTGTGAAGCAGCTAGTCCCTGCACATAGTTCTATCTAGCCGCCTTTGAATTCGTGTACTCCGCAAGCAAATCAATTCAATAGAAAATCAACTTCACCTTCATGCATCACCGGTGTTGTTGTCGAATTGTCAAAGCGGCAGCCGCAAATGCTGGCAGCTGTGGCAGCACATGGCAAGTAGTTCAATGCACACGAACAATCATGCCGAATAGTTGAAATAGTGGAACAGCATGATGATAATTCTGTTCTAATATATGATAACATGTAATCTAGGTCATATTCAATTGTACATAAATTCAAGATAAGAGAAAAAAACAAAGGAATTCGATATGTTTATGACCTTCATAATTATGTTCTAATCTAAAGAAACAAATGTGTTATGTAAGAGATAACATGCAGCTTGGGCAATGGAAGGCTGATAGAAGGAGAACATGTTTAAGTGGTCCAAAATAAACCACGAGGTCTTCTGGGTCATACAACTGTCAGTACATGTATGAGCCTTTAACTAACACTCGATTGTGGATGCACCGTAGAACACAGTAAATAACTACATTTGAAAGGATGCCACACAACTATAGTCTGTCTCTTTATACTATGTTTTGACGTTCAGAGATTGACCAGCAGCACTATATGCCGACAGTTTCCCAACTAGATCAGGAGATTCAGAGTTGATGTTTGAACGCAAATAAGCAGCTTGGCTTTCAATCAGGTTTTCTTCCCAGAAATCTCAAGCCTAACATTTCTTTAGGCTTCTATAACACTCTACTTATCAGATATTTTCTCATATCATACAAAATCATGGTTTTGTTATTGCCAATTTCATGTTGTTCAAGGAAGCATGTGGAACCATGAGTAGCTTAATTTCTCTACCTTATTTGAAGAACATAATGTAATGGAGTTTGACTTATCAAGTTTCACTTTCAGAAAACATAATGAATAATAAATACATTGATAAATGTTTACAAAACCAAGTACGAAATGCAACTTCTAAGATATGTAGCTCCACAAAGAAATCTTTGGACATGGGCTGTCGTAGGCTTCAATTTTTAAGAAGTGCTAGCAAGAGCTAAGAGCAAAATGCAGCTTCTGTATACCAGAAGTTTTAAACAGGAAAGAAAAGACAATCTGAGGATAAAAAGGCATGTTTGCAAGGCAGAAGAAATGTATTCCTGCAAATAGGCTCGTTTCAATTTAATTTAAACTTGCTAACATTTCACAATTAGAAATCATAATAAGACAATTCATTACCCTGGGCAGCTACAGAAAACTAATTTCACTATTTACAAGATTTCTCCCCAGTAAGAAACTCTTCACTCCATCGTAAAAATGGAGAAAATCATTTTGATTTCATGCAAATCCACTCGTAGCAGTTATATTAAGTTTCAAGCAACCCAAGTAAAGAAAAGTACTTAGGAACAATATAAATAATTTGCAAAGTGGAACTAATAAGAATGTTCAAGTTTGAAAACAGGTAAAAAGTTAAAAGGCTTGAAGTCTAAAGAACAACAATGCTTGAAGTCTAAAGAACAACAATTCATTGAATCATAACCCAAAGCCAATGAGAAACAACAATCGGGAGGCAATAAATAACCCAATGTCACCCATTAACAAAAGCATGGTTGAAATCAGAGATATAAATCATACATGGTAAGCATTCACATATAGAACATTGACTCAATATTTGTGACGATACCTAGCATTCTAACTCACAAATGAATATATTGTTTCAGTGATACCAAACTGACATTGATTTTTGCTGCATCGAGTTGCTTTCCTCTGTTTTTCAGATCAATTCACAACACGGCTTAATAAAAATAGATAAACGGAACATAGATCTCACCACAACAGCTAAGAGCAAAAGGTAGGCAAAGCCTTAATGACAAAACTATTTCACATTGCAGTCGAACTGATTCACCAGCCGTTAACCCTGGTAAAGATAGGGGAGTTGCTGCTGCTCATGGAGAGCCACAGGCATTCAAGGATGAGTATAGATGGGCAAGTCTGTTCTTATCTAACTTATGAAGTTATTAAGACACGGACATTCACTGTAGGCGGAGAGATACACGCTGTCTAATCAGCAAAGAAATCTAACAATTAAGAACCAGAATCTACATTAAAAAAGAAATGCATGCAGTTACATAACCAGATACATGCAAACTTAAGCAAAATTCTAGATGAATGCAGAGATTAGGGATGTGAATCTACACTGTAGGCCGAGAGATACACGCTGTCTAATCAGCAAAGAAATCTAACAATTAAGAACCAGAATCTACATTAAAAAATAAATGCATGCAGTTACATAACCAGATACATGCAAACTTAAGCCACTGTAATGGGATGCATTGTTGCAGAAGAATGAAACTGCCTTTCAGCGTGAACAAACAGGGCCTACACGGGGAGAATACCCAACTAGGACTGCCAAGGAGCGTAGCCACTCGGCCAGAGGGAGACGAGCGAACCAGATTCAGGAATCAGATGAACGGGGTTTTGCAAAGAGAGGTGTTGATATTGGGGACTCTGCTGAGCGGGTAGGCGGACACCTCCCGCCATGCACAGACACCTGCACAACAGCCGTTAAGATCAAACCTTTAGCATATGGCGGACACCTGCACAACAACAACCTTAGCATATGCCTGTTCGGATATAATACGAATTAACATTAAGAATTAACCAATTAATGTTAGCATTAACAGCAAACCGCTCACGGTCAGGCATAATGAACTGGGCCTAAATAGCAATTTAGGCTATGGTCGGGCCTCTTCCGCCTCGGGAAGAGGCCAAATAAGATGGCGAAGGAATAGATGGGCGCACATCAACGCAAGGTCAATTCCGAACTTTATAATAAAACTGCAAATAACATACTAAAAAACTGCAAATTAATGCTAAGTCGGCTACGAACGATTACTATAGTCCCTGCCGGATGCCAGATGGCAGGGACTAATAAATAGATGTGTGTGATTTGTTATGTGCACAATCTCTCTGCCCTTGATCATCTATATTTTTATCATAGTATCAAAGTCAATTCTGACTTGATTTCTTCAAGGGATGGCCAAGAAAATGTGAGCGTTGAGATAGCTAATTCCCTATAAATATATAGAATTAATGGGTAGATAGTGAGAATAAATCATTGTGCTATGTTTTCCTATGTGTGCAATATTAGGGTTTATTTTCAAAGTTGTTGCCCTGGGAGCTTTTCTATCTGCTATAAATTTTGGGATGCCAATTATAGCCAATCAATTTGGCACTAGAAGATCCTCAAGGTACGGCCAAGAAAATGTGAGCGTTGATATAGCTAATTCCCTATAAATATATAGGATTAATGGGGAGATAGTGAGAGTAAATCACTGTGCTATGTTTTCCTATGTGTGCAATATTAGGGTGTGTTTATTTTCCGCGTTGTTACCGTTGGACCTTTTCTATCTACTATAAATTTTGGGCACGCCAATTATAGCCAATCAATTTGGCACTAGAAGAAAAACAAAGTGTGGCTAAAATCTAACATCAACATGGGTAAAGGAGCATGAGTGTTGGAGAGTGCGTTGCTTAGTGGAGCTACTGTTGTCGGTATTGGGGCACCGTTGTTATGATTTTTTTGCATATGAAATAGATCTTATATGTAAAGATGTTGAGGTATTCAACGATAAGTTCCACAAGTGATTGCTAGATTTTAAAAGTGTGTGGCTAGGAAAACGTGTAGTTTAAGATATTTGGAAAAGGTGTTCGAGGATTGCAACATCCTGAGCCTGGAATGGGTGATCGCATAGTCAAGCTACAGTCGATTTTCAGTTAAATCGAGGTCGGATTTCAGAGATTTGACGCTGTCAACACATGTTGAGCATGGCATCTTAGATCTGAACGTGAAATCCAATTGGCCAACGTTGTTGTTTGTATTAACACTGATACAGAGCTTTTGGAAAAAAAAAAACCTTATGCGTCAAGAAGAAAGACTGGGTCGCGTGGAGGATCCGCTAAGAAGAAGCCATTTTTGCAGGAATTCTTTCTTCAAGGGACCAGATTAATGATCGATTCACCGTCATAAAGGCGTCTTTTCAATTTCTTGAGAAAAGAATGAAATAAAATTAAAGATAAATGTAGATTTTTTCGACGATGTTATTTCTTTGGGAATAAAGAAGACGCAACGGTAACTTGGAATGGTGGATTGATGGAAAGCATTGGGAATGGTAACGGTCAAAGAAAGAGGTAAATGAGTATTTTTGAACCAGGATTTTGGTTTCGTGATGTAGGTAGAATATATTGTTGTGTGTTTGAGTGGTTCCAGTGAGTGTAAAGTGATTTTATTTATTTGTAAAATTATTTTCGTGTTTAAAAAAAAAATAGAGATTTATAATTACAAAGAATATGTTAATTATTGAATAGAATAATGTAATGGGAGTATTAGTTACAGGTATTTCTTAATAAGGTTAAGTTTGTGTGACCTGTTGTAACATTTGTTGTGCTCAGTATAAGTTATTTTATAAGGTTAAGTTGTAGACATTTTGTACCCACAATGTTATCCTAAATAAGTTATGAAGGATGTGGAGGTATGTGGATTCAAAAGATGATGTTAGTTCTATAGGATGGTTTAGAACTCTTGCATTCTGGTTGAGAAGCCTCAATTCTCCAAAGTACTTCAACAATAGTGTGAAGAGGTTATGTCTTAAACGGATCAAGTGGGAAACTCGAAAGTGTGGTGAAGAAAATAGCTAAAACCATGAGACTTCAGAGTGGAGACAAATATGACAAAGGTGGGAAACTCGAAAGTGTGCTGAAGAAAATAGCCCTAAGTTTAAGTCGATTGCAGATTCCTCGAATTAGGGAATCGGACGAACATGGGGCGCGGTCAAAAAACAAGTCGATTGCAGATTCCTCAAATATTCGAGAATGGGATGAACATGGGGCGCGGTCAATTTTTTGATCCATGTCCGTCTGATTCCCGAATATTCGCGGAGTCTGATTCCGAAATCTAAAAATAGCTAAAACCATGAGATTTCAGAGTGGAGACAAATATGACAAAGATTCATTTATTGTTATAATGCGTGTTTCTATATTTGTTACATGTAATTATTAAGGGAGGGTGTTGGAATTAATGCTTCCATGTCATTTACAGGTTGACAGGCTGACATTATGAGTCCCGAAGTGTCAATCTAGAAGTTGTTGATTCCGATGTTATGAGTAAGGGACTGTGTTGGAATTAATGCTTCCATGTCATTTAAAGGTTGACTGACAGATTGTCATTATGAGTCCCAAAGTGTCAATCTAGAAGTTGTTGATTCCCATGTTATGAGTTGGAGTCATGAGTTGGAGTCTGTGTCATATTTGAGTCATAATTTTTCAAAATTTCTATAGAAATAATGACATAAAATATGCTAGACAAATTATTAACATGGCATTATATTGTGTAAAAGTTGCAATAAGACCTTCAAATTATACTACAATGAAATGTTTGAAAATTAGTTGATTAATAATATTGCAAAAAAATATTTATTTTTCAAAATTATACATTATAAATGAGTATAAATAAATCAATTGATAGAGTTAGAATTATGAAAGTGACTAATAATACAAACAACACTAAAGCTTTATTTAAATTTATAAACTAAATTATGATAATTATAATAAATTTGACTAAATTATTAAAATAAATTATAATAATTTAACAATTAAATTATAATAAATTTTCTCGCAATTTAAAAAAATAAAAATAAAAATAACTCTACTTTATCTCAATATAAAGTATTCAATATTTATACAATATTCAATATATAAATATTGAATAGTGTCCGTAATAACTCTACGTTATTTCAATATACAATAGTCCAATGATCACATTATACATTATTTCAATAACTCTACATTATTTCAATATACAATAGTCCAATGACAACATACATTATTTCAATATACAATAGTATCCAATGATATTATACAGTGTACTCTGTCACACAATATAACTCTACATTATTTCAATATACAATAGTCTCCAATGACATTGTACAGTGTACTCTGTCACACAATATACAATTTGAAATAATTGTAAATAATATCAAATATTCAATTTGAAATAATTGTAAATAATATCAAAACAAATAATGGTTAAATTCATTGCAAATAATATTGAAACAAATAATTGATTTAAGAAAAGGTGTACAAATTTAATTGGGGAGAAAAAGTATTTTGATACAATATAATTATAAAATTAATGTGAGAATAGTTATTAGTGTGTCCCTGCTGGGATTGCTAATAATATTTATTCGTTTAAATATAGATTAAAAATGTCTTTATGAAAATATAAAAATAATGTCAAAACTCCCGAAATATCCACTGATAGGCGTACTCTCTGGGGAACTGATGCTGGGATATATAAAAATACTACCAAAACTGTATTTGAGTTTAAACAGATTATTACAATATATTACAGTATACTGATTACAATGTATTAGAATATACTATATTGATTATAATATAAAAATAATGCTCATATTTTGTTGATTAATAATACCTCAAAATAATGCCCAATTTCCGTTGATTATAACATTGCAGTATACTGATTACAATATATTAGAGTATACGATATTGATTATAATATAAAAATAATGCTCATATTTTGTTGATTAATAATACCTCAAAATAATGCCCAATTTCTGCTGATTATAACATTGCAGTATACTGATTACAATATATTAGAGTATACTATATTGATTATAATATAAAAATAATGCTCATATTTTGTTGATTAATAATACCTCAAAATAATGCCCAATTTCTGTTGATTATAACTATTTAACAATGTTATATGATGTTTGTATCTGGCGTTGTATATATGAGCATTGCAGGTTTGAGGACAATTAATGGATTGCATGATCCACTTAATCATGAGATTGAGAAAATTTGAGGACAATTAATGGATTGTATGATCCACTTAATCATGAGATTGAGAAAATTGGTATGTTTTTAAGAATTGCCCATTCGATAATAAATTTCGAAAAAGAAATTTAAGAAAATCAATCCATTTATGTTGGACAACTTTTCCTTCAACTGCGTAATTTACTTGTAATTTGTTCATTCATTCACTAGTTTATTACATGCTAGAGACAGCCGGCTATGTTGTAGAGCCTATATAAGCTCCTACAGAAGCCACTACATACGTAGCTGGAGTGCGAGCAGCATGTTTATTTACATGCGTAGACGTGGTAGTCAGTCGCTACCGCCGATAATAGAATAGCCTGTGCACAAACCAATCAAAACAAAATAAATCGTTGTCTATAGCATGGAAGAACTTGCAGAAATAATTGCAGATAAAGTATGACAATTAATTATTGTTCGTCCATAATTGGTAATGCTGTTGGTTGGGAGTGACTTACGAGAGTGGCGTCGAATATCGCAGCGGCGGGGTGACTCGCGGACGTTGCATCTATCCGGAAGCTCTTCGGCTCTCTCCATCGCCTCCTCTTCTTCTTCCCTTCCGCGCCCTTCCCCGCGGCGTCGGCGGCGTTGATTAAATGGTGCGCCATCCTGAGAATCGGATTCCGTGAAAACCTCGTCCCTCGATGAATCAAACGATAAAGATTGATCTAGTGCTCGCTCTATGGCTCGGCATCGGCAGTGTGGAGACATTCTTTGCAATTCCTCGCAACATCTTTCCGATGGATGTTCTCTCCGGCGCTGCAAGTAGTCCCGACAAGCAGACAATCTCTGCGGGTCGCACGACCGTCCTTGCTGTTGCACCACCTGATCTCCATCCATGACCATGTCTTCATGCGCAGTGCCCCACTCAAGGAGAAGCAGAAGGGCCGCGAATAAAGTCACCCATTTCAGCGTCGACATTGGAGAGGAGAAGACACCCATTCCTTTCTTCTTTGTTAATTTCACTGATCGAATACAACTGAGAATGTATGAAGAGTTGGTGGGTATTAACTTTGTATTTATGGATAGTGAGGGAAGGGAGGATAGCGACCAGCGCAACACGAAGAGGAGTAAGAGAGGAACAGTTGCAGTGCATGCAGATTCTCAGTCTCCACGTCCCACTGCAACGCCACCCGAAGAAGGAACGCCTGGCTGCCATTTCCAATGGGCGCACCTTTCAAAGACGAGAGGAATCTTGCAGGTGGACAGGTCACGATATTTTACAGAAATCAACCGAGTCGCGAGAAATTCCGTTGCTCTTGTCCTTGTCATTAGTCTTCGTAACCCACGAAGCATTACATACTTGAACACCAGAGTGTAACACTGCACAGTACTTTTCGTTTCAAGCTTCTTAGTGCTCACAACTTTCTTTACGCCATATCATTACTGCTCAGAATCCTGTGCGCAAGTTCTTTAGTTATCCCACGATATAATTCAAACGCTAAACATTTGCAATGCTGCATGCAAATGGTTGACCATTCATGCATACACGAGATTGTATCTATGTACTTTTAATGACCTTTTTCAAAATAACGTATCATGGGACCCAGGTTAAAAAAATCCAATCACATAGTAATAAATTATTTCTTAATTAAAAATATGTTTTAATAATTTTTAAAGTTAGATATTAAAAATTATCATGGTCAACCTTAAATTATTAATGGCTATAGTTTTAAGCCAACGCAAAACTTTTAGTGATCCATTGGTATAGTCTTGCGCTAAATCTTTTTTTAGTGATCCATTGGTATAGTCTTGCGCTAAATTTTTAGTGATCTATTGCTATAGTCTTGCCTCGGCAGGGAATCATAAAAATACATTTGTTCTTTACTAAATTAATTATAAATATAAAAAACTATTTAATTAACTATTATTCCAATATATCTTAGTAATAAAAAATTAAATTAAGTTAAATCCATTAAAATCATTAATCATTATTTTTTGTTTATAAATATTATTACATAATTAACAATAAAATAATAAATTAGTGTAAAAAAATACTTCTCTAAATTACATAGAAAAGCCATATACAAACATCTATTTAAATTAAAATAAAAAATAAATCAACATAAAAATCAATTATATATATATTCAACATTAAAAGTACTACTTTGTAAACACTTTCTTTTAAATGCAAATATCTAAAATTCTTAAATTACTACTTAAAACAATAAAGCAAAGACCATGTCATTCAAGGCTCTCTTCTTTTTTCTTCCTTTTGTATAAAACATTGTGCTTTTCCCCTTGATATCTATTTATCATTTCCTCGTTCAAAATTATTATAATTATTAATTTTGTCATTAGAAATTACCTTCGTAGAAAAATTTTGTTTTTGTTATCATAAATTTTTCTGGTAAGAATACCTTATATGATAAGTGCTTTAACATCTTCGAAGTCACATCCACAAAATTCAACCAAAGAAGGTACGTGTTCTCATAGACTTAA
Organism: Pinus tabuliformis; assembly: GCA_031772625.1. Classification (NCBI taxonomy): domain Eukaryota; kingdom Viridiplantae; phylum Streptophyta; class Pinopsida; order Pinales; family Pinaceae; genus Pinus; species Pinus tabuliformis. The sequence continues at coordinate 1,692,030,016 of CM062819.1, forward strand.
ATGTGATTCCTTTAACAAATTATAGTTTCCTTCAACATGGAAAACATCTTTTATTTAAAGACATACAAAATGGAATTCCCCCTTCCCGCATGTTGCACTTTCTTTCTTTGGATTTCCACAGCTCTTATCACTCTAGATATTCTCATTTCTCTACGAATCAACTCAGCAAACATCATCTTCTCTTTTCTCTACGAATCAACTCAACCAACATCATCTTCTCTTTTATAGAACCATTTTCTTCTTTATCTTTTTCTAACATTTTTTGGTGTGTTTTTTTGCAATGAGATATTACTTTCATAAAAACCATGTGATACAAGTGAAGATGATCTCAACCATTAATTTGGAGGGAGTATTCTATTTTCTTTTACCATGAATTTGAATATAGTATTAAAAGATAAATGACTTAGTTTCTTAGATATACAATTTTATTATAAAATTTGTATATAACTATGTGAAATTTAAATTTTTTTAATAGTAATATGCTATTTTTCATAGAATATATAATGTATATATTTTTATTAGTATAATTTAAAAAAAAATGAAGGATTATTAAAACACACTGTAATAATGTGGGGTATTATTACAAAATTTATTTATTAATTTAATACACTTTTTAAAATAGCAAAAGTCATTATATTTTTAAAATTACAAATCCTTGAATTAGTACACCATACACCATACAAGGGTACACTTTTTTTAATTTTTTCTATCTAAAGTTTGTTTTACTAATGTATATAGCTTAATTTTAAATGGCTACAATGATTAAAAAAAGTGTTAGTAAAATAAAATATGTGTGTATTTTAGGATTATCATATATGTCAAGGAAAAAATTTACTCTATACAAAAATAATATAAAAAATAGATATATTGAGAGGTATTTACAAAATTGGAAGTTTTAGTTTACTTGCATCCCAAACCATTAGGTTGTCATATCGAGAAAAAAAAAATTAGGGCAAACAACACATAGGCTAGGAAGGCGAACTCATTTTTGTTACTAACTATTCACAAAGTAGATTTTATAATAATGTTACAAGGAAAGGTTGAAGTCATCTAGGGTCATCAACAACATGTTAACCCATCATAAATAAACCTTCAAAAGTAACCATAGTTTCCTTATAGTGATGGCTAGCATTAGTTTCGATCTTAGGGCATTGGCCATTTCCAAGGAGGGAAAGATGAAAGTTAGGCCCTAAATAAAGTTCCTAGCCATATAGGTCTTATAAATATTCCTTTAACATCCATGAAAAACATATTTAGAGTATCATTGACCTATTACTCATGATTTTGGTGCCACTAAGTGGTTTTGAGTAGAAGGTGTGTGTCTCATAGCCTTCGAAATAATCTACTTCTTCTCATCTTCTCCCCCTTTTCCCTTCTCACCCCACCCCTCATTCCCACCTCTTTTGGTCATACTTACCCCCACTCTTGTCTCACCTATCTCCTATTGTCACTCATCTCCCTCCTTTACTCATCTACGCATTTCTTCTTCGCACCTCCTCTCCTTTTTCCTCTTGTGAACCACCACATGATGCCTAGCTATATTTGTCTCACCTATCCTCACCAACCCCCTACGAAAAAAATTCTCCACCCATATATAATTGCATTCCCTCTTTACTCACCTACCTTCCTAACCCCTTCAACCCATCCACCTACTATACTCATTATCTCTACCCTGCCCTAGCTGTTAAGCCCCTATACTACTAGTGTAACCCGTTATTGTTATTAGTACAACCCCCTTATTATATTGTTGTACCCATGTAGTCCCCATATTGTTATTATTGTGCCCTTACATTATTACTGTTATGTCGGCTCTGATTATATTATGATCCCTTAGACTCCTATATATAGAAACAAGGTCTTGTCATTTGTATCATCTAAGAATTGTTCATTTGTGTAATGTAAAGGAGGTTGCCCCCTCGAAGAGGCTTATTTCTAAGGCGTTGATCTATCTTTTCTATATTTTTGTGAGCTTGTTTCATAACGTTTGGTATCAGAGCTTTGGATTCTAGGGTTTTGCTGCTCCAAATAGGTCATCGTGGCATTTTCGTAATAAATTTTTTTCTGCGAAGTTTTAGAAGCTAAAAAAATTCATTTGAGCTGAAATCTCGTTGAACCTCGGGTCCGAATTTCAGATCTTGTCTAGCTATATTTTAGAATATATGATCTGAGGAAGTTAGGGTTTTTGCAAGCTCCATAATTTCATCTAAAACAGGTCATCGTGGAAGTTTTGCTATATCTTTTTCGCTACGAAGTTTTAGAACGTAAAAAAAAAAATTCCCATTTGAGAATAAATTTGTCTAAACATCGGGTCTGAATTTAAGCTCTTGTTTCGCTATATTTTTGGAGATACAGTCCAAGAAATGTAGGGTTTCTGCAGGCTCCCAAATTACATCCCAAACTGGTGACTTGGGGACAATAGTCATAACTGGCTCTCTGAGAATCAAATCGAAATTTCGTAAGAAGTTACAGAAAGAGGATGAACTGTAGCTTCTTGTGTATATTTTTTAGATCTGAAGGTCAAAAATGTGACACGTGGCACTTCATACAAGTTCTCTCTTTTGAAAAGGTCTATAATTATGTCATCGCGAGATATAGGGAATAAATCTTTCTTCAGGAATCCAATTGCAATCAAAATTGCGGAGTTATAAAGAGGACTTAGAGGGCTATTATAGACCCAAATTTCAAAACTTAAGGATCTGAAAGTACAAAGTTACAGTCGTTTCAAGATCGAGCTCCTAAAATCAAGAAAAATCAAGATGAGGAAGTTTGATGGCAAGGATCCGATCAATTGGATACTACAGATGGAGAAATATTTTGATCTACATGGTGTACCACTGTTACAAAAGGTATGTATTACATCTTCAAATTTAGAACAAGATCAATTTTTATGGTATAAAGGGCTTTGTTCTCGTAAACCACGTGTTATGTGGTCAATTTTCACGGAGGAAATTATAGCACATTATGAGGATACAAAGAGAAACACATTCATTAGAGCAACACCACAACAATTGGAGGAAAAAAGAGCAAAAGGGCTTTGTTACAAAGTGGAAAGCAAAATTATGGCAACAAGGAAGTCTATCCCTCACAAATATAAAGATGGGAGTGTTGTTTCTCCTAGCCTTCCACAACCTACAAGGGTTACACCATAACAATTGGAAGAAAAAAGAGAAAAAGGGCTTTGTTACAATTGTGATAGCAAATGCACTAAAGGTCATAAGTATGCTGAGAAGAAATTATTTTACATAGATTATGAAGAGGACGAACCAACCCCAGAGAAAGAAGAAATGCATCTGACCATATCTTGTAAAGCATTGGCAAGAATTACCACTCCTCAAACTCTCAACATAGAAGGACATATCAAGAATAAAAAGGTTCAAGAAGTGAAAGATCACATTGAGAAAGAAGAAATTAATCCAACCATATCTTGTAATGCATTGGCCGGAATTACCACTCCTCAAACTATCAAGATAGAAGGACATATCAAGAAGAAAAAGGTTGAAGCAGTGAGAGATCACATCGAGCATCAACAACAAGTTCTCCAACTTTTAAAGGATAACGCCACTTTGGTGCAGAATCAAATGAAACAACAGGTATATCAACATCGCAGTGAAAAAAGTTTTGATTTAGGTGATTGGGTATTTTTACAGCTACATCTCAAGCAAGCTATTTATGAGAAGAAAATGTTGGCAATACTACATGCACTTAAGAAATGATGACCTTACCCAATGGGAAGACACTTCAAGGTAAAAATGGATCATGATAGTCTTAAATACTTTTTAGAACAAATATTATCTTTAGAAGAACAGAAAAAATGGGTCACAAATATGTTGGGTTATGACTTTGACATCATCTACAGAAAAGGGAAGCAAAATTTTGTTGCAGATGCACTCTCCAGAAAGGATGAGGACATGGAAGCATTGTTTTGTGCTATTTCTATTATCCAACTAGATTTGACAAATGAAACAAGGTATGAATGGAAGAAGGACGAAGAAGTGTGACCACTCATCCCAATTCAAACAATATTGCCAAAACTTGAATATGAAGGAAAAATCATATTGGAACCTGGAGCAGTCACAGAAACAAGAACCCAACAGCTATGAAATCGATCAATTTCATAGCATCTCATCAAGTGGAAGAACTTACCCATTGAAGATTCCACATGGGAGGACAATAATTTTATACAAAAGCATCAAGAACTACTCAAGCGTTGAGGACAGCACTTTTTGAAGGAGAGGGGCATGTTAGGCCCCCATACTACTAGTGTAACCCATTATTCTTATTAGTACAACCCCCTTATTATATTGTTGTACCCATGTAGTCCCCATATTGTTATTATTGTGCCCCATATAAGCCCATTATTGTTATTATTATGCCCTTACATTATTACTGTTATGTCGGCTCTGATTATATTATGACCCCTTAGACTCCTATATATAGAAAGGAGGTCTTGTCATTTGTATCATCTAAGAATTGTTCAATTGTGTAATGTAAAGGAGGTTTCCCCTCTAAGAGGCTTATTTCTAAGGTGATCTATCTTTTCTATATTTTTGTGAGTTGGTTTCATAACACTAGCTTTACCACAACCCCCTTTTGACTTTACCCTACCCTCACTTCTTCTCCTCCTCTTTATCTTACCATTCATTCTATTTCACCATCCCTCTTCTCACATTCCTCCTTTTGTTCATGCTCACTTCTTTCCCTCTTATAATCATCCACCCTTCTCTTATTCCAACCTCTTCTCCATTTATCAGTCTCTCTCCATTCCCTCTTTCCCCACCTCTTGTGATCTTAGTTATTTCCTTGTCTTCATTACCCTCCCCCTATACATCTTATTCTCATCCACATTACCTCTATTATTACCTCATTTACTAAGCCTCTCATGGATTTTCCTTTCCTTCATGCCCATCGCTCCTTATTTATTGTTTATCTCTAATGAATATTTATTAAGAAAGTAGATCTAGTTTCTCTTGGTGTCTTGTGTGTAGGACACATGTATGAACATTGGAGGCAACATCTTTAGGATCTAGAGTGTGATCCTCTACAACAATATTGATTAGGTACATTAATAAATTTTAGAGAAAAGGTATGCAATCATTATTATTCTCTCTTTTCTTATGTATCAAATAGTCCTAGGCTAGGTATGGGTGACAACATTGAATGATCTATTATTGTTTTGTACAAATCTTGGGAATATTTATGGAGTTGTTCATTTGAACACTAGGGAAGAATCTATAGGTTATTTCTTATTTGGTGTATTTTCATGGTTCTTGTAGCTTTCTAAGTCTTACTTGTATCTTACCTCCTTTTTTTGACACCTTTTGGGCTAGTTTATTTCCTTATTTATATGATATGATTTAGATATGAGAAGAAATACTCATTTTCCTCCAATACTCATCACTAGTTTACACATAGTCGTGAACATCTTATCATCACTTAATACAAGTAAACATAGTGTGATCAATCACTCATTGTCCTCCTAGACAAAGTGGTGAAGCCTTTATAGGGTTCAAAAAACACTTGTTTCTTGCAAAAAAAAATATTTTTTTTCCTATGAACCCTAGGGAGTATACTCTTTGCATATAGAACTTATAAAATTGGTTTTTAATAGAATTTTTCATAGTTATTTACATGCTATAAAAAGGAAAAAGGATTTTAGGACCATTTCTTTTATGGAAATTTAGGTTCATGTCTTCTATTTATTCTAATATTAATTAACCTATACTCCATATGAATTTAACCTTCCTACTTGGAATATGTGGTATCCTTGGTAAAATTTCACCTTTGCTGAAACCTATAAGGATTGGAGAGCCACTTCCTATCCTTAATAAACGAGGCATTAAAACCTTAAATAATGGACTGGTAGCTTATTTCTCCCAACACTAGCTTGTATTGAACATATATACATAGAAAGGGGGGTGGATTGGTAGCATTAGATATAGTAAGATATGTATGTTTCTTTAAATATTTGAAAGGATATTATTTTCCTACTTAAATAGAATGAAACACCATAAATAGAACATGATAGTAAATATATGAGAAACAAATGAGTCACAAATAATAGAATAAAATCTCTTATATTTATTCTCCCATAACATGTTGAGAAACATATGAATGAAGGAATCCAATATGTGCTAGCTAAGATTTAATTTACCAAAAATGTGCTTGGCACACATTGGATCCTATTGATAAGAAGCCATGTAAAGCAAGGTGACCTTACCAGGGTTCAAATTTTTTGCTTTTTAAATTTTCACATTGAGGTTCTTGGGGATGATAACTCCCCAATCCATCATATTTCTAATAGTGGCCATTGTGTGAGCCAATGAAGCCTATGCCTCTATTCATATAATTTTCACATCATGACCATGATTTACATATAAGGTTCCCATAACACTATAATTCTATAACTCCATGAGGACCAATTGAAACATTTCGTGTCCTCCTTCCATTAACTGCCTAAAATTTTACTTAAATCATATTGGTCATGGAAATTGTTCACAAAATCATTGTTAAGTAAAACCATTACCTTTGGGAACTTATAATATTTATTGACCTATTTGAAAGAAATATCTCCACATAATGTTCATATTCTTAATTGATTGAATATTTATGATAATTGGTGTGGCTAATGATACATTCTAATTCCTCCACATAGGGAAACATTGGGTTCGTTTCTACAACTAAATGCAACCGAAACTTTTTAATAATATAGAATACCTTATCATTTATCTCCCTCACTGTAGGATAAATGTGTGGTGTAAAGTTGGGTTAGTCCTAATCCTATATCTTCATAATAAAAAATTCCCCTCTTGGTAAGGAGACTTGTGTCTTGATGATTTGCTTAGTGTCCTTGTATACTAGTGGTTGAAAAAACTCCTCCATCAAGAGAAACATGATTATTCTACTCCATGCTCTTTATTAGCTCCGTTAGGTTATAGAAGCCCTACGTTTGGTAGAAGAAATCATTGCTAAATGTATATATCTAAGATAACAATCATTTGTCTATTAGAAATTATGTGTTTATAACTTTCTCCTTGGTAGTATCATGGTATAGGAAGAGGGTTTCTAGTTGTAGAAAAAATTAGTTCAAATGTGATTATGGTTTGGTGGAAAATTGATCAATCTCAATTGGTTTGTTGGATTATTTTCCAAATTTATATAAATGTTAATTCTATATTTAATGATTTATAGACTTTATTTTGTTGTTTATGATTTATATCTATCTTTAACTATGATAAATAAATAAATGTGGTGACAATATTAAAAAAATAAATATGCAAGTATATTTGTTTTGGAAATTCTATTTATTATTCAAAGGAAAGTATTTCAACTTTCGACATAAAATTTTACATTATACATAATCTCATGTTATACTTTGAAATAAAAAAATTTATGATAAAAATGTGGAGTAGGTGTTCCATGAGATACAAACATTTTTAGGAATTTTAATTTTATCATATCTAGAACATATTTGAAATCTATCCAATAAACTTCTAAATGGTATGGCATAAATTGTAATATTTAATGTTGAAGGCATGCTTTCATATTGAGTTACAGGATTAGCTAAGAGTTAATCAACAAATTAATATTTTACCATTCCAAGGACTTGCTAGTTTATTTGACCGTATAGTTTTAAAACTAGAGGAAAAGTTATTTTGGGTGGCTTTTATGAAATGCCTTTCCTTTCGATTGTAAATTACGTATGTGCAATATGTTTACTATTTTAGGAGCAAGTACATTTGTATTGAATATTGTAGATGGTTAGTTAAACAATGGTGTAGAGTTATTCGTAAATTGATAGTTAGTTAAACAATGGGTGAGGGTTATTTATAATTAACTAATTTTTGCATTTAGTATGTTGTAATATTGTATTTTTTCTCTCAATTATTTTAAAAGATATGAATTTCCATTCCTAAGATGAAGCTTCAATTAGAGAGGATTATGCGAGTAAATGACATATGAAAATCTATTGGTTAGGAAAGATTTGTGAATGCTATATATTTTTAAATATTTGTTTTGAATTTATATATGTATATATTAAAGTTGATAAAGTTCTTTATCACTCATTTAAATAAGTATGATGAAATGGTTAATTTGTTACCGTGTGATTTTAATTTGTTTATTATTCAAATTATATGACTTGGGTAAATATGGTTTTTGGTGGACAAGAACCTTAAATTTAGGTGAACGTATCCAACAAAAAAAATCTTAATTATCGAGATTGCACTTTAAAAATATTGGCTCTTTATTATAATTGTATCTAGTTGCTATGGAACCATAAATATATTGCTACATAATGCTTGTGGATTTTAATTTGTTTATAATTCAAAAATATATGATCGAGGTAGATGTATTTTTGGTAAATCAAAATCTTATATTCATATGAACACATCCACCAAATAATCAAGGATATATTTGCTAGTATAAAAAATTTTAGCAAGTGTACCAAAAATAGTTCACTTAAGTCACTAGAGACAAGTGACCCTAACAACAAAATGTGGTTGTTTATGCATAAAATCTACAATGAAAAAACAAGAAAACCCTGCAGAAAAAATATCATATGCAATCTAAAACATAGAACAATAAGAAAAAGTTGATGCAATAACCCAATAGAGGAAGACTTTAAAGGAACATTCTTCTATTAATAACACCTAGTGAAGAATATTTACAACATGGGTCTGTAAATCCCCCTTTGTGGGATGGGTCCTTTGATGTCCTTGTGTTTTAGTGATATGTTTCTCTCTCTTAATATGTAGAAAACCCAAAACAAGATAGAACTCAAATGGGAGCTCAAATGTAGGAATTTACAGGGTGACTTCCTTAGATTGGACACCATAGGACACCGCTCAAAAACATATCATAGATCAGTACACCAATATTCTTTACGTGGTTAAAGCCCTCAAAGAGGGAAAAAGATCACAGCCTTAGCGAAAACGACCACTTTAGGAAATTTATTAATGTAAATGAAAGAAAATTTACATAAGCTTCTCTCATGAACGGTCATTGGAAAAATGACCCTCCATGCTATTTAAATAGAGATCATGGATGAATTCAGTTTTAGGCCATGGATCAAGTGTCGGTAATACCGAGGAAGGAATGAATCGTCGGATCACTTCCTGTCTAAAACATATCATGACCATCAGATTGTAAGTTACAAAAAGTACATACTAAATAAACACACTTTACCTAACTATACACTAGACCAATTTATACTTAATTATTTCCTATGTGTCGGAATATCCTAACATCCCCCTTAAGAACAACTTGGGATAGGATTGAAGGATGTACAAAGATGACACAATAGGAGAAGGAAGGAGGCATTAGAGCCTACCCCCCCTAGTGACAACTTCCTGAACTCCAACCATAAATCGAGGTTTAGTAAACTTCGCCTTTGCAAGAGCCTTTGTAAACATTTATACAACATGATCATCGGTTGAACAATATTGCACTTCAAGAACATGGTCATGAATGAGAATTCTGATGAAGTTCATGTGTATTTCAATGTGTTTTCTATGCTGATGGTGGATTGGATCTTTCCATACTTGAATGGAAATTTTATTATCACACCAAAGTGCAGTCGGATTTTGCCGCTGAAAACCAAACTCTGACAAGATCTGACGAAGCCACATGGCTTCCTTACAAGCTTCAATGACACCACGATACTTTGTTTCTGCTAAAGAAAGAGAAATGGCATGTTGTTTCTTGCAGACCCATGTAATAGGTCCAAAACCAAGAGTGAAGACATAACCTGCAGTAGACTTCTAATCATCAGGGTCACCAGCCAAATCAAAATTAGTGAAACCAACCAATAGAGGAGATGCTTCTACACTGTAATGAATCCCAAATTGAACTATATCTCGAACATAACGAAGTATTCTTTTAGCTTCTTTCTAATGACTTTCATGTTTTTTGTGCATAAACCAAGCAACAAGGCCAACAAAAAAGTAAAGGTCAGGACGAGTATGGGTCAAATATAAAAGGTTTCTAGCAAGCTGACGATATAAGGTAACATCAACTTAAGGGGAAGTACAAGTGACTAAAAGTTTAACTCCAAACTGAAAGGGAAAAGGGGTTGGCTTACAGTCTTCCATGTGAAAGTGGCGTACAAGATCACAGGAATACTTGGATTGGGAAATGGAAATACATTCTTTGGATTGCAAGACTTGTAGACCAAGAAAGTAATGCAAGTGTCCTAATTCTGTCATTTCAAACTGCTTTTTAAGGCTAGACTTCACATGGTTTATAAGGTTGGGATCACTACCAGTAAGGATAAGATCATCAACGTAAAGAATAAGAATGATAAGAAACTTACCCACTTTCTTGGTGTAGACAATGTTCTCAGAATGACACCTAGAAAATCTAGTATCTAAAAGAAATCTATCAATTTTGGCATACAAAGCCCGAGGGGCTTGCTTGAGACCATAAAGGGATTTCTTAAGTTGACATACAAGGCTAGAGTATTTTTGTATAAATCCAAGAGGTTGTTCCATGTAGATTTCTTCATGCAAGTCCCCATGCAAGAAGGCATATTTAAAATCCATATGATGGACTTCCCATTTGAAAGATGCAGCAAGGGAAAGAACAAGGCGGGTAGAGTTCATTTTGGAAACAGGGGAGAAGGTTTCAGTATAGTCAATGCCTTCAACTTGTGAAAAACCCTTAGCACCAATATGAGCTTTATGTTTATCAAGCTTTCCATCTCGTCCAAACTTGGTTCTGTAAACCCATTTGCATCTAATAAGTTTTTGTCCCTTTGGAAGAGGAACAAGGTCCCATGTATAATTTGCCAATAATGAATGATATTCTTCATTCATAGTTGCACCCCAATCTGGATGGCCTGAAGCTTCTGCAAAGGTGTCAGGATCATAATTCATTGACACTTCAGCCAGTAAAGAAGATTCTCTATCAAACTGAGAATGTGTATGACATGGATTTGTAGGATCATATGCAAGGGAACATGCTGCATCCTGAGTAGTGCGGACCCATTTTGTAAGTTGAGGAGCTGAAGGAAGATCCCGAGAAGGTGGGGGAGGATTTTCATCCTCGCTGTCATCATCTGAAGAAGGAATATTTTTATAAGTATAAGGGATAGAGAGAGGTGGCACATCCGCCGAACTAGGCTTGTAAGCTGATATATTTTCAGCAAACTTTACATCTCTTCTAATGATTATATTTTTGGATTTAGGTTGAAGAAGTCTATATCCTTTGACATCTTCAAAATATCCAACAAAAAATACATTTTTCACTCTTAGGTTCTAAGGCTTAATGTTTCTCATCTAGAATATGGGCCCATGCTTCACTTCAAAAAACACGAAAGTGACTTACACCTTGTTCAATTGAGCTCCATGCTTCTTCTAGATTGATATTCTTTAAAACCTTAGTAGGAGTGTGATTTACTATGTAATTTGCACAGTTAATTACTTCTGCCCAAAAATTAAGACTAAGTCCTTTAGATTGAAGCATAAAATTATCAATTTCCTTTAAGGTGTGATTCTTCCTTTCAGCTACACCATTTTGTTGTGGAGTATATGGAATAGTATGATGCAATTGAATTCCATGCTCAGTGCAAAAGTTGATGAATTTGTTGTTAACATATTCTTCGCCATTATCAGATCTTAGCTTAAGAATTTGATGTCCAGATTACATATCAACAAAGGCCTTAAAGGGCAAGAACATGTTAAATAGTTCACTCTTGAGTTTTAAGAAGTATACCCAAGTGCGTTTGGAAAAATCATCAATGAAAGTTAAGAAATACTTGTAACCATAAAATGAAACAACTGGAAGTGGACCACATAAATCACTATGCACAAGCTGTAATGGGGGTTGAGATGTGCCAAGAGGCACGTTTTTCAAAACTATCCCAATGATCTTTTCCAAGTACACATCCAAAACAAACACCATCTCAGCAAGATACCATAGGAAGAATCGTGACCATATTTTATTTACATAGATTTTGAAGGGAGTGATAGTTTAAGTGACCAAATCCCTCATGCCAAAGTTTTCTCACTTCATCATTATGAGCAATAAATATCGAGGGAAGATTTTATGACACAAAGTTGCTAAAATTATACAACCATGTAGAATCATTAGAAATGTCAGTAGCTAAAATCTGTCTAGGATCGCTTAGGTCCTTAATTACAACATCATGATGTGAAAATTCAACGATTTTACCTTCACCTGAATGAGTTATTTGATATACAGATAGAAGGTTGCAGGGTAAAGTGGGAATACATAATACATAATTAAATTGACCATTGTCTATATGAACAATTCCAGTCCCTAGAAGACTAAGATATCTATCATCACTAACATATATATTTTTGGTGTTACAACCATTTAAAGAAGAAAACATGGCTTTGTTTTTTCCCATGTGATAAGAATGTCTAGAACAATGAGCCACTCATGAGATGTAGTAGAAGAAGATACATTTAGCACATAACCAAACCGAGATGCTTGACAACCACATGCAAAAAGTGGTATTCATGAAGATCAAGTTGAAGTTGAAGAGTGCTCCAAATGGATGTTATGCTTCTTCATTGTTGCTTCCAAGGCTTCCATCTTCTTAAAGCATTTGGATTCTAAGTGGCCATCATGATTAAAAAAGTTTCAATGTCTATCGGTCTTCTTCTCTTTGTTTTTATTTTCCTTATTATTTTGTTGAGTTAATTTTTCATTTTGAGACTGAAATTGCTTTGGACCCTTGTTTGGTTTAAGACCATTCTTTTTAGGATGTTGCTTCTTATGATTCTTTGAACTTGGTTGATGTTGGGCTGCTAAGGCTTTCTTAGAAGAGTTTTGAGTATTAAGAAGACCAATATGTAATAATTTTTTTTTTCTATTATTAAAGAATCACAAAAGGCATCAAAAGAGGGGGACTTGTAGTCTTGTCCTTGAGAAATAAAAGCTTCTCTAGTAGAATGGGAGGTGGAAACAAACACAGAGTAGGTTGGTCCTAACTTAGTAAAAATGGGATAGATAAGTCTACCATCTTCTTTCTTAACCTTAACACCTTCTAAGAGAAGTCTAAGGGTCTTGAACTTGGACAAAAAATCTTCAATGTAAAAAACATTATTGGGGTCCAAAGTAAGTAACTCATTTTCAAGTTGATGGGATCTAATTTCATTTTTAATTCCAAAAACAATACTGAGCCTTTTCATTACTTCAACGGGGGTATCAATTTCTGCGATATGGAATCTAAGGTCAGAGAAATAGACATCCCTATCAACCCATGTGATTTATCTTGCTTATTTTCCCATTTGGTTAGTTTTTCTTCATATTGAGGTTTAAACTCTTGGCCTAAGGCTATTCTATAAAGACCTTTACTTCTTAGTAAATCCGCGATGTAGGTTAACCATTAGAAGTAGTTGGTGCTATCAAGAATAAATAGGCATGGAATTTACATTTTAAAATAAATGGAAGCTATATATGTTAAAACTAAGCGTTCCAATGGAAAGATCTCGAAAAATTAGGTTGGTTAAAAAACAAACGGCTCCCACATGAAGAAGTTATGGATTTTTTAAGAAAAGTTGTTGAAGATGCCAATGAACCACGTGAATGTTGGGAAGTTGATGATAATGTTATATTTAAAAACAAATTTCCCCCCTCTCCAAACTTAATCTAATTAGCTCACTTTTAAAAAAAATATTACTTTATGTGACCCACTTTAATAAATAAGTGAGAGTGACTTTTACAATGGTACTTTATGAACTATCCACCAAATTGTAACTTAAATAAAGATAAAGTGCCTTTAGAATTATAAGTGACTCACGTTTTATAATGGGTGAGAACACTTTTACATAAAATAACTTTAAAACATAAGCTACATGTGATTTTTGAAAAGATAACTCAACAAAAAGAAAGACTTGAACCCAAGACCACTATTCTCATAAAGTAATTTTAGACCAAGTGAGCTAGTTAAAATATTTAATAATTGTTGGAAAGAAGGATGGGTTTTTTTTTTGTCACTGAAGCTTTGGGGTGTGTGCTTACTTGAAAAACCCCTTTTTACTTGCAAAACAAAAAACAACCACACAACCCAAACAAACAAGAAAAAGTATTAAAGCCTTATGGCTTAAAGTTATAGTTGGCTGGAAACTAGATATTTTCCTCAATGTTTCTGATTTTCCGAGATCACACTAAGACGCAGCGAAAAATAGCATATGCATGAGAAAAATTATTTCTTTCTATTTTCTGGTTTGCCCAGATCGCACAAAGTTGCGAGGCAAAGAGCATATGCAGAAATGAAAGGTATAGATCCCGTAATAAATTTTTTATATATCACTATAAACCAAAATTAACAGAGGGATAACTAACTATAACTGCAAATAAAGAATGTATACTTCCAGATCTTAAAAATGACATAGCTAGGGCTATCGAAAACCTTTCCGCCTGAAACAAAAGGGTTTCCTCACTGGAATAGATGCTTCTAACACAATAGAGTAGTCCTCTTGGCCTGAAAGCAGTCATAAATAATAGATCTAGGAAATGATAGTCAAATGTAGTTGTACCAGCTTCGGATTTGGATCACCAAAGGATACGACCCTCGAATAGCTTTGGTACCATGTAGGAATTTATAGGGTAACTTCCTTAGATTTAACACCAAAGGACACCACTCACAAACAGATAACAGATCAGTACACCAATATTCTTGACATGGTTAAAACCATCAAAGAGGGAATTAGTCCATGGCCTAAGCCAATGCAACCACTTCAGGCAATTATTAATGTAAAATAAATAAAATCTACATAAACTTCTCTCATGAATGGTCACTGGACAAATGACCCTCCATGCTCTTTAAATAGAGATCATGGACCAATTAAGTGATAGGCCACCGATCAAGTGTCGGTAATACCAAGGAGAGAATGAACCATCAGATCACTTCATGTCTAGAACATATCATGACCATCAGATTGTAAGTTACAAAAAGTACATACTAAAGAAACACATTTTTTCTAACTATACACTAGACCAAGTTATACTTAATTATTTCCTATGTTTCAGAATATCCTAACATCAACTGGCATGAGATGATAATTGTGACGATGATAGTGATCATGGTGAAGAATGAATGGAAAACCGTCTTATTTATAGCAAACTATTGGGCTAGAATATAAATTGGAAAATAATAAAATATTATTGACCAAATCAAGATTTGACCATTAGGAATACTTTATTATATTTTTTGGAGAGGGAAAATATATTCAAAATGGTCACATATATTTATTTGGAAAATTGTTTAAGTAATTAATAAATAAAATGATTTATTAATCACTTTGCAAGAATTAAGAAAAGTGTGAATTTGAAATAATTATTAAATAATGATTTAACAATTATTCCAAAACTAAGAATAAGGAATAATAAATAAATAGTGATTTATTTAATTATTCCAAGGTGATCTAGTCAAATGAGTTAAGAAATAATTATCAAATAATGATTTAATAATTATTTCTAGAGAAAATTAAATAAATAATGATTTATTCAATTATTCTCATGGACATTTTTTATTGTATTCAGAAATAATTCAATAAAAATGGTTTACTAAATTATTTTTTATGGTGAAAGTTATTTTACTATGGTAAAATTAATCCTCCATGGTCTATTTCGATCCACCTAGTTATAAATGGCTATGTGATCATTTTTTAGGTGATAATAGATTTCCCCCCAACATATGAGCGTCAGGGGAAAATCGTATGACCGAAATACGTTGCATGTTATTATACTTCCACAAGACACCAAAGGGGAGTCAAAAAGAGAGAGAGAGATAATTGAAGCAATGCAAGGAAGGACAGAGGAATGGATGGGTAGAGACTGACTAAGATGATATAACTCTCCTCTTGTTTGAGAGTATATGCTCTCAAATGAGGCGATGGAGGCATACCCATACCCGCTGAGATAACTTAGTACAAAAATAATAATGGTGGGCCCAGCAATGTGGGGTTGAGATACAAAGTACATGATATGCTGGCATCAATGGGCCAGAATGTTATACAATAATATAATGGGTCCCATATATGTAATGTGCCTGGAAAAAAAAATGCCAAGACTAAATACAATAACATCTGTTGATCTAAGTACATGAGGCATAATACCCCTCAAGCTGACATGGTTAGGGGAAATTGCTACTAAACAATCCTTGAAGCATAGGGAAGGGATTTGAAGATCTAAATAAATCACCTGAATAAGACATGCACGTTGTGGGTGATGTAAGCGGTGAAAACTGAACCCATCAAATAAGTGTAATTGCATCTAAGGTTGGATCATGATCTGCTAACATCTGGGCATGTGGGGGGATACCTGAAGGGCCACCCCCTCATGAGGTATAGAACATCTCACACACACCCAATAAATACTGGTACAATCTTTTGGTTCACCAGACTATCAAGTATACAATTCTTGATTGTGCCATAATAAGTTAGAGTCGAGCACGCGAGAAAAAATTAAGTCATAGGGAAATGATGATTCCCTTTTCTTGATCTGAGGCACCGAACAATGATGAAAGATGGAACCAAGGTAGACTGTCCTCTACACCACTCTCTTAGAATGAATGTGCTGAAGTCAACAGAAGAGGGCCCGCTATAGGTGAGGCAATGAGGATTCCTCAACAAAGGCATGAATGTCATAGAAATATGTCTGATGGACTGACACTAGGGATGATGATGGAAGGATACAAAATGAGAGCTGTACTAACGAATTCCATTGTCATAGTATGATATGCATGGTTGACCTGGTAGCAACTGACTTGATTCGAGAGGGGATGGTCAATTACACAGACGGGGGATTTTTAATGATGGAGCAATATAGATGGAGGTGAAAGATGATCATAATGGGATGAATGTGACCCAAAGATGTATGGAACATTGTAATTGGGCTCAATGGGACATAAAATAGGCTCCATAGATGCAAGGGTTACTCATCTCTAATGCTCAGAACAAGGGTGACTAAATAATGTTGCCACATGGGGGGAGGCCCAGACGGGGCCATAAAAACATGAGTAAAATGGTTAATCATGATGGAGATTGACACTTGGGTTGACCAATGTAATGGTAAAGTGGTACCAGAGTACAAATGGCTCATATGAATAAATTTGATTTTAATAGGTGGTAAAGTGAGACCTCATGAAAAAATGGCTTCCCGTCGAAGTGTCAAATTACCAAAATCAAAGAGGGGCCTATTACAGAACTTGGTGAGAGCTTTCCAAAAGTTCTGATAGTTTGTGAAACCGAGCTATAGTTTGGTTGCAATGGGTGATGAAAAAAACTAGGGTTTTTTCTATAAAAGGGATTCTTGCCCCCAAAGCCACTTCATTTTCTCATTGAGTTGTTAGAGAATTTGGAGAGGAGGAGAAGACCTTAAATATTGAGGAGGTTGTAGTAGACAAACCAACCATCGGAATTTAGATCTTTAAGTTGGAGGTAGGTGGCCTAACCTTACTCATTAATTTTGGTGGATTCAACTTTCAGATTAGGGCCTCAGCTTAGTGGGAGAAACCCTTTCCTTTCTTCACAGTCGAAAAACACCTATTTTCCCCTTTTTTGCATTCTAGAATGTAGAAATCAGGAAAAAAGTGTGTCTGATGCATTTTTGAGGGGAAAATATGTGTTTTGGGCTTAGGGGAAAAGCGTATCTAGGGGTCTCTCTATTGAGTTGAAGCTAAGAACCAGGGGTGGATGCTTTTGACTCTAAATTGACAAAACATACTAGTATATTTGCAGGTATGGAAGAGAAGCTAGTGTGGTGAGAACAAGACTTTGGTACTCTTCGTGCTAAGGTTCTAGAGAACCAAGAAGTTAGATGGACTCTGACACGATATGGGTTACTAAATTTCTTGGAGAACCCATTAATGAGGAATGGTGAGCCAATATTGTACAAGATTGTGAGTTATTGGGATTCATATGTATAGATCCATGATGGGGTCCCATAGAAGCCCAGCATGCACCGTTGGAGGAAACTACTGTGGTGAGGTGGATGAGGGGGAGTCAAACGGGTGTTCCGACCTGACTTCTTTGCTCATTGGGACCAGATACCATTGTACTTAGATGACTATCTATATAGTGGAATGAACGTTTAGGGGGGTCTTGATCTACCACTACCACCAGGAAGAGCATGGGGTCCAAATGGTAAGGAGTAGTTTATATAGTTTGATTGCATGTAAAGTTTAAAAAATAAATGTTGGTGGTACTAATTTCCAAACTTGTGGTATGTATATATAGCACTAGTGAGGCCGGCAGGATATGAAGGATGAGTCGTAGCACCTGGGGCTGCATATCATAGAGGGTCGACATCACGACAGAGAGTGGATTGTGATGCACTAATGGAGGACCTCCACCATAGGTTTGATGTACGACTCATAGGGGTGACAAAGCATAGATGGCATCAGCTAGAAGATCAATATATGGATGAGTGCACTGGGCTTCCCTCAGAATGGTGAGGTATCACGAGGCACATAGCTATGGCCGGTCAGGAAGTTCGAGACTTATGGGTGGGTGGAATGGAGCCATTGGCTCGAGATCCTCTAGATGACAATGATTAGGCATAAGAACATGTGGACCCCTATTTTTTTTGTAACATATTATGGGCATGTCGGATGTGTTTAGAGTAGTGGACTCCAAACACTATATATTGGATGTTATGATACATAATATGGTTATTCATCTTTTGTGATGATTATGGTTCGCCATTTATTTATGTTATGGATGTCTTCTTATATATGCATGTTACAAATGCAAATCTAGAATGTTATTTGCAATGGTATCTACATAGTTATTTTGTGCTCTAGGAACATGAATGAATGAAATGGATTCAAATTCATGTGACAAAAGCTTAACTCATAGATATTTTCTAAATAGGACACGATTACACATATGATAAATGTTGTTCAATTGCATGAAAAGTAGTAAGGAATCAAGACAAACATGAAGGTGAAGGATGTGATGATCAGGGAATCGTCTAACAAACCTATCACTACATCATATTCAGCCTGGTTAATGGTGGCAGATCCGATGCAGACGTCATTGGAGTGAACTAACGAATGCAAAGGGGTGAAAATGGCCCAAGCTTCAAATTTTAGATTCCTATAGAATAAACTTACACCATCAACATAACTGATCTATGGTGTGGATGATGGATCCATTTGAAAGATGTAAGAAGATAATGAATGAGATGATGGGGAATACAAGTTGCCTAAATGAAAAAAGAAAAAGGACATGCATTTCGATGGGAAATTATATGGGTAAAATTTCTTTAGGTAGAGCGCATTACGAGGGTTAGGAAGGATTTCCTTATGGACCCTCTAAAAGGTGTGCCCCCTTTCCCAAAGAATTACAAATGATTTAAGGAAATAGCCAAAATGGTTCAAACATCCCATGCCCCAAGACATCATGAGCTTGGTCATATACAAG
Source organism: Pinus tabuliformis (assembly GCA_031772625.1). NCBI lineage: Eukaryota > Viridiplantae > Streptophyta > Pinopsida > Pinales > Pinaceae > Pinus > Pinus tabuliformis. Next base: position 1,692,049,410 of record CM062819.1, read on the forward strand.
AAAAAATTCACCTTCATGAAAGGTACAAGGGCGGACTTTACAGTCATACTGAGATTTGGTGTGCTTTTTATCTGCTTCAATGGTTTGTAATGCAACACGACGGTCTTCATTAGCACACTCAAGCATGATGAGTCTTTGTTGTAAAGGTTGGGCGTCGAGGAAGAGTTCGAAAACAAGGTGGAGGGAGAGCAATTCACACTTGATCGGTAAGACTACCTCCTATCCAAAAACAAGGTGGAAATGAGTTAACCCAGTGGGCAATTTTTTCATAGGTCTTATAGGCTAACAAAGCAGGGAAGAGCATAAGGTGCCACTTGGTCTTGTGTTTATTCACCGTCCACTGAAGCATAGTTTTAAGAATTTTATTAACAACTTCAACTTGTTCATTGACTTAGGGGTAATAATGTGATGAATATTGGTGTTTAAAGCCCAACAATGAGGATAGCTCATGCCAGATCTCATATTCAAAGTGTTGGCCATGTTCGGAAACCAAATTCTTCAGAACCCCAAATCGATCAATTACATGGTTAAAGAAGAATAGGGCTACAATAGTTGCAGTGTAATTGAAAGTGGGCATGGCTTCAACCCATTTGGTGAAATAGTCAACAGAAACGATAATATACTTATGGTTATTAGCAAATGGGGGTCGACACTCCATAAAGTCAATAGCCCATTTATAGAAATGCCTTGTTACAATGACAGGATGGAGGGGAACAGGTGGAGCTCAAGCCTTAGGGATATATAATTAGAAATTAGGGAAGTGTTTTACTACCTCAATGCAATCGTTGAAGAGAGAATACCAAAATTATCTAACGTTCATGATTTTCTTGCCAGTTTCCATTCCAGAGAGATGACCACCACAAGTGCCACTATGACAGGAATTGAGCACTTTCTCAGCTTCAACATGGGTGAGAAAATGACGGAGGATAGTATCAATACCACGATGATAAAGATTATCACCGAGTAGGAGATAATGAGGTGCTTGATTTCTAATATGCCATTGATCATCATGAGTGAGATGGGGGGGGAATTTTTGTGTTTGAAAATAGATAAGGATGTCTCCATACCAAGGATCATCTGAGGTTATAGTGAACAAGTGTTTGTTTGGAAGATCATCATTAACTGGTAGATCTAGCGCACCAGTAGGAAATTCAAAATAAGTTTAGCAAGGGCTAAACCTTTCCTAATCTTGGGTGTGATAAATTCTAGATAAAATTCTTGGAGGATAACGATCCAAGGGGCACAATTCCCATTAATTATACATCGACTCAACAGGAAGACCATGGTGTTATCGGGAAAACTAGTGTCCATTCAGAGCTGCTAGTCCCACTAAGACGGGTAACTATCTTAGAAACAAACAAATTAAAGTTACTTGTGTTTTCCTTTATGAGAGATAGATGAGAGAGAAACAAAGAGCACCAACCTCAGTATTTCACTAGTCTCCTTGCTTGTTTCCTCTCTTCTTCAATAGAGCTTTCGTCGCTCCTTTCTCACTTGTCCCGCTTCAAACAACACCTGTAGAGCCAAGGCAGAAAAATGCCATCAAAGCATAGAGATCTATAATCATAAATAATCTAGGACCATATGTACATTAACCATATAAATGCATACATAAACAAGATTCAGAGATATACAAGCATATGGAGGAAAACTCAAATAGCTTTATTGATAGAAGTAGTAGAAGAGAGGATTAAAAATAGGTTGTCTGATCCAGCATCATCCTCCCAGCATGAAAGCCGTCTTCACCTCATAGAAAGCAAGATCATCCAACAATGTCTTCAAAGAGAAACCAACAACACTTCCTTACAAATTACAAAATTCTGGCCTCTTGGATCTCTTGGATCTCTTGGATGAGGGATCCATATATAGATGTTTTAAGGAGAGTGAGTTAGCTTCTGGGATTTTGATTAGTGTCATTTCACTAATAGTTCTTGGTTCCACTTGGAGATTTCAGATCTCTTACTCATCCCTGGGCAAATTCAAAGAGGTAAGTGTCATATGAGCAGTTTCTAGAAGATTCACTGGGTTTCCACCTAGCACACTGCTTCTGCCATTTGTCTACTCTCACTCATCGCACCCTACAGAAGGGCTTTCTAGTATGCATCGCACCCCCCATGTGTAATAGGTGAGATGCATCGCACCCTATGCATGGAGCAGTCTGTATGGTCCTATTTTGACTAGTTCTGAGTAGTTTTTCATGGAGAACTTCTGGGAGATGATGTAATCAGCTGACCTTGTTCCTTTAGGGTATGAAACAACACTTTTAGGGGTTTAGAAGCCCTTGGTTTATGGACATATGTGATTGGGGTTGCAGTGCCTAAATATGTCTATAACAGTTGCCCCCTAAAGCATGAGGTCGTAAATCCTTTTGATGTCAGGTGAAATGCTTTATAATGAGGATCTGAGGTTTTCGAACTAGAAGGTGACGTGTAATAAGATACAATACAATAAATTATCTTCACAATATTTTCATGATCTAGCTGAGGTGGGAATTCCCATGCTCAGCTTTATAAATTCATATTCATGTACATAAGACAGACAATCATTTGTGTGGCGGATTGATGATTCTGGTAGAACCATCATCCTTTAGTTTGGATGATTATCTGTGCAGCAATGATGTACATTTGATGTCTTTATTTTCCTGAATATATCACAGCCCGAATGGATGAAACTAGATCTGGGGTCTTCAAACTCATTCAATCTTCGCCCGAAGTACAAGTCAATCCATGTGAAAATATGTTCTGATGTCGAACATGGAAAGACATCGCCTGATTACCAGCCAATGATGTAAGTTGTTAACAGGCACGAGAGGAATCACCGATAATGATAATGACCCTCAAGGTACTGCAGTACAATTCACGTGGTGTGAATACATGAGTCGATGTCGAACACCATGCAAAATCTTTCGGTCGAAGGCCATTAATGTAAACCTATCGTCGGAAGTGAGAAACTTGCCATTGAGGCATGCAAGCTTCAAAGTAATGAAAGGGGTGTCCCTAAGTCAACTTCTTGGATGATGAGATGATGTTGACAAGAAGTGACCCATCGTAGGAGGGCCTTAATGAATCCCACATCTACAACACGGAATGGAGCAAATGATTTTGTGGAGGTGAAAACGATCTGATGATACAAGGTTCAGGGTGGCGGTCATGAAAAATGGAGAGTGAAGGTATTGCAGCGGATGAGATGTTAGCTAGGTTGGTGAATTCTCTGAGCGACTTCTCTTGAACATACCGATGACACTGAAATGGATTGGTAGCGTTAACCCCAAGGTGGATGGTACGGTGGACCAATGGTGATATGACCAGTGAACGGAATAACCCAACTCGACTCAATCATGGTGACGGAGTGAAAGTGTCATGTTCAAGAGTGACCTACTACCAATGAAGCTATTCAAGTTTTCTTCCCTTTTTCCCTAGTCATTGTTGACCAGTACCTCTTTATTTTTGTCAAGCTTGAGGAGGATAACATATGCCTGTTCTATAATTTTCCCTTTGGGCAAACCTGTCGCTATGTTTTAACGAGCCTAGCGACAGTGAAACTCGCTCTTGTCTGCATGGACAAGTTTGCCGCTATTGTTTTAACGAGTTTAACGACAAAGATAACTCGGTCCTTTTCAATTTTAGAGAGTCTAAAAAGGATGGAAAGGCAACTCCAGTAGTCCTTTTTCATAATGTAATCCCTCAAGTCTGAAAAAGTGTAAAATAATACGAAAGGGATGACTCTTCGATAGTTTTAATGCGCCGAACAAGACAAGCGTTCGATCTTTTTGTGTAATAATCCCTCATGTCCAAAAAGATTAAAATCTAGAGGAGGGATAGCACTTTTGGTCACTTTAACAAGCTGGAGAGGCCAATTGCTCGGCAACCTTTTCATATTTTACGAGTCAGATGAAAATAGCTTAAAGGAGACTCGTTTTTTTTAGGAACAAGTGATGTTTTGGATAGCAACTAGTTCCAGGTAAGGTTTGGAACATTCCAATCACAGTAGTGTAAAGAAGGTGGCTAATAGAATCACTCGTCGCAGTTGTTCCTCAAAAGGGCAAATGGAGGTGTATGATCGGCTAAAAAAGAGTGGAGGTGATGGTAAGAACACGACCAAGGTTCAAAAGTTGATAGTCATGTGATCAAAATGGTTATTTACCAGAGGTGGGGTTCATTTTTTAATGAGCTTAAACTCTATGGGAACATTTGCTCATTGCTAGGTTTATTTTTTGACGAGCTTGAACTTCGCGTAAAACTGCTCATGGCGAGGTTTATTTTTTAACGAGCTTGAACTTTGCGTAAAAATGCTCATGGCAAGGTTTATTTTTTAACGAGATTGAACTTTGCGTAAAATTGCTTGTGCCAGTCTATAATAAGGATGTCTCATTGATAGGTTCATTTTTTAGGGAGCTTGCCCCATTCGAAACTTTGCTCCTGAGCCTTTCGTTATGCAAGCTAGGAACGACCAACCTACGAGTCTAAAGGGTTGAGAGCCTACAAACTAAGAAAATAAATGGTCGCTTTTCACTTGCATGCAAAAAGGTTTGCATGCCCCCAGGTATAACGAAATAGAGTTTCCAGGTTACCATACGGAAGTTCTTGCATTAGCAAGATTGTTTCATCCACATGTGCAGACAAAACACTTCCTTGGATCTGTCCATTGAAATGGACGAAGGTGATTCTAGCTACAATCACCTAACCTTTGACGGAGGAATCCTTTTCTAGACTGATCCATTATCCTAAACGGACAGGATTGTCAGACTAGTCATATTCCTACGCGGAAACCTATCTTATATCTGGGGTTTTTCTGCCGAAGCAGACCAGGGCGCATGCCTCCTGGGTTTCAGTCACAATCACCGAATCACTCGCGATCATCAGGTGGATGGACTGGAGATTGATGAGACATTCCTTGTGCAAAAAGACTAGTTAGGGATGGCATTTGACTAATAGTTGTGTTTGAACCAGGGAACGAAAGCTGGTCTACGAGCTGGACCACTCTACCTTCATGTGGAAAACACATCACTCAAAAGAGTGAAGAAACGATAGCTCCCATGATATAAATGTAGTCACGCCCAAGGAGTAGATTGTAATCTAGAGGTCCTTGGACTACCATCATGTTTATATGAACGGTTTTCCTTCTCAAAGTTATAGGCAAATTTGGAAGGATCGCTAATGGTCGACTGGTTCCTTTGTTGAAGCCTTTCATATTTCGAATCTCAGGCAGAAGTGATGGCGAACCAAGTTCTTTCCAAGTAGTTGAGGAAAGGATACTCACAGAAACCCCTTCATCTATAATAGTACCAACCATGATCATTCTGTAAGCTTGTACTATGATTCGGAATGGTACATTAGATGGTAGGCAGGGTCTGCCTAGAAGATTCCAATTGAAGGAAATGACTAGATTACTTGGAGGTGGGACCGAATAAATGGTTGGATACATCTTTGATGAACTTCCTTCCTGCGGTAAAGGAATGGGTAGATTGCCCCCATGTTCATCAGAGTCTATGTTTACGAAAAGAATTTGAACGGTGTCGTTCTCATTCTCTTTGGTGACAGTATCATCTGAAGGTGGGTCCTCTGAAGACAAGATTGGGTCGACTGCCATCTCGACTTGTTGACTTTGGTTCGGTGTGGACTCAGAGGGTCTATCTTCAATGATAGGTGCTTCGACTGACAACAATGGTGTGTCAGTCGGATTTTCAACTAGCGATGGACTCGGCAAGAGTTTCTTGTATCCAGGAGGAAGTCACTGCGGTGATGCAGGACGGTTATCCAAGACTCTTTTAGCTTTGTCTAAGAAGGGACAACGGTGGAGGGCATGATTGCCTTCACACAGTCTACAAGGAAATTTGGATCTTCCTTTTTTTCCATTGACTTTGTTTTCACTAGTTGACGGTGTGCTTTCAACATGATCGTCAGCGGTTGAAGACACCGAATTGTGAAAGCGGGGAGACCAGTTGTTAAGTTATGGTATGTTCTATGCTTATAACAGTTTACTTCTTTTTCTTATTATATTCCACTGATTAGCAATCACATGTACATAAAGTAAAGTGCAGATAGAACATTAAATGATCGACAGAAAACAAGCCAAGACAAGAGACACAAGATGTGGCAGCTAGCCAGGGACAAACCCCACAATGTGTGGGGAAACCCTTCGATCAAATCTTCTTTTATCTTCAATAATTAAACAGAGAGAAATAGTACAATAAATCTGATTCATATCAGTAGTAGCAAACCCTAGATCAGTAGCATCAGCATTAGCGCTTCATTATCAAATTAGGGCAGACCATATCTCACAAACCGACAGTCGGATTGACTTCATTCCACCACCAAAAGTTTCGGCTTTCAGAGGAGGTTCAGATGAACCTACAACACAGTTCAGATGAGGAGATCTTCTAGGCCACGTAGGTTAATCTTTACTTCTGCAGTTGCAGCTTCAGTTGCAGCAGTTTCCGGCTTCAAACTAGGGCAGTCGATATCTTGCAAACCGTTCGTCGGATTGACTTCATTCCACCACCAAAAGTTGCAGCTTTCAAAGGAGATTTAGATGAACCTACAGTGCAGTTCCAAAGAGGAGATCTTTTGGGCCACGCAAGTCAATCTTTACTTCTGCAGTTGTAGCTTCAGTTTCAGCAGTTTCCGGCTTCAAACTAGGGCAGTCGATATCTTGCAAACCATTCGTCGGATTGACTTCATTCCACCACCAAAAGTTACAGCTTTCAAAGGAGATTCAGATGAACCTACAACACAATTCCAAAGAAGAGATCTTCTAGGCCACACTGTTGGAGATCAGATGCACAGCAGAATTAAATCAAATACACAGCAGAGAAATCAAGCACATAAAACACAGGAATTAACGTGGTTCACCCAACCAATCTGGGCTACGTCCACACAACATAGGCATCGACAATCTTATTAATCAAACAGGAGATTACATCAAGTTTCACACCCAAACCATCCGTATGAATACCTGTTATATAGCAAGGAGAATCTAACTGCCTCATAAATCCTCTCAACTCAAATTTAGGATGCATTAACTCCCTCCCAAAAAACTGGAGCTAATCTAGGAACTAATTCCTATTGTTGTCATCTACTGAGATTTTGCCTATTTTATTCAAAAACAGAAAATCTCAACAATCTCCACCTTGACAACAATTCGCCTGATGCCCTATTATTATTATTTTATCTTTTCTGCAAGCCAAGAGAAGCCAAACACCAGCGTAGCTTCTCCAATAAAATTGGTTTCGTGAATATGTCTGCACAGTTTTCCTTTGTATGCACTTTTTCAAGAGAGACTCCCCTTTCAGTGATAACCTGTCTTACAAAATGGTACTTAATTGGAATATGCTTTGATTTACTATGATAGGCCGAATTCTTAGCCAAATGTATTGGACTTTGACTATCACAAAGTAACCTGATGTCAAACCGCCTCTTTGCAAGCATGCGAAGCAGCAATGTATTCTGCTTCAGTAGTGGATAACGCAACAATGTTCTGTAGCTTTGGCATCCAACTTATAGCTCCACCTGCAAGAGTAAAGACATACCCTGAAGTTGACCTTCTCTTATCCAAATCACCTGCAAAATCGGAATCAACATATCCGCAAACAAATTCACTACTCTTATTGTAAGTGATACAATAACTACTTGTGCCTCTCAGATACCGAAGCACCCATTTCACTGCTGACCAGTGTTCTTTACCTGGATTTGCCATGTACCTGCTGACAACCCCAGCTGCATATGAAATATCTGGTCGAGTACAAACCATCGCATACATTAAACACCCTACTACATTGGCATATGGAATTCGAGACATATAATCCTTTTCTTCATCTGTATTAGGACATAAACTCGAAGAAAGCTTAAAATGGGAAGCTAAAGGGACTGAAACAGGCTTCACATTATTCATACCAAACCTCAAAAGTATTTTCTCAATATACTTTTGTTGTGATAGCCATAGCTTACCATTGCTCCTGTCTCTGAAAATCTCCATGCCCAAAATCTGTCTTGTTGCTCCTAGATCTTTCATATCAAATGTCCTTGCCATCTGAGCCTTCAACCTGTTGATTTCTTCTATGCTTTTTCTTGCTAAAAGCATATCGTCAACATACAATACCAAGATAATGAATATGCCATTATTCAACTGTTTAAAATAAACACAATGATCATATTCACTTCTAACATATTTCTGACTCAACATGAAAGAATCAAACTTCTTATACCACTGCCGAGGCGACTGCTTCAGGCCATATAATGACTTCTTGAGCCTGTAGACAAATTTCTCATTGCGATGGTGAACAAACCCTTCCTGTTGTTCCATATATATTTCCTCATCTAAGTCACCATGTAGAAATGCAGTCTTAACATCTAACTGCTGCAACTCTAAATCAAGCAAAGCGACTAATGCTAACACAATTCTAATTGAAACAATTTTAACCACTGGTGAAAAAATCTCATGAAAGTCAATACCGGCTTTCTGAGAAAACCCTTTTGCAACCAGCCGTGCTTTGTACCTGTCTTCCGTATCATTCACACCCCGTTTCAGCTTGAAAACCCATTTACACCCCACAGTTTTCCTGCCTTTCGGAAGCTCAACCAGATCCCATGTACCGTTCTTACTTAAGGCCATCATTTCGTCCTTCATGGCTGCTTTCCACTTGTCACTTTTCGAACCTTCTATTGCTTCCTGATATCACAGAGGTTCATCGTCATTAGCAGTAAATGCAACAGAAGTGACATAATCATCATACCTTCTAAGTGGCCGTTTGATTCTTGTCGACCTCCTTAAGGATGTTTTTGGCGCTTCCTCGATTGGCTGACTACCATCTGTAGGAACTTCTTGCCGATCCGTATCTGAGACCTGTTCATGATCTAAACCTGAACCCTGTTCATGTTCTGATTCTGAAACCTATTCATGACTAGTATCTGAACTATGGTCATCATGACTATCATTAGAAATGCTATCAAACTGAATGTGCTGATAATCAAATACATCATCCTGTTTCAATCTACTATCTACATATAACTGTACAAGAGAGGATTCATTAAACTTTACATCTTTGTTGATGATGATTTTGCGGGTACTAGGATCCCACAATCTATATCCCTTTGTTCCAACACCATACCCAACAAAGATATACCTTTTAGACTTTGGATCTAATTTAGATCGTTGATGTTTAGGCACTAGAGCATATGCATCACAACCAAACACTCTGAGTTTAGAATAGTCACAAGGGTGTCCTTTCCATACCTCTTGCGGAATCTTGCAGTCTATGGCCATCGATGGAGATCGGTTTATCACATAACAAGTTGTTGCCACCGCTTCCGTCCACAACTCCTTCGGCAACCCGGCGTTACTCAGCATACTCCTTGCTCTCTCTAGAAGAGTTCTGTTCATGCGTTCAGCAACTCCATTTTGCTGAGGAGTATAAACCGTGGTCTTATGCCTCTCGATCCCTGCATCCTTGCAATAGCTGTCAAACTCCTTGGAAGTAAACTCACCACCATTGTCAGTTCTTAAACACTTTATTGTTCTACCAGTGCTGTTTTCTACCAATGCTCTAAACTGCTTGAAAACTGAAAAAACATCAGACTTCCTTTTCAACATGTAGACCCACACTTTCCTAGAAAAGTCATCAATGAATGATACAAAATAAGACGAACCACCATATGAAGTTGTAGGAGCTGGACCCCACACATCTGAATGGATATAATCAAGTATGCCTTTACTAGTATGTTTGCCTGTTTTAAACTTTTGTTTACTTTGTTTTCCAAACAGACAATGCTTACAGAAATCTAACTTTCCAGACTTTAGATTTGGAAGTAACTTGCGATCAGCCAAAATTTTTAATCCTCTTTCACTCATATGCCCCAATCTTTGATGCCATAAGTGAATGGAACTACTGTCATGTTCAGACACAGTAGACACAAAATCTGACCTTATACCTCCTTCTAACTGAAATAGATTTCCTACTTTCTTAGCTTTCATAACTAGTAAAATACCTTCGTAATTTTTCATTACTCCACCTTGAATTACAGTTTTATATCCATTTGAATCAAGTGCTCCTAATGAAATCAAATTTTTCCTTAAATCTGGTACATGCCTCACATTAGTTAATATTTTTGTTGTCCCATCAAACATTTGCAGTAGTATGCTCCCAATTCCCACAATATTACATGTTACATCATTACCCATGTACACAACACCATCATCAATTGATTTATATGTTTTAAACCATTCTTTATGGATACACATGTGGTTTGATGCACCGGAATCTAACAACCAATGTTGACCATGATTTGACACATTAACTGATAATACTTCATCACTCATACCTGAACCAGATGTCGAACCTATATCTGTCGTATTGGCCTCCTTCTTCTCTGTCGAAGAATTTGCTTTTGAAGTTTGTTGCTGTCGCTTCCAGCAGTCCTTCTTTAAATGCCCTGATTTGCCACAAAACCAACACTTTAGCTTACTCTTCTTCCCTTTCGACTTTGAACATGAGTCGCTCGGCCTCCTGGAGTGTCTTTCTTTCGAACGACCTCTAACCATCATAGCTTCTGATGTAGAGGTTTCAGAATGCGACCTTCTCCTTGTTTCTTCCGATAATAAGGATGCAACTACATCATCAAACTCAATAGTTTCTGATGAACTAAGACTTATAGAAGTAACAAAATGATCCCATGATTTGGGCAACGAGCACAATAAAGTAATAGCTTTATCCTCGGATTGAATTTTTACTTCTATACTTTGTAATTGCACAAGAAGAGTTTTAAAAGCATTTAAATGATCAGCAATCGATGTACCTTCCTTCATTCGCAAACTGTACAACTGTCGCTTCAGGAGAATCCTATTGGTTAAGGATTTGGTCATGTACAGTTTTTCCAGTTTCATCCACAAACCAGCAGCTGTTGTCTCTGACATGATATTAAACAGGACATCATCAGCTAGACACAGTCGAATAGCACTTATCGCTCTTTCATCCATCTCGGCCCACTCATTATCTATGATGTTGTAAGGTTGTTTGGACTTGCCCAACAATGCCTTTGCCACACCATGTTGGACAAGCAAATCGTACATTTTCACCTTCCGGATCTCGAAATTATTCTTGCCATTAAACTTCTAAATTTCAAAATGGGCACTTTGAGTTTTCGCCATTTGTATCAATCAAAAAACAATAATAATCTCCAAAATAACAACTTTCAATAAATGAAGTTTGTGTTTAAATACCAGCAATGAACAAAACAAACTGCCTATGCCTTTAGAAAACAAGCAACTATCTTCCCTTTGTACGTCACATACATATATCTGCCATATGCCTATGCTTTAAAAAACAAAATTTCCCTGTTACTGCCACTGCGCAGCATAAATCCAGATTGCATAATTATCACCTTAGTAAATAAAAAAAAAGTGGTGCGCCGATGGTAATAAGCCACGTTTATCAAAAAACAACCAATTATAAATTATTTACCTTCATATTATGAAGCAACCAATGGCTTTCCCATAGCCTCATTGTTCCCTCCTATCTTTGTATATTGTAAATTCTTTCGCTTCATATTAACAGTCAACGGACGACTTTCCAGGACCCTCATTGTTCTTTTCTGTCTTTCCTGCCCACAGACCCTTTGAGCCATATCAATAGAAACTCAAATGAACATTCGACAATGCGCATTAAAACCCTTTAAAGGCAAATTAATATTCAGAAATGGCGTCACCGTAAAATTTCGATTGATGGTACCGAATTCCACACAAGCATGTAGTTTATCAAAAAATAAGCCACGTTTTAGCTGATTTGGAAAACCATGAATCTCTGTCCACGTTTATCAGATTTTAAAAAACATGAATGTTTTGAACCGTTGGCACATCGCAAACCATAATAAAGTGAGAATGACTCTCAACGCAGCAACCATGCGCACCAACAGCACCAACGCAGGTCCACTCAGGAATTCAACGCAAGTTTTAAAAAAAAAAAAAAAACAATAATAGCAATTCTCCGCATTATCGCTTCAAACGCATGGAGATCCAACTAACCATATGCCAAACGCATTGCATACCTTTACTCAGCGCAAAATTGCAGGTTCAAACATGCAATATGCTGACAGCCGAAATATGCTGAGTCTGCCCAACCATGCTGTAGTGTACTGGCCCGAACCAAAGCTCACCGGAGAGTCTTCACACGCAACGGGCTCGGGACATTGTATACTGGTCTCTACGCAGCAGCAACCATGACCACGCATACGCACCCTCCACCAGAGCACTGCCAATCAGTACGCATAGCAACGCACAGCACCACGCAAGTTATCTCAGCACGTCCAGCACGCAGACTGCAGGACGCCACGCACAGCCACCTCCAACATGCTCTGATACCAATTGTTGGAGATCAGATGCATAGCAGAATTAAATCAAATACACAGCAAATAAATCAAGCACATAAAACACAGGAATTAACATGGTTCACCCAATCAATCTGGGCTACGTCCACACAACATAGGCATCGGCAATCTTATTAATCAAACAGGAGATTACATCAAGTTTCACACCCAAACCATCCGTATGAATACCTATTATATAGCAAGGAGAATCTAACCGCCTCATAAATCCTCTCGACTCAAATTTAGGATGCATTAACTCCCTCCCAACAAACTGGAGCTAATCTAGGAACTAATTCCTATTGTTGTCATCTACTGAGATTTTGCCTATTTTATTCAAAAACAGAAAATCTCAACACACGCAAGTCAATCTTTACCTCTGCAGTTGCAGCTTCAAATTCAACAGCTTCCGGCTTCACATGTGTGAGAGAGAGAGACCCATTTCAGCGCAGTAGAGAAGAGACTCATATCTGCGCAGTAGAGAGAGAGAGATGTGATGAGATGAGTGAGTCTAAATGAGGAAAAGTCCTCTTATATTTATACACAACGTTGGTGGGTGAATAGATGTGACTGTTGGGCTTCTGAGCCTACATGAGTTGTGGGTTGGCTTGATAATAATTCCATAATCAAAATAAATTCATATCTCCATGAATGCTTATCGGAATTGGATGATCTTTATACCAATCCTACACCTCTCGACGAGAGGAATCTAATAAAAATATTATTAGCCATGAATAAGATGACCCACATGAAGTTTTTCCCTGGTTGCCAATTTTAACACTCCCTCTCAACCATGGAGAACTTCATCTGCAATCTGTCTATCGGTCGTTACTATTCATCCATCAAATGCACTGCCTTGTACAGCATGACCCTTGCCCTGCTCTACTCTATTTTGCCTGTTATGCTTTGTCTTGTTCTGCCCTGCACTGATCTGTACTGTTTTGTTATGTTCTGCTATGCTCTTGCATTGTTCTGTTCTACTCTGCTTTTGTCTGAATTATGAAGAAGAAGAAATGATCGAGGATGTATCATATTGACTCAAAGTTAGTCTCAGAGTATGTACCACTGGTCCCAGACCAGTCTCAACCAACCCAAAGTCAGCGTCGTAGTGAGTACAGCTCCAATGGTCCCAGACCAATATCATCCTCCACTGACTCAAAGTTAGTCTCAGAGTATGTACCACTGATCCCAGACCAGTCTCAACCGACCAAAAGTCAGCGTCATAGTATGGTACAACTCCTACCACTGGTCCCAGACCAGTATCATTGATCCCAGATCAATGGACGTCATCCTAGCGTAGGGAGTACAGTAGTTACAACGATGCGTCCATCGGTACTACTATGGACCCTAACTTCATTTCCCTGCTCATTGATCAGATGAGAGGTACTTCCCATGAGTCCCCAACTGCATGGGTAGGATGCCTCGACAGGAGAACTAATCAATCCTGTCCTCACAGGAGAACACATCAATCCTACTACAATTGCCATGGAGAACACATCAATCCAGGCCTCACAGGAGAACACATCAATCCTGCTACAATTTCCATGGAGAACACATCAATCCAGGCCTCACAGGGGAACACATCAATCCTGCTACAATTGCCGTGGAGAACACATCAATCTAGGCTGCCATGGAGAACACATCAATCCAGGCCTCATAGGAGAACTAATCATCCTGCTACACAGGAGAGCGAATCATCATGTTCCACAAGAGAGCGAATCATCTTGTCCCACAAGAGAGCGAATCATCTTGTTCCAGTGTGCACCATCAGGGGAGGGTGAGTCACCCTGTGGCCATATGTTGCTCCAGTAGGAACCGCAAGACCTTAGAGCTCCCAGAGCTCAATGTATGCAACATGCAGGACCCTTGTACAAAGGTTTTTTGCCGACTCCAAGTTGTTTTGGAAAATCACAGATTAGATCTTTCCTCGGGGCTTTGACAAGGTGTATCAACCTGTACATCATCTTAATGTGATGGAGCTTCCTTGCTCATCAACTTACCATATCCCAGATGATGTCTATCTGCTAGAGAAATTGACGAATACGGGATTCCTCAATAATCGAATCCCACCTCTGGTTGTTACAGAGAATCACAGTGGTATCCAATGTAAATCCAAACAGCTCACTGAAGAGCTTTCGCAACAAGACTGCCTCACACGAGGTTATGCTAGCAACAATATATCCTGCTTCGGCGGTGCTCAAAGCTACCAACTTCTACTTCCTGCTCATCCAAGATATCGAAGAAGATCCGAAGGTGAAACAGTACCCGGAAGTGCTCTTATGGTCCACCACATTGCCTGCCCAATCAACATCAGTATATCCAAGTAGTCTCACATCTCCGGTAGTGTATCTTAATCCATGAGAGATTGTGTCCTGAAGACATCTCAGAAGATTCTTGGAATCAATCTAGTGAGGCTCAACCAAATATGAGCTCACAATGCTAACTGCAAAACATATGTTCGGATGGAGGTTCACCAAGAACATCAATGTGAATGAGTTTTTGAAACTCAGAGGCATTTCCCAAGTCTGGTCCGACATCACTGCCATATAACTTCTAAAAGTTAAGATCCTCGAGGTAGTCACAGGCTTGCAGTCCATCATACTGAATCTTTCCAATATATTTACCACATATTTTCCTTGAGATAGGAAAATTTCCCTTGGCTTCTGCCACACTTCAAGTCCTTGGTCCTTCATTTCAAATTCAAAAGTCATCTCCCTCTAACATTTGTGAATAAGAGGGTTTGCACCTGTTAGAAATAGGTCATCCACATACAACACCAATATGAGAGGCTTGTCATCTTCAACCTTAAAGTAAATGTTGGGATCAGCTTCACTCCTAGTGAATCCCAGCTTCATCAAGTAGCTATCGATCCTCTCATACCATGCTCAGGGTGCTTGCTTCAGCCCATAGAGAGCCTTCTTCAACCTGCATACATGAGATTTTCAATCATAAATCTCAAATCCTTCAGGTTGCTCCACATAGACCTCTTCTTTGATAGAACCATGCAAGAACTCAGCCTTAACATCCATCTGATGTAGGTTCCATCCTTGTGAAGCCACATGGGCTAAGATCAAGCGCATGGTCGTATATCTGGCAACAGGTGCAAATATCATAGTCTATACCTCCCTTCTGGGATAAACCACGAGCAACAAAATGAACCTTATACTTTTCCATACTTCTATTTGCTGCATGCTTTATCTTGTAAAGCCATTTTGAAGTAACAATTGTCTTGTCCAGGGTCTGGGAACATCATTCTCCATAATAGACTCATATTCTATGGTCATATCATCCTTCCATAGTTAATGCTTGATGACATCTGATAATGATGAAGGTTCATTTTGTATGATCGTGCTCATGATGGTCAGGTATCCCTGATACCTGTTAAGTTTCTTACTTTGATGGAAGATTCCTCAGGGTGCACCATGTCCTTCAGCATCATCAAGTATCCCCCTAAGCCATGAAGGCCTCTTCCTAGAAGAGGAAGGCTCATGTGAATGAGGTTCAATCGGATCCATGGGTTTTTCTACATCAGGCATTGATTCATCATCCTTTTCTTTCGGTTCCCTCGTGTCAGCTTCTTAAGAGCTACTCAAAGTCAGCAGATTGTCCACCTTGCTGAGAGCCATATCTTTGTCAAAGGTGACATCATGACTAATCACGACTTCCCTTTGACCAGCTACATAGATTCTATAGCCTTTAGAATTTTCACCATAGCCCACGAAAATTCCCTTCTTTCTAGATGCTCCCAAGGGCTTCCAAAAAATTTTAAAATGAGAAACATCAGGTTTCTTACCGGTGAATTTTTCTTCAGGAGTCTTGGAACCCAATGCTTGATGAGGGCATCGATTTTTTACATATACAGTAGTGTTTGCAGCTTTAGCCCATAGAAACTTAGGAAGACTTTGATCATGTAGCATGGCCCGGACAGCTTCCATAATTGTGCGGATCTTCCTTTCTGCCACACCATTTTGTTCAGGAGTATATGGTGTAGTAGTCTCCCTCTTAATGCCAGCCTCAGATATGCCTGAGTGAACCAACTGTAATACATTGGAGGTCTTGCTTTGGTTTGAGGGGAACGGTCCCCTTTTGATCTTTCCTTTGTCACATCCCAGACATACACCTTCTTTCTCTACTTGGAATTCGGGCATCCCTGTCACCATTTGTTTTACACCAAGTAGAGCTTTGTAATGAAGGTGGGCAAATCTGATGCCAAAGTTCGAACTGAAGAGTTGTGTCACAAGACATGACACCTAGCGGACTTCCATTGACCTGATATGATGAATCAATACTAAACCCAAGAGTAAAGGCATTTCCATATACATACCTTGCCATTGCTTAAGGTTACCTTGTAGCCTTTGTCTTCCATTGCCGAGATGGACACTAGGTTCCTTTTTGAGGTCAAGTGCATTTAATACTTCCTGGGCTCTCTAGTCTTCTTGAATGGTTGTCCTCTTCCTCGATGCCCAGCTCTCCTCTTACCTTTGCTGTTGAATTTGTCATTCCTTTGATTTGCCATCAGAGGGATTTTGATCATTGTCCCGGTGTGAGTCCTTTCTATCAGGGCACTCCCTTGCATAGTGACCTGCTTTATCGCAGATGTAACATCATCCTTTTCTTCCACCCTTAGGTCCAGCCTTTCCTTTTGATTTAGACCCAGAATTATTTATTTTCCTAGCATGAGAAGAAAAAGCAGCAGGAGGACCTTTAGGCAAGGGCATTTCCTGCTCTTCTACCCTTGTTTGTTCTTGAATGCATCTAGCCATTAATTCCTCGAAACTAGGAATTACATTATTGTTCAGAAGAGTAGTCCTGAACACATACCATTCAGGTGGTAATCCTCCGAGAGTTGTGAGTGCCATTTCTCTGTCAGTAATGGTTTCCCCAATAGATAGGATATCGTTCTTGATCTCGGTGATTCTTAAGAAGTATGCTTGCATACTTTCATCTTTACCCTTCTTGATTTCCCTCAACTTATTTCTAAGAAACAAAACTTGATTTGCATCATTAACTTTAAATAAACTCACCAGTCTATCGTAGATTTCCTTGGAGGTGTCTAGATCAAAGATGTAGGCCACCAAGCGCTTGTCGATAGAGTCCTGGATGATCTTCTTTGTTTTGACTTCTCCATTTTTCCATTTGATCCAGGCAGCAGCAGATGCATTTGATGAAGGCTCAACAATATTGCCTCTTACATGGTCCAGCACTCCTTGATCTTCAAGGGTTAGATCGATAGACATCTTCCATCCGTGATAGTTAGCTTTCTCACGGAGCTTGTCTTCGATAGGAAAGAGTGTTGAGGACCCCATAGTTCTTTTAGGATAGCCTTGCCAATCTTCTCTTCAATGATTGCTTTTGCTCTTGCTCGGGCTTTGTCTTCACCTCAGCTCTGATACCATGTTAGGTTATGGTATGTTCTATACTTATAACAGTTTACTTCTTTTTCTTATTATATTCCACCGATTAGCAATCACATGTACATAAAGTAAAGTGCAGATAGAACATTAAACGATCGACAGAAAACAAGCCAAGACAAGAGACACAAGATGTGGCGGCTAGCCAGGGACAAACCCCACAATGTGTGGGGAAACCCTTTGATAAAATCTTCTTTTATATTCAATAATTCAACAGAGAGAAATAGTACAATAAATCTGATTCATATCAGCAGTAGCAAACCCTAGATCAGTAGCATCAGCATTAGCGGCTTCATTATCAAACTAGGGCAGACCATATCTCACAAACCGACAGTCGGATTGACTTCATTCCACCACCAAAAGTTTTGGCTTCCAGAGGAGGTTCAGATGAACCTACAGCACAGTTCATATGAGGAGATCTTCTAGGCCACGCAAGTCAATCTTTACTTCTGCAGTTTCAGCTTTAGTTGCAGCAGTTTCGGCTTCAAACTAGGGCAGTCGATATCTTGCAAACCATTCGTCGGATTGACTTCATTCCACCACCAAAAGTTGCGGCTTTCAAAGGAGATTCAGATGCACCTACAACGTAGTTCCAAAGAGGATATATTCTAGGCCACGCAAGTCAATCTTTACTTCTGCAGTTGCAGCTTCAGTTTCAGAAGTTTCCGGCTTCAAACTAGGGTAGTCGATATCTTGCAAACCGTTCGTCGGATTGACTTCATTCCACCACCAAAAGTTGTGGCTTTCAAAGGAGATTCAGATGAACCTGCAACGTAGTTCTAAAGAGGAGATATTCTAGGCCACGCAAGTCAATCTTTACTTCTGCAGTTGCAGCTTCAAATTCAACAGCTTCCGGCTTCACATGTGTGAGAGAGAGAGACCCATTTCAGCGCAGTAGAGAAGAGACTCATATCTGCGCAGTAGAGAGAGAGAGAGATGTGATGAGATGAGTGAGTCTAAATGAGGAAAAGCCCTCTTATATTTATACACAACGTTGGTGGGTGAATAGATGCGACTGTTGGGCTTCTGAGCCTACATGAGTTGTAGGTCGGCTTGATAATAATTCCATAATCAAAATAAATTCATATCTCCATGAATACTTATCGGAATTGGATGATCTTTGTATCAATCTTACACCTCTCGACAAGAGGAATCTAATAAAAATATTATTAGCCATGAATAGGATGACCCACATGAAGTTTTTCCCTGGTTGCCAATTTTAACACCAGTCCCTCAAGATCTGTGGGATGCAGGGACAATCTCGATGATAGTGGTCTCCCTTGCAAATGACACCTGGAGATTTAGGTTTGGAAGGTGAAGTGTGTGGATTTCCACCAGATGATGTATAGTTTCCCCCTTTTGCTATTGGGTTCTTCTTCTTCTTCTCCTTCCCTTTCTTCTTCTTCTCAGATACTTGGTTTTTAGCATTACTAGCTTCACCAAGCGAGAGGAAGAAGGAGAGGGAGAAACAAACAAAGTAGAAGGTAGGGGAGCAACTTCATCTGGTTGCTGATTTGATTGCTGAGGAATTACGGTGTTTTCAATGACATAGGTTGAGAAAAGCCATATAGGCAAGCCAATTGTGAGTCTTGGAAGGGACAATGTGGCCATGTGTTGAGCACCAACATTCCCCCAAGAGGAGAAGGGACTAGGATTTCCCCCAAGGGGAAATCCTTGATTAGTAGACTCCATTTCTCAACCTAAAGACCAACGAGGGAATAGTGACATTATTCCGATTAAAATAAATTTTAGGACGCTTTGACACATCTTGCTTTTTCAATTTTTAAGAGTTGAGAAAAAGCTAAAGATGACTCTAGTCTCCTTCGATTTTTAATGAGCCTGAAGTGACAAGTGCTCAAATGGACCTTTTCTTGTAAGGAGTCTGAAAAGGAATGAAAGTGACTGCTCTAGAAATCTAGATAGAGGGATTACCAAACCAATCTCAAAACTGCAGAATACTTTTTACGGTATGGAAGTCAATCTTCCTTAATGTTGTGTTCAGTGCATTGCGATCGATAGGGTAGTAGACACAGCTTCCTAAGGATAAATGATGTAGCCTATTGTGGTCTCCCAATATATACTCGACAGTACATGGGAGCACAAGTCCATACTAGCACTTTTCGTCTCAAAGAGGAGGAATCACCCAACCTACGATGAAAGCGATAGTTACCAGGATTTACGACGCCGGAATACGTCTCTAGCCTAGACTTCTAAATGTTGTGTGTTAGGTTCCAAAGCGTTTTTATGTTCATTGAAGTTTATTTTACAGTTGATCTTTCTTAAGAAGATTGCCTTTAAGGTACACCGCGTGATGTAGATATACAATTCCTAAATATGCAATCTAAGATGATAAGTAGTCATTTACTTTCTTTTTGCAATGAAAATCCTAGCTACTAAGGAAAGAGAAATGAAATTTTGTCAACATAGAGCAGAGAGCACACACTAGATGCACTTTTCCTAAATCAATTTCAGCATGCAATCTTAATGAAAATGTACATGCATGTATTGTTTTTCAGTTTCCTTAATGTGAGAATGAAAAAAAGAAAACTAAGTATAGATCTGAAGTATTTTCTTTCAAAGCGACAGTACTAACAATTTTCTCTTCAAAAAATGAAAGGAAGATTACGATGACACTTTGCGATTTTGAATTAAAACTGCTTTCAACACTTGAAATACTAATGATTCAAATCAAATACAATAGCAAAAGTGTAATCGACTATCTAAAAGAGGAATTATTAGCGACACTCTTTTTCTTGACTGAAAATGACACTTACGACACTTTCAAATCAAAAGATGACAGTTCGATTAATCTACTATTTGCAAAGGAGAACTGTAAATGATGAAAAATGCATAAAAAACATTCACAATTCCTTCTAATGGGGGCTGAAAATAATGCAAAGGAAGATGGTTTCAACAAAGATATATTGATCACAGACAGAAAAACTACTGAATAAAGCTGATGACAATGAAGAAAAAACCAAAATCTGGAGGCAGAAACAGCCTCATCTGATCGTCGCACTTGTAACATAGGGAAACAGGGATGCATCTCACCCTACAGCACATGGGAGGTGCGATGCATCCAGACTGCCAAGAAGAGACAGTGCGATGGTCAAGGAATGAGACTGAGCTTGATTTTTGCTCACAGTTTGTAGCTAAGTTCAAGGGTTTAGGCTGAGATAATGATAGGCAGTGAACACAAAGTATAGGGGTTGATCTAATGAGGTTATTTGAGCTACCACCAGGGCACTTAGGATGTTTGCAAGCTAGATGTTCAGTTCATAAACCAACCCGGAGATTGACTGAAGCAGCGTTGATATACTTTGCAGTTGCATAGCAAAAGCAGTTTGAAGGCTAGATGGCTTGACTTCAGGCTCAGTTTGTGGTTTATAAAGCAAACAATAGTAACAAAACAAACAAACTATTCGCTCCCCAGTGGAGTCGCCATTTTTTTATCAGGAAAACTAGTGTCCATTCAGAGCTGCTAGTCCCACTAAGACGGGTAGCTATCTTAGAAACAAACAGATTAAAGTTGTGTTTTCCTTTATGAGAGATAGATGAGAGAGAAACAAAGAGCACCAACCTCCGTCTTTCGCTAGTCTCCTTGCTTTTTTTCTCTCTCCTTCGATAAATCTTTCACCGCTCCTTTCTTACTTGTCCTGCTTCAAAGAACACCTGCAGAGCCAAGGCAGCAAAATACCATCAAATCATAGAGATCTATAATCACAAATAATGTAGGATCAGATGTACATTAACCATATAAATGCATACATAAACAAGATTCAGAGATATACAAGAATATGGAGGAAAACTCAAATACCTTTACTGATAGAAGTAGTAGAAGAGAGGATTACAACTAGGCTATCTGATCCAGCATCATCCTCCCAACATGAAAGCCCTCTTCACCTCGTACAAAGCAAGATCATCCAACAATGTCTTCAAAGAGAAACCAACAACACTTCCTTACAAATTACAAAATTCCAGCCATTTGATCTCTTAGATGAGGGATCCATATATAGATGTTTTCAGGAGAGTGAGTCAACTTCTGGGATTTTGATTAGTGTCATTTCACTGATAGTTCTTGGCTCCACTTGGAGATTTCAGATCTCTTACTCATCCCTGGGCGAATTCAAAGAGGTAAGTGTCATATGAGTAGTTTCTATAAGATTCTCTGGGTTTCCACCTAGCACACAGCTTCTACCATTTGTCTACTCTCACTCATCGTACCCTACAGAAGGGCTTTCTAGTATGCATCGCACCCCCCATGTGTAATAGGTGAGATGCATCGCACCCTATGCATGGAGCAGTCTGTATGGTCCTGTTTTGACCAGTTCTGAGTAGTTTTTCATGGAGAACTTCTGGGAGATGATGTAATCAGCTGACCTTGTTCCTTTAGGGTATGAAACAACACTTTTAGGGGTTTAGAAGCCCTTGGTTTATGGACATATGTGATTGGGGTTGCAGTGCCCAAATATATCTATAACACATGGGGTTGGAATTAGTCACAACTTTGGTGGTACGTGTAATGATATAATGGCAAAGTTTTTGGACAGAGAACACAACAGCGAGCGCCAAATTTTATTCACAGGAATAGGACATAGAGGGACCGTTAAGATTCTTACTAACATAATAGATGGCATGCTCATTTACAACACCATATTCTTATATTAAGACCCTGACAACTAAATAGGTGGAAGATAAGATATACAAGATGAAGTCCCTTTCAAATTTAGGTGGGTTAATCAAGGGAGGGGGAGTGAGTGCATATTTGAGGGCATCAAAATATTGTTGAGCTTGGTCATCACAAACAAATGGAATGGTAGATCAAATAAGTCTAGGAAACCCATGCGAAGTGGTTGTATATTCAGGAACAAACTGATGAAGAAACTTGGCTTTGCCTTCAAGGATTTGTAACTGGTGAAGAGTGTGAGGAGGAGGAAGTTCAAGAATGGATTGAACTTTTAGAGGGTAAAGAGTGATTCCATATTTGGACACAATGAATCCCAATAGTCAGCCGGCAGGGACACAAAAGAATCACTTAAGGGAATTGAGGTGAATGTTATACTTGCAACATCAAAGAAAGATGGTACACAAATCAGGAAGGTGTTACGTCCGAAAATCGGAACGAGCAGTGAGATCATATATATATGCAAGGACAATGTGAACCAAGTTGTGAAAATAGTATGACATGGTGCATTAAAAAGTGGCCCCAACATTCTTTAAACCAAAAGGCATGACCCTATAAGAAAGATTTCCCCACGAACTAGTGAAGGAGGTTTTAAGTCAATCAACATGACAGATACATATCTGGTTATATCTAAGAATCCATCCATAAAGGAAAAAATCCCATGCCCCGCGCACTCATCAATGATTTGGTATATGAAAGGTGTGGGAAATTTGTATTTGGGACAAGCTTTATTCAAATTGCGAAAGTTCATGCAGACACAAATGGTGCCTTTCTTATTTTAGATAATAATGGGATTGGACACCCATGTGGTGTATTCAGCTAGGTAAATGAAACCATCCAGCTTGAGCTTATTGATTTCAGATTTGATAGCATCATGCTTGGAAGGATGGATAGGAATTTGCTTTTGGCAGATACGAATGGAATCGGGACAACTATTGATGTGATTTTCAACAATGTTGTGATCAATTCTAGGAATCTCATAATAATACCAGGTGAAAACATCATGGAGCTATTTGAATAACTTAGTGTAAGTATCAATTTATTTCGGGGTGCATTGTGCCCCCAAGGTGATATTTTCTTCGAACCCTGGTGTATTTGAAATGTTAATTTTGATAGTAGGGGAGATGTTAGCCATATTTCCTTATTCAAAACCATATGGTGTAGGAATGTGGTTTTTGAAATAGTTGACCTCACCATGGATGAAGTCTTTGGACTCTATAGCATATTGATCATGGGTTTTCTGCAGAAGGAAGTACGCACGATGGTGCCTATCTTCCCAAGGATAATCAAGGGTGGTCATGGCTTCCATGATGTTTTCATCAGAATGAAAGATGGGAGGATGGAGGAAGAGGGACCACATGATGAAGAGTAGCTACCTGAGGCATATTTAGGAGAGACAAGGTTCACATGTGCATCGTCAACAAGGGGAGGCAGATGACTAGTAGATGTGACATCTACTGATGTTGAGACCGAAGTATTTGTTGAAGAAGGTTCAATAGAATCACAATACGGAACGTCAAGAGAGTCCCAATAGATCAATCACATGGATGACAATAAGTAGAGAATAGGGTTGAAACTATCCATCATCTCGACATCAGGAGGAGGAATCATGATGGTGGGTTGGGAAACCTCCTATTCTAGCGTAAAAATGGGACCAGAACCCATAGATAGAGGGGAATTTGAATCACTATGAGTAGCATCTAACTCATGAAGTACTTAAAGTGTATCATGAAAACCTTCGAAAAGAGGACAACGATGGGAATAATGTCCATAGTTATCACACAAACCATAAGATTGATTAGTGCACATGGATCTGTTCTTCTTAGCTGACTTGAGTAAGGTGACATGGACCTCAGGAATGTTAGATTCAAGAAAGGTATCAGAGAGCACATTCTTGATATGAGGGAGCTCAGGACAATTATTGATGGCATGCCCAACAACATCACACAAAGCACATGGAGGAGTAGGCTTTGGAGGCTTAGGAGGAGTTGGATTTGTTTGGGGTGACTTTTATTTCATTCCCTTTTTTTGGTATTTCCCCCCTCACCAAATGCTTTCACAACAGGATTGGCTTCCTATTGAGGTTGTTCTAGAATTGAAGCAAAGGAAGGGGTAGGAACAACTAGTTGGAATGGGGTCAAATCGATGTAAGGTTTGAGTTGATTAAGAGGAGTGTTTTCGAGAGGATCAATGTACCAAACTGGGGTCCCCAAGGTAATGTTAGTTAAACTTAACGTAGCCATAACAGGGGTATAGTAGATTTGAGGGGGCAGGAATAAGAAAGGTATCTAAATAGAAGGATAATGACCTGGGGGAACAACTCTCAGATAATTAATACATGGGGGAATGGTGCCAAGATGAAATGGGCTAAGAGAGATACCATTAGAAGGAAATGGGCTTGGAGGAATCATACCTTAAGGCTAGGTTGAGTTAGGATTAGGAGGTTACACAAGAATTGGCTATTGTGAAGGTGTACCACACTGCTTATGGGTGGCCCATGATGCCTGAAGCATGCAAATGTAGGTTTTAACCCCATACAGAAATTACCTGCATACGAATTCTAAAACACAGAAAATAAACAATGCGAGAGAATAACACATAAAACACATATACACAAATATTTTCCCCTAGATCCTAAAATCGGGACTACCAGATTGATTTTTCATTATATTCCTTTCAATGTTACAATACATATTTATACATGCTGAAGCATCCAATACCACGGACCAAAAACCATCGCGTCCAAAACCATGGACCGAAAGCCATAGTTAGGTTCGCCCAACCTAATATAGGGTCCAAAAAAAAAATTCCCCGAGCGCTGCCCCGGGCCCCATAGAGGGGGGCTACCCCCCCCTGTTGCACAATCGGTGCAACAAAGGGGGGCCTCCACCCCCCCTCTAACCCCTCGGTTCACTACGTAGGTTAGTCGTGGAAAGAATATAACACAACCCAACATTCTCCCACTTGTTTTTTTTCTTTCCACAAGGGGCCACAGGAGAGCTTAGTCATTTTTTCAACCCTGAAACACCCATTGTTTCCCTACACCAGGATAACTTCTCAGAGCTCACAGATTTTGTCAATGCATCTGCAGTATTCTTGAAAGTGTCCACCTTTACCAACAACACCTTTTTGTCTTCTATCATATCCCTCACAAAGTGATACTGAACATCAATGTGCTTTGTCTTTGAATGATAAGCAAGGTTCTTTCCCAAGAAAATTGCACTTTGGCTGTCACAGTCTATCCTTATAGCTCCTTGTACTAACCCCATACTTGAACACAACCTCTGCAACCAAACTGCTTCCTTGCTTGCATGAGTGACTGCCATGTATTCTGCCTCTGTAGTTGATAGTGCCACTACAGATTGTTTCTTACTCATCCAACTGACTGCACCTCCAAATAGGTTAAACACATACCCACTTGTAGATCCTCTCTGATCCAAATCTCCAGCCCAGTATGCATCAATAAAGCCATGGATATCCAAAACTCTGTCCAATCCTGGTCTTCCTTGGTAGCACAAA
This sequence comes from Pinus tabuliformis, assembly GCA_031772625.1. Lineage (NCBI taxonomy): Eukaryota > Viridiplantae > Streptophyta > Pinopsida > Pinales > Pinaceae > Pinus > Pinus tabuliformis. Next base: position 1,692,075,377 of record CM062819.1, read on the forward strand.
CCATAATCACTAGTGCCACGCAAATGCCTGAAAACCCACTTCACTGCTATCCAATGCTCCTTCCCTGGTTTTGACATAAACCTACTCAATACTCCCACTGCATGTGCAATGTCTGGTCTAGTACAAAGCATTGCATACATCAGGCTACCAACTGAACTTGCATATGGAACACAGGACATATCCTCTTCCTATTCTTGTGTCTTGGGACACTATTCGACATATAACTTTACACCTATAGGAATAGGAACTTTCACCGGTTTCCTATCCTGCATATTAAACCTCTGCAGTATTGTCTCAACATACTTCCTCTGGTTTAACCAGAGCTTCCTCTTTTCCCGATCTCTTTTAATTTCCATGCCCAAAATATAGTTTGCAGCACCAAGATCTTTCATGTTGAATTTGGAGGAAAATTGGGTCTTCAAATCCTGAATAATTTCTTTGTCATTTCCAACCAGCAACATATCATCCACATACAAGACCAGATAAATAACATGGTCACCAATTAATTTAAAATACACACAGTGATCTGCTTTGCTTCTTGTGAAGCCAAGTCCCCGTATAAATGTATCAAATTTCTGATACCACATCCTTGGTGATTTTTTTAACCCATACAGAGACTTCTTTAACTTGCATACCAGTTCTTTCTTACCCTTCACCGCAAAGCCTTCAGGTTGCTTCATGAAGATCTCCTCTTCCACATCCCCATGAAGAAATTTTGTCTTCACATCCATCTGTTCTACCTCAAAATCAAAAGCAGCAGCAATAGATAAAAGTAACCTAATAGAAGTTACCTTGGCAACAGGAGAAAAAATATCACCAAAGTCAATTCCTGGCACCTAGGAATAACCTTTTGCTACCAACCGAGCTTTGTGTTTCTCCACCTTTCCTTCTGCATTTGTCTTCTTCTTGAACACCCATTTTCTGCCAATGGGTTTCCTTCTAGCCAGCAACTCCACCAGATCCCAAGCCTCATTTTTGTGCAAAGATGCCATTTCATCAACCATGGCCTCTTTCCAGAGTTTTCCATCCTCTGAATCTACTGCTTCCTTCACAGTTCTGGGATCATCATCAGTAATAGATAAAGAAAAATTTGAACAGAAAGTAGATGGACTATACCTTTCTGGCTTCCTTCTTTCTCGAATTGATCTTCTCACAGCTGGAGTTTGTGGCTCTTCATCTTCTGATTCCTCCTCTGTTGTAGAGTCTGATTCTTCCTCCTTTATCTCAAACTCTATCTTCTCAGGTTCCTTTGGTTGGACTTCATGTTTAATAACATCTTTCACCTCTCTGAACACCACATCTCAGCTATACACAAACTTCCTTGTTACTGGGTTCCAAATCTTATAACCCTTTAAACCATCCTTATACCCAATAAAGATGCACTTTTCAGATTTACTATCCAACTTGGTTCATTTCTCCTTTGGAACATGTACATATGCATCACATCCAAATACCCTCAGATGTGAAAGAGAGGGTTTCTTACCAGTCCATACCTCTTATGGAGTTTTATCCTCCAACGCTAATGAAGGTGATCTGTTGACCAGGTAACATGCTGTATCCACTGCCTCTGCCCAGAATTCCTGTCCTAACCCAGCACCATTGAACATGCTTCTTTCCCTTTCCATCAACGTCTTGTTCATTCTTTCTACAACTCCATTTTGCTGAGGTGCATATGGATTAGTCTTCTTCCGTGCTATACCACACTTCTTACAGAATTCTTCAAATTCTTTACTGCAAAAATCTCCACCATTATCTGTCCTCAACACCTTTATCTTCTTCTTTGTCTGGTTTTCCACCAAAGCCTTGAATTCTTTAAACGTGTCAAATATCCATGTATTTCTGGAGAAGTCATCTATAAATGATACATAGTACACAGACTTACCCAGTGATGGAACCTTCATAGGTCCAAACACATCACTATGCACAAGCTCTAATATATGTTTTGCCCTCTTACCACTAGAGGGGAAACTCATCCGATTCTGCTTCCCATATATACAATTTTCACAGAAATCAAAATCCAGAGAGCTATTACTCATACCTTCTACCATGAAGAATTCAAAGGCCCTTCTCTCTAATATGTCCAAGCCTTTGATGCCACAGCATGGTCTTCTCTCCAGAGACCACTAGATTTTCTTCTCCACTTTCAGGAACCACCGAATTGTTGCACCCATCAACAACAGTGTTACCTTGCAGCTTGTACAGAGTTCCAATCCGAAATCCCCGCATCAATACTAGTGCTCCTCGAACCATCTTGCAGGTATCCTTCTTGAACATTGTTTTTACACCTGCATCATCCAACTTGCTTACAGAAATCAGATTTCTGGCTAATGCAGGAATATGCAGAACACCCGGAAGTGTTCTAACCCTTACACCTTGCAACCTCAACTTTACTTTTCCGCGACCAACGATTCTAGCCTTCCTATCATCCCTGAAGAATACATCACCACCATCGTATTTATCATACTCATAGAACCACTCTCTATGGGGAGTGAAGTGAAAGGATGCACCTGAGTCAATCAACCATGCCTCATGATCTACATGTGTACTTGAAGAAGCCAAATACACATCCACACCTTCATCTGAGGTGGTTTTCGCCTCTGCATAAGGAGCATCATCAGATCCCTTTCCTTTATCAGGAGCTTTAGATTTATGGTCCCTTTTGTAGTGCCCTTCCTTTTCACATTTCCAGCACACCACCTTTACATGTTTTCCTGGAGATTTAGATCTCCCTCTAGATTTAGATCTCCCACTCGATGACTTTTTTTTTTCTGTTTTGGGACCGTCCTCGTATAGACAAGGCATCACCATTCTGGATCTCCATATTTTTCCGTCTCATATCCTCCGTCAGCAAGGATGAGACTATTTCATCAAACTACAAGGCAGTTTCATTGCTACCTATTGCAATAACCAGACTATCCCACAAATCTGGTAGAGAACACAACAAACTGATGCACTTATCTTCATCTAAAATTTTAATATCAACAGATGCTAACTGACTTACCACAGTATTAAATGCGTTCAGATGCTCTGTGACCGAGTCTCCATCTTTCATCCTCAGGTTATATAGCTTTTTCGTAGGAACAGTTTATTCACTAGAGACTTAGATTGGTACAAAGTCCCTAACTTGTCCCATAAAGCCTTCGCCATAGCTTCCCCTGATACATTCAGCAATACTGAATCTGAGACACAATCGTATTGTGCTCTTTGCCTTCTGATCCAACTTCTTCCATTCTTCATCAGACACTCTCATTGGTTTAGTACCCGGATCTACTACAATCCACTGATCTTTATCCACCAACAGATCCTCCATCTTTTGTTTCCACAACTCAAAATTCTGACCATTAAATTTCTCGATCTCTATCTTTCCACTGCTCGCCATCTTCTTTCACCACCAAAATCGATCTCGCAGATCTCCCACTCAATAGGGTCTACCACAGGCTCGAGCGAAACCCCTCAGCAACAAAGGCATCCCCTTGAAGCCAAAACAACTCTGATTCCAAATGTAGGTTTTAACCCCATACATAAATTACCTGCATATGAATTCTAAAACACAGAAAATAAACAATGCAAGAGCATAAGACATAAAACACATATACACATAGATTTTCCCTTGGATCCCAAAGCCGGGACTACCATATTGATTTTTCATTATATTCCTTTCAATGTTACAATACATATTTATACATGCCGAAGCATCCAATACCATGGACCGAAAACCATAGGTAGGTTCGCCCAACCTAATATAGGAAATTACAGATGGAGGCGCAGTTCAGCTTGCAAAGCTGAATGGAGAACCTTTTCTGGGAAAGATGAATGGAAGCCGATTGATGCCATATACTGGAGATCCATCTCAATGACTATATGATGGCAGGTTAGTCTTAGTGCTCCAGGCAGCTACAAGGGAGCACAGGACTATAAACTACACTACCCGGTTTGAGGAACTTCACGACAGAGGGGCTGCATGCAAAAGGGAGACGTCACAGTATCAGAGGCTACATGAAGGGAGTTGCACTAGGAAAGGGGATACTGCGCAGCACAGCCAAAAAGTGACCGTTAGACTCATTGTTCATGATTTGACCACCAGAAGACGGTTAAGAGGAGACGGCGGGCAGCATTTAAGGCTAAAATCTTTGAAGATCTACTGCCATAATTAATGGTCGTATTTTGGGTGGAATGGTCCAATTTGAATTCAAAAATCCCTATAAATTATGTGTGTTGGTCCAGCAGAGAAAACTTTGCACCCTTAGAGTTTTTGAGCTATGTTTTCTGTTGCTTATGAGTCACTTGTTCTTTGAGAATTTGGTTGTGAGCCCTGCTTTTGCCAATTTTCCCAAGCTAAATCAAAAGTTTATCTTGGAAAACATGTTAGGTCCAAGCCCTGTTGAGACTGTGAGCACCGGGGGAGACATTGCATCTGAAGGAGATGCTCCAAAGGTGGTGAGCATGGAAGCTTCAGATCTTATGCCTACCACATTGAGGTCGCCTAGGCCGAAGCCTACACCTATGCGAGAAACCCAGAAGACAAAGAAATACAAGCAGAAGCGGTTGGTTCTAGTGTGTGAGTCACCTAGGAAACATGCTCAGATGCAAAATAAGGACAAGTAGCCTGAAAAGGTGGTGGATTTGGAAGCTGAACAAGGCACTGAGGATATAGACACTGAGGGTTAGAGCCCATCACCAAGTTACCTGAATGTGTCCCTCCATGAAAAGGTAAGGCGAAGGTCCCCAAGGACCCAGACTCAGGCAACTTCCTCATTCACATGCCTTATTGCTAGAGAAGATAACCTTTGAAGGTTCGCACCTCGAGTGGGTTCCCCTGCTAAAAATGGAGGACTGGATCGTTTCTAACCATGAGCGGTTCCCTCATCTCGCAACAGAAAATTATATGAGGCGAGTGTATTACCAAGGCTTAGGTGTCACTAAGTTAGAGACTGTTGAATGGATCCGTGGCATGGAGCAATTCGAGTTGTTGAACCTGTTGTGGGTGCCCCACTACCACCACTCTAACATTAACACCACCTCTATATGGTATCTGCTTACACTAGTGCACAGTGGGTGCGTATGGCTTGGTGCGCCTATACCCATCAAGGATATGCTCATCTAGAGAATCACACACCTGTTGCATGAGGGGTTGCATCCGACCAAGGTGTTTGGTGGAAAGATAAGTGAGAGAGACTTCGCAGTAAAGATGAAAAATAAGTTTGAGCTTATCAAGAAGTCGTGCGTCTATTCCATCACATCCATCAATGATCCTGCAGTGAAGATTGCCACCCAAATACTGGCTGGAAAAGTTATGAGGAAGTGTCGTGCGGACGAGGTTTCAGCGCCTAAGGTGTCATTAGCTACATAGTGTGTAGAGGGCATGCAGTTTAACTGGTCATGGTACTTATGTAGCGAATTCCTTGCGAATTTTTGCAAGGCCCAAGATGAGAGCAATCCCTTCCACTACGCATGGTTGTTGGTCGCATGGGATCTATCAGAGGACAACCAGTTTCCTCCATTGAAGGTAGGATTGCTAGAGGCCGCATAGTTTTCCTCCCTCTGCACCATGAAGGACCCCGTGCAGGTCATAGAAATGAAGATTTTTTGGGGATTGATGGAAGAGAACTTCTGGATGGCCATCAACCAGAACCTAAGGTTGTCCCCAACCTTGTATGAGTAGTTGTTTGTGTATGCTAAGTTCAAGGCAGATTTCCAACACGTCTACATTTGGGTGCGGAAGTACCCGCAGTAGAAGTGATTCGATTTGCGATATCTTGTCACAGATGATGCCATATAGGAAGTGATCAAGTGCTAACCGGTAGATTGGCACACCCCATCAGACTTACTTGTAGGAACCAGCAAAGGCGTAGGGAGCTCAGCTGAGAAAAAATGAAATGATGTAGCAAAAAAGGCAGCACTGAAGTTGGCCACGTAGTGAAAGAAGGAAGTTGAAGAGATGCTCGAATGTAAAAAGAGTGCACCACCAAGGAACAAGCCAAACAGGAAAAACGTGACTCCAAGCAAAGTGGAAAATCCCCTTTACCTGAAACCGAGGAGGAAGAGCAGTCTGAGAAGCGTGGTGGCAGCGATGAGGCATAGAGCACCCCATTTAGGCTAATGAAGCATAGAGAATAGCAGAAGTAGGCGGGTCCCTGCAAAAAGACAAAGTCGACTAAAGCGTTGCAGGATCCCATCACCCTAACAGAAGGCGATCTCGATGAGATCAATGACAAGGTGTGCGACACTAAAACTAAACTGTTGTATCAATTTGAGCAACAATACATGCAGTCATTAGGAAATTTCTAGAAGGATCTACGTGAGCTGCAGATCCAAACTAGTAGAATACAGGTGGGCGCAGGACAAGTGAGCATCGCACAAATGAGCCTTGTGTCGGGGACAATTCAAGTTACAGAACTAATAAGGACATTGGACCCTCAAACCATTGCTCTGCCAGAAGGGTCCCTAAGCTCAGAATCGGCCGATGACAAGATCATCCTAAGTACCCTGAAGAACATCGAACTCAATGTTGCAATGCTTCCCAATGAATTTCTTAATGCGATGCAAGTAGGAGTGACAATGGAACTGAGAGCTCAGGAGAATCTCACTCTCAGTTTAATAAGTGAGTACTAGGTGAACAATGAACAGATGTTCTCTGAGAAGATGTAGGCCCTGAAGGAAAGGGATACCATCCAAGTGCAGAGCTCCCAATTGGTGGCCATGGTTGTAGAGGTGTGTCGAAAAATGTTGGAATTGCACATACCTGAGGACACATAGCCAGAGGCTAAGATCTGGAAACTAGCCGCGGGCATCCTTGAAGAAAAGGCAAAGGTGGCAAGAGTTCAATTTGAACTCAATATGAAAATCATGGCACTGCAACTCAAGTCATAGCCTTCGACTCCGCCGGAAGTCAGGGATCAGCGTAGAGCCACCATCAAGGAAGGGTTGGCTACTGTAAATGCCGCAGTAATTGACTACACATCTTTGTTTGAACAGGAAATGGAGTTGGTGAAGACCCTACAGGAAGATCCCAACCTATAGGTATTGAGTACAGGGATCCGCGAGCTCCAAAAGCAGTATGACGAGGTTAGGGTGACGGGGCACTCCATTGCTACAGTGCAGCGCCTCGCCAAGTTGCAAGAGGGGAAGTAGCTCCTTGCATAGGTGGAAGTAGCTCAAAAAAAAGAGGTAGTGCTTAAGGAAAGGTTGGGTCCTTGGTTGGAAGAAGCCTAACAAGTCTCAACCAACATTCAGGAGAATATGACGAACTTGCAGCTCACATAGTATGATCCAGGTGGATATTGGTGGCCACCTGCCAAGTCCACTTGGACCCCCACCATTGTTCTTCTCAGCATTTTCAGTTTCCTTAGTTGTAGCACAACTTACTATTTTTAGCAGTTTTTCGGGTCCTGAACTTCCGGAGCCCTTTTGAGGCCCTAAACGACGTTTTTTGGGGAATCCGGGGGCAACATGATGTTGCCCGTTCCAACAATGATAGTGCTCGGATAGATCTTTCTAATGAGCTATTGTATGCGTCAAACGGAGATCGTATGCCAAAGTTACGACCCCAGGAAGTTGATGTACCAACTTACCCCAAACGGGGCCCCATAGTTTGGTGTTTCATCTTCTAGGGTTAGGTTTTGGAATGTTAAGGGTTTTTCCACTGTTTCTCAACAATAAATAGGCCTTCGAGCCTCATTGTAAGACAGTTCAGAGGCATGTAGCCATCACATCTCTTCTCAGAGATAAGCTACCATCGCCCTAGCTGGTTTATTTCCATTTCTGGTTGTAAGCATATTTCAGTATTTTCCATTAATGAAATGAAGTATTATTTCCGCTGCATCTTTGTGTATATGGTTATCTCTGTAATTTGTTGCGTTCCTGTTTAAATCCGGATCAGTGGTATCAGAGCGGTCTGTTTTTTCTCTGTTTTTCTTTGCATGTCCCCAACAAGGTCAGGATATAAGGAGTTAGGGCTTGAACTGGTTGAACCTTTGCAAGACCAGCCTCGCAAATCCTGACAGCCCCCCATGGCGGATGAGAAGAAAGACGAGGGGGCAGGAGATCCCATCAAAATCTTACTCGAAGAAGCCCTCGAGCGACAACGGAACGCGATGATGGACAACTTTGCCCAGATCCTTCAGCGGCTACCCAGAAGCAACGCATCGGCTTCCAGCAGCTACTCTGGAAATGCCACACCCTTTAAGGTACAAGTTAATTTTGAAATCCCCATATTCGAGGGTCAGATAGACGCAGATGCCGTAGATAAATGGTTAAATCTGCTAGAGGGTTATTTTTCTGTTCATGAATTTTCGAGTCGGGAAAAGATTGTTTTTGCTCTTCTCAAAGCAGCCCCCCACGTCAAGGACTGGTGGGAAACCTACTGCGAGCAGAAGGATGAAAGTACTGGCTCACTATTTTCAGCCGCACCCACCTGGGATTCATTCTGGGATGCCATCAAGGAGCAGTACTACCCTGTTGGAAGCTATGAGGATGAATACATAAAGTGGACCATGCTGCGGCAGGGAAGGGACCAAGACATGCCGGAGTTCACCAATCTTTTCCATACCCTTCGCACAAAGTTGGGTATCAAGGATTCGGAGCAACATTTGATACTCAAATACCGTGGCTGCCTGAACAAGTACATCCAGCAAGAAATACAATTCCTAAACATCTCCTCGCTCGGCGCAGCATACCGATATGCCGTCAAGGTCGAGCAGAAGTTTAAACAAAAGAAGCGAGACTTTGGATCTGCAAATCCAAAGCAGGGGAAATGTGCCCCTAAACCACAGAACAAAGGACAAAGCCAAGGCGGGACAGCCCAAGACAACCAGCCGAAGCTGCAAGCAAAGAACAGCGCCGCGAAGCCAAGAAAGGACACTGGAAAATGGTGCGAGTTCCATAAGAGCTCCACTCACAACACAAGTGAGTGTCGGGCCAAGCAGTCACTGGTGGCTGAGCTAAAGGTTTCAGAATCAGATGCATGTTCCGACTCTGAGTCAGAACTCGATAAGGGGAATGAAAAAGGGAAGCAGATCATTGATGCGGATCCCAATGCCACTGTTGCTACTGCAAAGATCCAGAAAAATGAAACCGAAGATCCAGAGGAGGAGGAGCGTCTCTTCCACTCCCAGATGTGGGTAAAGGGCTCCCCGATACAGTTCATTGTTGATAGCGGGAGTCAAAAGAACCTCATTTTGGCAGAGGTCGTGAAGCGGTTGGGCTTACCAACCACAGCACATCCACAACCATACACCATTGGGTGGCTTCACCAAGGACGAGATCTTCGCGTGAGCCAACAGTGTCGCCTTCCATACAACATCAAGCCCTTCACGGATGAGGTATTGTGTGATATTTCTCCCCTTGAAGTTTGTGATGTATTACGAGGACAACCATACTTGTGGAAGCGACATGCTATGTATGAATCAAGGCCCCATGCTGTTATTATTACATTGGGAAATAAGTTGTATCGGATACCAGAGGTAGCACCACCTACCACCATCTCTTTGATTACTGCAAAACAGTGCAGTAAGATCATTTCCAAAACCAGGAAATTTGTTTTCCTGATGATATGCCCTCAAGGAAAGAAGAAGACAGTGGCCGCGGCCTCCAGACGGGGTCCCTCTGCACAACAACTACAGATGGACAAGGTTGTGGAGGAGTACGAGGACATCTTCACCTCCCCGGCAGGGGTTCCTCTGCACTGTCAAGTCAAGCACTCCATCGATCTGACCCCAGGTGCGCCGCTACCCAATGGACCAATTTATCGGCGCTCCGTTCTGGAGAACGATGAAATCAAGAGGCAAATTCAGGAGCTCCTGCAGAAAGGTCACATCCGTCCGAGTTCATCGCCCTGTGGGAACCCGATCGTGTTGGTACAGAAGAAGGATGGGACGTGGAGACTCTGTATTGACTATCGGGCGCTGAACAAGATCACTGTCTGTAATAGGTACCCGATCCCGCGGATTGATGACCTCCTAGACCAACTAAAGGGGGCGAAATATTTCAGCAAGATCGATCTGAAGTCAGGATATCACCAGGTACCAATCGAACCCTCTAATGTGTGGAAGACTGCCTTCAAATCCAAGGAGGGCCTCTTCGAATGGTTGGTTATGCCTTTCGGATTGACGAATGCTCCTGCAACCTTCATGAGGCTAATGGATGACATCTTGCGGCCATTCACCAACTCCTTTGTAGTAGCATACTTGGATGACATTCTCATCTTCAGCTAGAGTTGGGAAGAGCACCTCCACCACATCCGACAGGTTCTCCAAACACTGCGGCAACACAAGCTCTATGCCAATTTGGAGAAATGCACTTTTGGCATGACCCAGGTTCAGTATCTAGGATACATCATTGATGAACAGGGGGTGCATGTCGATCCAGCCAAGATCCAAGTCATTCGGGATTGGCCCTCTCCAACCACTCTAACAGAGCTCCGCATCTTTCTAGGTCTTGCCAACTTCTACCGCAGGTTTGTGTTGGGGTTTTCTCATATTTCTTGGCCCTTGAGTCAAGTCACCAAGGGAGGGGCGAAAGCAAAATTATTTTGGTCTGAATCTCAACAGAAGGCATTCATGGAGTTGAAGGATCGCCTCTGCACGGCACCAGTGCTCGCGTTACCAGATTTACAACAACCATTTGAGGTCGAGACATATGCCTCTGACTATGCTATTGGGGCAGTCCTTACTCAACATGGACATCCAGTGGCATATCACAGTGAAACACTTTCAGACACAGTCCGGAAGTACCCCACTTATGATAAAGAGATGTATTCCATTGTATAGGCCTGCCGACAATGGAAGCATTACATTTTGGGGAAGGAAACGGTCATCCACACAGACCACCGACCCTTGCAGTTCATACAGACCCAAGGGAAATTGCAGAATGATCACCATCAGAAGTGGTCTACATACCTGCAACAGTTCCACTTGAATATCAAGTATAAGAAGGGTAGCACCAATAATGTTGTAGATTGCCTCAGTCGACCACCGATCATGGCGTTAACCACCGTGCTCAACTCTTGTGGGCACGAGACTTCTGATTGGCCACTTCTCTACAAAAGCGACCCAAAATTCGGCCACACATACCAGACACTCTTGGAGGGTCGGCATGTTCCAGATTTTCACCTTCAGGATGCCCTATTATGCCACCTCGGTCACCTTTGTGTTCCTTCAAGCGAGCATGCCAAGATGATTTGGGAAGCCCACTACAGTCGGGCTGCTGGGCATTTCGGGGTCGAGAAAACAGTGGCAGTTCTACAAAATTATTTCTATTGGCCGAATCTTCGACAGGATGTTGGAAAGTACATCAGATCATGTATTGCCTGTGCCATTGCCAAACCGACCATTAAGAAGCACGGCCTCTATACCCCGTTGCCTACCCCTAGTCGACCGTGGGAATCCATCTCCATGGATTACATGTCAGGCCTTCCTTCCACTAAGCATGGAAATGACTGTGTTTTTGTGGTCATCGACAGGTTCTCGAAGATGGCCATTATGGTGGCCTGCAAGAAGAATATTACAGCAGAAGCCACTGCTAAACTCTTCTTTGAACGAGTGTGGGTGCACTTTGGGATCCCACAGTCTATCATCTCAGATCGGGACAGTCGGTTTCTCAGCACATTTTGGTCCAGTCTCTGGTCAATGCTGGACACCAAACTCACAAATTCCACAGCCTTCCATCCTCAAACTGATGGCCAGACAGAGGTTGTCAATAGGATGATTGTGCACATTCTGCGCATGTATAACTCAAAGCATCCACGCACATGGGACGAGAGCCTCCCCTATGTTTAGCACAGCTACAACCGAGCTCTTCACATCTCCACTGGCCATAGCCCTTTTCAGGTGGGTTTGGGATTCCAGCCACTATGCCCCATTGATGTGGCCATGCCACTTGCAGCTACTCACATAAATTCAGCTCATGTCCAGTCCGAAACAGATAAGGCCACCAGCTTCATTGAGCGCATCCAACACATTCGCCAGCAGGTCCATGACATTCTTGAGAAATCAAATGCCAAGTACAAGCAGCGACATGATAAACATCGGGTGCCACACAAGTTTCAGGTGGGCGACAAAGTCTGGTTGCATTTGCAAAAGGAACGCCTTACTGGAGCCTATCGGAAATTGAGACCACTCCGATATGGTCCTTACACCATTACTAAGGTTATGGGAGACAATGCATTTGAGCTCAGCATTCCCCCATTCCTTGGCCTGCACCCAGTGTTCAATGTGGACCGCCTTCGGCCATACTTTCCACCATTGCTAGACACATCCAACATTGCAGAACAGCTCAAACCCACAGAATTAAATCCAGATTGCATGGAACAAGCTACAACTGATCAGATCATGGACACACAGATCAAGAACACTCGCCAACAGAATATCCAACTGTATCGAGTTGTCAAAGCAGGCCAACTCCTTCAGCAGGGCAAGTGGCTCACGAGGGAACAAGTTCTGCAAAAGTTTCCTCATCTCATGGAGGAGCTCAACGCAATGGGGACCATTGCTTCCTAAGGGGGGAGGAATGATCCAGGTGGATATTGGTGGCCACCTGCCAAGTCCACCTGGACCCCCACCATTGTTCTTCTTAGCATTTTCAGTTTCCTTAGTTGTAGCACAACTTACTATTTTTAGCAGTTTTTCGGGTCCTGAACTTCCGGAGCCGTTTTGAGGCCCTAAACGACGTTTTTTGGGGAATCCGGGGGCAACATGGGTCCATGCAATGGACCGATGTTGCCCATTCCAACAATGATAGTGCTCGGATAGATCTTTCTAATGAGCTATTGTATGTGTCAAACGGAGATCGTATGCCAAAGTTACGACCCCGGGAAGTTGATGTACCAACTTACCCCAAACGGGGCCCCATAGTTTGGCGTTTCATCTTCTAGGGTTAGGTTTTGGAATGTTAAGGGTTTTTCCACTATTTCTCAACAATAAATAGGCCTTCGAGCCTCATTGTAAGACAGTTCAGAGGCATGTAGCCATCACATCTCTTCTCTGAGATAAGCTACCATCGCCCTAGCTAGTTTATTTCCATTTCTGGTTGTAAGCATATTTCAGTATTTTCCATTAATGAAATGAAGTATTATTTCCGTTGCATCTTTGTGTATATGGTTATCTCTGTAATTTGTTGTGTTCCTGTTTAAATCCAGATCATAGTAGAAGATCCAACTGGGTGGCGAAGGACCAGCTATGGAACAACTCATCGAACAAGTGAAGCAGGCAGCTACATAGAGCATTATTGAGGCAGCAGTTGTTTAGGTGGAGCTGGGGGATCTTTGTAGTAAGATCACCATGCCAGCCGATTGACTCGAGGGCTAGTCATGACCTTTGTGTTGGGGGGCTATGGGATGGGGTCCCCTCGGTCAGTTTTGGGTTAAAAACCCAAGTTTTGATGTAATTTTTGACAAAAATATGTAAAGTCTCCATGAATTGTGGATGCGGAGTGCGTAGGTAGATAGGAGTCAAAAAGGGTTTCTACCCTCGTTGATGTAAATATTGAGTTGGTTTTGAGATCTACCCTTGGTTCGCGGACCGTGGGATTGTATAAATAGGTGTGCCTTAAGGAGTCTAAGGCAGATCTATGCTTTGTTTATGGGTACAACAAAGGGATTCTTAGAGAGTTAGCACAGAGAAGTAAGTCCTAGAGGGGGAAAAGGCTTTGCACCTGAGTGCGTAGAGGCTTAGAGTAGTGTCCCCATCTGAGTGCGTAGGGAAGTTTTGAGTCTGTAACCTTGTATTGGTGATCAATAAAGAATACTGTTGGAGAAATTCATATGTTTTATCTATTTCCTTCTCTTGTTTATGTTGCGATGTATGTTGTGATGAAATAATGTATTTATGAAATAATGATGTATTGATGCATGAATCTACTGGATAAGTCTTATTAATAGAACATAATGCATGTTAAGTATTTACGCAAAGATTATAATACTTCATGTTAAGTTTATTAAGCACTTAAGCAAATCTGTGTGGACTTCGATTTAATGCTAGTCTATGATGCGCGTAATTAAATAGCCTATCTATTAAGGGTCTGCAGAAGTTGAACATACACCTTCGTGGAGATCTAGAGGCCATTGAAGGAAACTACAGCACTAAGCCCTAAGGGCTTAGAGATCTACGTGAAGGCAGATCTAAGACATAGAAGGACATCACACTGATCTCTGGATGCGGAAACTTGGTTCCAGCATCCCCCCATACTTCTTCGGGTGAGACTTCAGTCTGCGCTATGTGGGTTGATTCCGAAAGGGGCAAGTAGTGTAGGGTTTTGTTTGGCACAACTAACTATGAACCTGGGTCAGGACCCACTAAGCCAACATGCCTTCTCCAAGTTGACTTGATTGATGAAGAGATTTTCTTGAAGATTTTTAGTTTGATGTAGGTCCTGCTTCAATCTTCTCTTCTTTGTAGGTGCCTTTATAGAAGACTCTTCTTCTATATTTGCAGACCTTCTTGATGAATGATGGATTGTATACCCTTTTTTTCCTTGAAGTGATTGAGACTTTTAGGCTTGATGCTTCAAATTTATAGATGCTTCTCCTTGATGAGTGTTCTTAAGTTGCCCTATCCTTGATGTGTCACCTTATCTCTGATACCATGTTGAAGAATCTAGGGCAAAGTAGTGTAAAGTGATTCTTTGTTACTTGATAACAATTTGTGAAGCACTTTGACAATTTATCTTCTTCTTCTTATTAGTGTGTATGTTTCATCAAACTGATACCAAAACAAAATAACAAGAACACAAAGTTTGGCTTTCTACCAGGGAAAAAACCTCTCCACTGTTGAGACAAAAACCCTTTGTAAGTTTTATCTTATTGAAGATTCTTATTTGAACAACTCCCAAACCCTAGACACTTGACTAGGATATCCTCCAAGAATAAGTCAAATCCTTCCTCTTTCTGCACTATAACTTCCAGCACATGGACCTCTTTCTTCTGGCACTTTGCTCCTTAGTACTTCGTCCTTTTTTTGTTGCTTGTCTAAGTCAAACTTCTCTTCTTCTTAGGAGAAATCTTAGAACATTAGGGCTTCTTTACTTCACTATATAGAGAACCTTCTTCGCTTTCCTTAGGATACCTTGTAGACCTAGTTATACATCCAAATGAGGCCTCTAAATGTGTTTCCTTTAAATGTTGTCAAATCTACAAAAATTCACTTCTGAAATATTCGCACTTGTGGATAGAAACCCTAAAACAATCCTCTTTTCTTCATTGTCTTTTCCTTCCTTCTTCGTTGGATGGGGAGGCCTTATAGGCCTTGTTTATTAGCCCAAAACCGAGATATTTGTCACTGTGATTTCCTGATGTAATGGCCACAGGTAGACCTTACGTTTCTCACATGTGTGGTTGTTGATGCCCTAGAAATCGTCTCCTTACCTTCGGTGTTCTTTCTCCTTATCTTGATGCCCTTGTAGACCCTTTTCCTTGGCTTTCTGCGTCCTTCTAGTCCTCTTTCTTTCTGCAGATTTTAGAGCACAATTGATATCAAAATGAGGAGTGGACAACCTCTATAAATAGAGGTTTGTCCCTCCTCTTTAGGCTGACTTGATTTTCCATTAGGCCGATTTGACAGTTTCATCATAATTCATATTTTATTCATTATTTGGTTGCTTGGAGACTTCATTAATGCTAGGAGAGGATTTGACTTGGCTTGGAGGTGTCCCCATGACCTTGTATGTTGACATACATGATGTAACATGCCCTCAAAGGGTCTCATCATAATTACATTTTGACTTTGTCTCTCTAGAAGCACTTCAAAATGTGCTTGACCTATTTTCAATGAGCAAGAAACTCATTGACAAATAATATTAAAATAATTTCTCTTTTCTTGAATAAGTAAAAATATCAAAATTACATTTATGAAGACCTATCCTAGTCATATTTCCTTCAACAAAATTAAAGTCCAACAACTTCATTACTCTCTTATATCAAGAAAAACATAAAATGGAAATAACAAGAAACACATTTGGTACTCAACAGGTGTCTGGAATCACTTTGAATTATTTATTCAAATCTACATGAAGATTGAAAGATAGAAGTAGTTTCTAATTCTAAGGTCCAAAAACTAGAACTCTCACTTCTCTTTCTAAATTCATTTTATACAATATTTCAAAAGGATAGTTAAGAAATTGTCAACTACCAAAACTACCAACTTCCTATACTACTTTGGAATTAATAGTTCTTTCTAACATTACATTTTGAAAAGAGAAAAACGAAATACATCATTTCGAAAATATCTATAAATAAAATTGTTGCATGAAAGGTGGCATTGTTTCATTTGCTAATTTGAGACTCTGGTGTAGAGGAAGGTCCAACCTATGCACTTGTTGCTGTCAGTGACATCGATTCTCTACACTTTTTCTAGATGGTTGTATCTGAACTGGGACTCTTACCAAAATTTGTATGTGCCATTCTGAAGATAGTGATTCTGCTCTATGTAGGTTTGTCCATAAAAAGAGTTCTCATTAACCATAAAAGTTGAAAATCCCTATAGAAATAATTGAAAATTGTTGCTCCATTCAACAATGTTGTTCTTTCATGAATTGAACCAATTTTTCTCTTCGCTTCTACCAGAAAGGTTTCATAAGTCTCCTAGGGTAATAGATTTCCATGATGGTATGAACATGAAGGAAAACCCGCTCTTGTTCTTTTATCAAAATCAGTATTGAATTTCATTATAGCTTGTTTTATCTTTGTTAATTTTACCTCTTTTGTCTTCCTCTACAGGTTCTTCACAATGATTTTATTAATCTCTAAAACATACTTAGTCATGTCTTCAACTCCTAATTTCCTTAACTGCTGTGAAGATCTTGAGTTAAGGAAATCAATCATTTTCTTTGCAAATTGAGCTTGATGCTGTAATTTTTGCTTATTAGTAGTGATGAAGCTTTCTAGGTCTCTAATAATGAACTTCTCTTCTTCTACTATAGACAATGACTCTCATATGTTCCTCATAGTATGGATGATATTATTCCATAAAATTTCTCTAGCCTAAATAAGGGACATATTTCCTTTCACCTTTTCTTTGAGCTCTATAATTTCTTGAGAAGCAGCTTGACAATCATTTATGTACTTCTCAACATTCTCCTTGGACATTTCTAGGTCTCTTTCAGTGGCTTTCTTTAAGGAAATTTCATAATCCCTTTGAATTTTCTTCATTTCATTCTCAAAAATATGCAACTAATTCATGACTCTAGTTAACTTATATGTTGGGTCTTTAGAATCTACTTGTACTACAATAGTACAAACATGAGAATTAATTTTCTGTTGCAAAATAGAATTGATTTCCTTCAGCTTGGTGATTTCATAATTCCTCTACACAAGTTCATCAATCAATGATTCTTTTTATTTTTCTAATTGTGCTACTTCTAAAGCCATTGAATGCTCTATGGAGGGCATCTTCAATTTCTTCCTCAACACCTAGATTTCTGTCTTAGCTCCTAGCAACAACTTTTGAACAGTAATTCTATTCTCTGGATTAACCCCAATCTTAACAATCAATTTATTTAATTCTTCATTTTGAGTGGTTAAATCTCTAGAATATGATTTTTCTAATTTTAATTGATTAACCACTTTCTCAAATAAATTCTCAGCCCTACTAGCAGCCAAGGAAGTTTTTTTCAAATCACAATAAATTAGTTCACAAGAATGCCTATGCAAGTTGATTTTATCAAGCAGCGAAATTTCTCTAACATTTACTCTGAAATTGATAGTGTTGAAACCTAATGAACAAGACACCGTTAAAGCAGAAGGGTGAGAGAAAACTAGTTTGAGATGATTTCTCTTCAAATCCATAGCACAAAGAAGTCTAGTTTGATAATATGATATGAACTAAGCCTCCACATGAGATTCCATGATTTCTTTAACCTTCATGTTATTTTCTTCAATCTAAGAATACAACTACTTTATCATTGAAACAGAGCTCTGGCAAGTCTCTTCTGGAACAAGAGAAGATGGTGTACAAATAACCTCTCCTAATTGTAATTGGAAACTTGAAATAGATGATGAACTTCCTCCCTCAAATAGCTTAACTCTTTTAGTACTCATATATATTTCCTCTTTCAAGTCAATGACATCTTAACTGCCTCTCTTTAAAGTCTTCTCACTTTGATGAGGAGTTTCAATTTTCACCCCTCCTCACAAAGTGGTTTGTCCTTCATTTGCTAGCTTCTCAATATCTAGTAGAGCTTCATGTACATAGGGAGCATAAGCATTTTCCACTCTCCTATTTGAAATGATATGGTGAGGGTCATATGCCCATTTCTCACCCAACTACAAATTCATACCTTCAAGAACTTTTTGCACTTCTCCTATAGCTTGCCTCTTATTTACAACAAAAGGTCCCACTGTCTTCGATTATCTAAATAGGTGCCCCTTCTTTGCTAGAATAAAATGTACTTGATCCACATTCAAACTCTACCTGATGAATTCCAATGAAAACAATCTCATAGGCACAAATGTAGGCAGCCTATATGGGGGAACTTCTTCTCCATATAATCTAATTTCTGCATAATCTTCAAATAGAAACCAAACACCTACTTTAACATCCTTACTAAGTTGTAGGAAAGGCTGGGACTTTGGCAATATGCAAGGTGAAGGAGATTTGTTTATAATTGAGTAAGAAATTGATAAAAAGGAAGTGGTAAAGTACATCAAGTGATCTAGGAAGATCTTGTCAGATTCGTTGCACAGGTTCATCGTCAATGTACAGTGTCGTCGTTAGCAATTCAGTTTGGTGTCATTCAGTTTTGACATTGTTGATTATGGTTAAGGTATCCAGGTGATGTTTATGGTTTTTCATGGTGTTCACCTAGTTGTCTACAAGTGTTCATCGTCAGTTCCTCCAGGGTGATCATTGACGTGGGGTTTGTCTTCGCTTTTGCAAGGGTTGATTGTCTATATAGGTTGTCGTCTTGTGATGTTGATACAAATGTCACTTTGTCACGAAGTGATGTACATGGGTTATTTTTAAATCAAAATGATGTAAAATCTAACCTAATAACATTATAAACCTATGCAACAAACCTATGCTAAAAATCCAGGTATTAAAGCATCAAAACCTAAGTTATAGACCTAGAACCCTAAGTTCTAAACCTATCAAACCTATCGCATTGCAAACTATGTATAAAAACCTAATTTCCTAAGTCTAAACCCATATAATAACCCTCGAGCTATGAAATATGTTAAAACATATAAAACACTACAAAATAAAATACACGGTCCTAAACTGCTAACCGTAATCGCGTTGGAACCACGATGGGTTAAGGTGCATGTGAGTGGATATGATTAACCATAATCAGCCTTCACCGCGAGCACAGATAGCAGTTGGCGAAGTCGCATTAACCGCATCGACGTGTACATGTGAGTGGGTAAAGTAGTTAACCGTAGTCTTGGAGATAACCGCAGTCCCTAACTGAATCAAAATCGCAACGGTCAAAGGTAGTTGTCACATGTTGTGGAAAGACCGTGATGGTAGCTGTAATCGCTAGGCAGATAAGCCACTAGGTGGTAGTGAGACAGTCGACCACCAAGAGAACCAGCTATTCACATGGAAACAATTACTCAGTGCACAGTCAACCTAACCACCAACGATTCTATTTTTAGTATATGGTTATATTTGGCTTTTTGCGAAGTTTGTTAAAACAAATTAAATCAAAGACCATGGCCTAATGACCCTAAGTGTCATTTCATGGTTAGACCGAAACCTCAAACCCTTCAATTCGGTACATTCATGTCATGTTTAGTCCAAAGGAATTCACATGTACCTGCAGGCCTATAAGAGGCAGTTTTTGTTCATTGAACAAAAAAGGGGAGTGATTTTGGTTTTTGTATGCAGATTCTGGAGGTTAGAGGCTATTTTTTTCAGTGTAACAGGAGCATCTCGAGTCAGAATCGGGAACTGTGATAGGCTTTGGAAATCTAGTTCAGAGAGCTTCCTTATGTCAGTGATCAGAAGTTCATGTGTGCACATTCAGTCTGGTCAATTCTCTATGTAATCGACCTCTTATGTTTCAATCCTAATAAAGCGGTCACCCATCTTGAAAGTAGACCCGGAGACGTAGTCCATCAAGGACGAACTCCGTAATCAATTTTGTTGTCTGGTATCACTGTGTATTTGCTGTTTTCACTTCTGTTATGCATCTTACTTATGTTTAATCAACTGTCGTAAAGTATTTCTTCTCAAGTAGTTTCCTTGATTTCTGCACTTTCAGTTAACAATCAATTCAATAATGGCTAATCAATTCTACTTCAGTTTTAACATATGATCATTTCAAATCATATAATTTGGTATCAAAGAAGGTTTCATTTGTAGTATTTTCCATTGAATGTTAACTAGGTCAAAGTCGCAACGATGAGAAGGAATCCTTGAGCAGATTGATCCAAAGATCAGAAAGTGACGAGTCGTTCATAAGTCAACCATGACAAGATTTGATGCAGGTGAAAACACTGAAACTAAGATGAGTGATCAACAGTTTTAGCAAGCATTATTGACTATGCAGCAGATGTTGGGAGAATTCTATGAAGACAAGAATGCGAGAGATGCAGCTTCTTCTTCAAAGACATCGAAGAAGGACAAAGGTAAATGCAAGTTTGATAAACCACCTTCACCTCTATCATCTCCATCATCATCATCATCATCTTCTTCTTCCAGTGAAGAATCTGAAATAGAAAAGAAACCTAAGAAAACATCTCTTTTGAAACTTGATGTAAAATTTGAATTACCTATTTATGCTGGTGAAATGAATCCTAAAAAGTTAGATAACTGGATTAAGTAGATAGAAGTGTATTGTCGTATTTAGAACATCTCTAACAATAAAACAAAAATTCAGTTAGCTACACTTAGAATGGGGGGAGCATCTTTAATGTGGTGGGAAAGTAAAACTCGGATAGATGTAAAATGAAAAGGAAAAGTCATCTCTTCATGGTCTAAGATTTTAAAATCTCTTAGGAAACAATTCTATCCTTTCGGATACATGCAACAAGATGTTATTTATTGGCAGCATTTGAGGCAAGGTAAAGGGCAGAGTGTTCAGGAGTTTACTCAGAAATTCAGAAAGAAAGCATTGGCGCTTGGTATTTCATTGGATACACATGAAACTTTATTAAAATACATCGACAGTTTACATTCATATCTGCAGCATACATTATTGATGTTTAATCCTGATGATTTTGATGAAGTGTGTGTTCAGGCCATACATATTGAATCAAGTGGCAGACCATTCAAGTTTTCATCACAGTCATCCAAAGAGTTGGAAATCAAAGATTCCAATGACAGTAAGGGGAAGAATAATTCGAAGAGGAAGAAATTAGCGATAGCTCAGAAGGAAAGACCTACTTGTTCTCATTGCGAGAGAATCGGTCATGATGAATCTAAGTGTTGGAAACTTCATCCAGAACTTAAGCTCGAAAATTTCCTTAAGGAGAAAGATTAAAAGAAGGCAATTGCAGCAGTCCAACAAGATCTAGGTTCATATTCAGGTTATGAAAGGAGGATAACTGTTATGGTTACAATAGGTAAAACTTCTGACACTGGTTCAAGTTCGAATACTATTGCATCTTCATCAAACATAAATCCTTCAAATGAGGATAAAAGAGTTGAATTGCTTAACATAAGGATAAATTCTAAGCATACAAAGATAAATACAATGTTTGATAGTGGATCACAGGCCAATCTAATATCTGAATATTTAGTTAAGAGTTTGGCTTGGAAACACAAAATCATCCAAGACCTTACCCATTAGGATGGCTAAATAAATCAAATCAGATAAAATTCACCAAACAATGTCGATTAAGATTTTCCATTACAGCTAATTACATTGATGAAGTGGAATTAGATGTGGTTCAAGTAGACATATGCGGATTTGTCTTAAGAAGTCCTTATCTTTATGATCATAATGCAGTATTTTACAGGAGAGAGCATAATTATCACCTTAAGAAAGATGGGGTTGAATTTATTGTCAGGGCACATCAAAACAAAAATCATTTGAATATTGTTTCTAATCATATAAATCGATTAATAACTTCAAATAAAAGATTTGTAATCATGTGTGTAAAGGAACAACATAAGAGTCGATAGGATGTTTGTTCAAGTTATGAGTCCCAGTTTAAAGATAGTTTGATCAAAGAGATAGAAACTATTCCAGTTCTATGTAAAACCAAACATATTACTCATAAGTAGGGAATACAACATGAATTACAGTTTGTGCCTAAAGCTCCTCTTCCTAATGTCAAAATGAATCAATTCAGTCCAAGTTTGGAAATTAAGAGTTACAGGGATACAGGTCAGTGTTGGGGAAAGTCAGTGTTACATTTCTTTTGTATTGTGTCAACATTTCATGTTTCAAACAGTTTGGAAACCTCTTTTCAAGTGGAGAGGAAACCTATTTGTTTTCATATCAAATCCTTTTCTAAATCAGTGTCAAAGTATCTAAGGGAAACTTATGCATCAAAGGAAAGTGCTAATCAATGGAAACATCATTTAATGAATAAGGAAAAAGTGATTCAAATAAATCAATAGCTAATTCAATAATTTAAAATTCAAACTAAGTTGCAACAGTTTTCATCTTACAATTTGATGGCTTATGGTAGCAAGTTCACTTAGTAACCAGGAAGTAGGAAAGTATGTCAAGTCAAGTAGCTGGTTTGATGTCAAAAAAACCTTTGATTGTCTTTGTTATTCCACAAAATAGATTGTTAATACATGTTGATGGTATTGAAAAATATCCAGTAGAGATTGTTTTCGAAGATGATTATGAATCACTAACTCATGGTATTTCATGGAAAGAAATCAATTGCCATGCTCATAACAGGTTGTTTGACCATCGTCGCAAGTTGTTCATACTGCAGATGGATGGAACAGGTCACCGACTCAAAATGTGCCATGGTTAGCATCATCAAGATCATCACTCGCATGTGATTGATCGAACGTATTCGTACATCATCAGGTCAAGGTGGAAAATGAGGGAGCTCTACCCTCATTGACTATTTTTTTAGTCAAACTTTTGTGGTCCAAAATATTTCAAGTGGAGAGGATTGATCCAGGAGGATCTCGTCAGATCAATTGCACAGGTTCATCATCAGTGTACAGTGTCGTCGTCAGCAATTCAGTCTGGTGTCGTTCAGTTTCGACAATGTTGATTATGGTTCAGGTTATCCAAGTGATGTTTATGGTTTTTCATGGTGTTCAGTTGATATGGTGTGTACCTAGTTGTCGACAAGTGTTCATCGTTAGTTCCGCCAGGGTGATCATCGACATGGGGTTTGTCTTCCCTTTTGCAAGGGTTGATTATCGATATAGGTTGTCGTCCTGTGATGTTGATACAAATGTCACTTTGTGACGAAGTGATGTACATGGGTTATTTTTAAATCAAAATGATGTAAAATATAACCTAATAACATTATAAACCTATGCAACAAACCTATGCTAAAAATCCATGTATTAAACCATCAAAACCTAAGTTCTAGACCTAGAACCCTAAGTTCTAAACCTATCAAACCTATCGCAATGCAAACTATGTATAAAAACCTAATTTCCTAAGTCTAAACCCATATAATAACCCTCGGGCTATGAAATATGTTAAAACACATAAAACATTACAAAATAAAATACACAGTCCTAAACCACTAACCGTAACCACGTCGAAACCGCGAGGAGTTAAGGCTCATGTGAATGGATATGATTAACCGTAGTCAGCGTTCACCGTGAGCGAGGATAGCGGTTGGCGGAGTCAAATTAACTGCATCGATGTGTACATATGAGCGGGTAAAGGATTAAACCGTCGGCTTGGAGATAACCGCAATCCCTAACTGCATCGGAATCACAACGGTTGGAGGTAGTTGTCACATGCTACGGAAAGACCGCGATGGTAGCTATAATCGTTGGGAAGATAAGGCACTAGGTGGCAGTCAGACAGTCGACCACCAAGAGAACCATTTGTTCACATGGAAACAGTTAGCCAGAGTGCAGTCAACCTAACCACCAGCAGTTCTATTTTTAATATATTGTTATATTTGGGTTTTTGCGAAGTTTGTTAAAACAAATTAAATCAAAGACCATGGCCTAATGACCCTCAGTGTCATTTCATGGTTAGACCAAACCTCAAACCCTTCAATTCAGTAAATTCATGCCATGTTTAGTCCAAAGGAGTTCACATGTACCTGCAGGCCTATAAGAGGCAGTTTTTGTTCATTGAACAAAAAAGGGGAGTGAATTTGGTTTTTGTATGTAGATTATGGAGGTTAGAGGTTTTTTTTGTTTTCAGTGTAACAGGAGCATCTGGCGTCGGAATCGGGAACCATGACAGGTGTTGGAAAGTTGCTTCAGAGAGATTCCTTATGACAGTGATCAAAAGTGCCTGTGTGCACATTCAGTCTGGTCAATTCTCTATGTAATCGACCTATTATGTTTCAATCCTAATAAAGGTCGCCCATCTTGAAAGTAGACCAGGAGACGTAGTCCATCAGGGACGAACTCCGTAATCAATTTTGTTGTTTGGTATCGCTATGTTTTTGCTATTTTCACTTCTATTATATATCTTACTTATGTTTAATTAGTTTTCGTAAAGTCTTTCTTCTCAAGCAGTTTCCTCGATTTCCGCACTTTCAGTTAACAATCAATTCAATAATGGCTAATCAATTCTACTTCAGTTTTAACTTACGATCATTTCAAATCACCAAGCCCTCATTATTTATAGTGCTTCTTACCACATCATTCCAAAATACCACTAATTGTTTATCCTTGTGAGGATCGATGATATTCAATTCCAGGTGCATGAATATTTCAACATGAGTATACAAGAAGAGATAAGTAATTAGAGAAGGGAATCTGAAACATCCAGTGGGTGAAAGGTCAATCAATTGAGAATTAACCATTTTCTCCCAGAAAGAAGGCATGTCAAAAAAATTTGCAGGGCTCAACATCAGAGTGAACATCCATAGGATAGCCTTGTCAATAATATTTGTATCTTCCCTTCATAAGATTTTTGCAAGAATTTAAAGGATAGCTCTAACCTCCATGGTAAAAGTATCCAAAGTAAAATGAGTAAGCTCCATTTGAAAATGCTTCCCAGCAGGCATTAAAAACAAAGCCATTTAAGCACAATTAGAGGAAAATAAGTATTGAAAAGTACAAAACATAGTTTCTTCTAAGAGAGGAGTGTAAGAACTTGAGGAAGGAGAACATAATTCTTATTGAATCAAAAGGGAAGACACCTGAAAAATATTTTCACCTAATGTGTTCATGACAAAACTTTTTTGAGGATAGAGGGCAGAGACCAGCCAATATATATATATATATATATATATATATATATATATATATATATATATATATATATATATATATATATATATATATTAGGAACACATGGGTTTGAGGAATCATGGAAGCTAAAACACATGACCTTAGAGTAGTAGCATATACAGGAGACTCAGCTTGGTTAAGAAGAACATGCTAGTAAATTTCTATGTAATTAATTGACAAAACTGGTTGAAATATATTCTCTTGAGTGTAAATCAATTGAATATGGGAAGAACTTGCTAAGACAAATTTCTTCGACATTTTGATAATCTTTGATGTTCAAAGATTTCGCATGAATACCTGAGTAGTGGTGGGTAATTATGACTGGAGTTGAAACTTGTACAATTAGATCCATGGAATCAAGAGCAAAGGACAATGGTAAATATTGTGTAAAGAAACGAGATTTTATAGAGGAAATGGAACAACGGGTGGAAAAAATGGAATTAAAATGTGAACGTGGGAAATTTGAACAGTGACATGGTGACAAGATGGCTGATGAGCTGGCGGATGACATGGAAAATGAGGTGGAAGAGGAGTATGATGGCAAGTGGTGATAGAGTAGTGGCAGAGCAGCTAGATCGTAACCATGCTCCCTTGCCGACGTAACACACTCACTTTTCAACGTAATACGGGGGCAGACTCCTATACGGAGGAAACCTGATGGAGTCCCCCTATAACCATTATGAACTTTTGATCTGCAGTCAGAGAAGATCTTGAAAAGTATTTACAGGGGCACTCGGAGCGCTAACCATCAGGCATGTAGTGTCTTCATATTTTCTCCATCCGATGGGTCCCGCCCACATTCTCCATCGTATTTGAGAATGTAATCGATATTTAACATCTTTGAATTTGTTGTTGTTGACTTTAATATATAGGGACCCACCTGCTTTATGCTTAAGTCTACATTAGGATTTAATTAGTGCAACTTTATCCACCATCATACATTAATCAAAATTCAAGACCAAAATTTTTTTGCCTTTTGATTTTCTTTTTCTTTTGTTTATATATGTATATCTATCTATATATATATATATATATATATATATATATATATATATATATATATATATATATATATATATAGATATATATATATATATATATATATATATATATATATATATATATATATAGATATATATATATATACATTTTCTTTTGAACACAAAGAAAAGTAAAATGAGCTACAACAAGCAGTGTGTTTTGTTTACAATAGTCATGTTGGTTGTAGCTGTCATTGAACACTGAGAACAGTGTTCCCCCAAGGGGGAGGGTTTTGTAACAACCCTAGTGAAAATTCCATGTAAATAAAATTTAATAAAGGAAAAATAATAACCACAGTTATGGGACACTTATTCCAAGCTGAATGTTGGGAAAAACATCCTAGTGTGGGTGTTCATTTGGTTTATTATGGCTAAGTAAATTGGCAAAGGAAATGGCAAAGGATTTGGAAAGGAAAAATGGAATTAATTGGCATTTTATTTATGAAAATAATGGAAATTAGGAGAAAATGAAGGTGAAAGGTCATAGTTTGCATGTGAGAAGGAAAATGAAGGAAAATAATGGAAATTTGAAGAAAATAGAGGCCTCATTAATAAAAAGGATTATGCAGATCAGTTGGTACCTTTTGTCAATTCAGTTTTGGAGCTCTCTCTCTATTCTCTCTCTCTCACTCTTGGACACTTAGAGTTTTCTTGGAGCACTTCAGCATTAGATCAAGAAGAGAAAAGAAGGAAAAGTAAAGTAAGGATCAAGCAAGGAAGGGCAGGATTTAGCAGCTATAGCAGGATTATTTGCAGGTATCGATTTGCATGTGTGATTTCCTTACTAGATTTAGCATGCATGGTTATGCATGTGTGTTCTTGGTTCTCTTGTTGTCATGGACATGGGTTTTTCTAGGTGTGGCAATATTTTTCAGCCTAGCCTTGTCATTTCCATATAGCCATGGTGTGATGGTTTCTCATGTTTTTGGTTGAGTTGGATTGCCAGATGGATTCAAAATTGAGTGAGGTGGTCTTCGAAATAAATAACATTTGGCCTAGTGACCCGTGAACCAAACTATGGGTTGCAGTAAAGTTGTATTTTGTGTTACCTTGGTGGGCCTATATTGTTGTTTGGAAAAGTATCTACTCAGAATGCCCCTATCCCACTCTAAGGTGTGACAGAGCCTTAGCAACAAATAAGGAAAACTACTTTCGTATTCTTCTTTATGAAATGTAAACGAAGAGGAAGGATGAACTAACCTGTGTCTTGCGCTAGTTTGTTGATCCAATCGCTCTCCTCTTTGTTTGCTTCCCGCTACCTGCTCCCTTACTTGCCCAGCTTCACCAAGTTCCTGCAAGATCACAGAAGAGGAAAACTACACAAAGACATAGATTTACATTCATAAATAGCTTAGGATCAGATTTAAGCTAAACATGCAAATATAACAAAACATCATTGATACACAAGCATGTAGGAGAAACTCAAATAGTTTTATTGATATAATAAGTAGATCCAAGAGGAGATACAACCAAGTGAGTCCCGATCCAGCATCTACCTCCCAGCAAAGGAATCCATCCTTCACCTCCAACAAAGCATAAATCACCCAATGCACTAATCTCAATCTCAAAACCAACAACAATTCTCTGCAAAGTACCAAATTCTAGCCTCTGGATCTCTGGGATGAGGGATCCATATATAGATGTATGCAAAGAGGATGAGTCAGCTTATGTTTTGACTTGTGGCTTCTCTCTGTCAATTCTTGCTTCCACTTGGAGACTGAGAGCCTCTTACTCATCCTTGGTCGAACTCAGTGAGGCAAGTGTCATTGGGGAAGATTCTGGAAGCTTCTATTGTCTGTCCACCTCGCGGAATGACACTGCCATTTGTCATTTCCCGCTCAGCGCACCCTGGTAGTGCATTTAGGTGCGTTGCAACGCACCTAGCTAGTGTACTGGGGTGCTATGCAACGCAGGTAGCTAGTGGAGCAGCTGAAATGATCCTGATTTGACTGATTCTGAGTAGTTTCTGGTGGAGAAATTTTGGGAGAAGCTGTAATTGGTTGACCTCGTTCCTTTAGGGGTAGGAACAACACTTTTAGGGACTTTGGATCCCTTGGATTATGGACATTTCATGCTTAAAGCTGTAAGGCACAAAATTTCTATAACAGTTGCCCCCTAAAGTATGAGGTCGTTTATCGGGTGAAATGCTTTATTAGGAGGATCCGAAGTTCTTTCAATGCTGGGAGGAGACCTATAATAAGATACAATACAATACATCATCTTCATACTATTTTCATGATGTAGCTGAGGCGGGCATTCCCATGCTCAGCTTTATAAATTCATTTTTATGTACATAGGACACACAATCGTCTGATGGTAGACGGATGATCCTGATGAAGTCATCATCCTTTTGGTAGGATGATTATCTGTGCTGCAATGCTGTACATGTCAATGTTTTTATCTTTCCTGAATATATATCGCAGCCCGGATGGATGAAACTAGATCCGGGGTCTTCAATCTCGTCCGATCTTCACTCTAAGTACAAGTTGATCCATGTGAGAAATGTTTTGAAGTTGAACATGGAAAGACATTGCTTGATTACCAGTCGATGATGTAAACTGTTAACAAGCGCGAGAGGAATCACCGATAAGGATGATGACCCTCAAGGTACTGCAGTACAATTCACGTGGTGTGAATAAAGGACTTGGCGTCGAACACCATGCAAAATCTTTCGGTCGAAGGTCATTGATGTATACCTATCGCCAGAAGTGAGAAACTTGCCATTGAGGTATGCAAGCTTCAAAGTATTGAATGGGGTGTTCCTAGATCAACTTCTCGGATAACAAGCTGATGTCGACAAGAAGCGATCCATCAAAGGAGGGCCTTGATGTATCCCACATCAATGACACGGAACAGAGCAAATGATTTTGATGGAGGTGAAAACGATCTGGTGATATATGGTTCAGGGTGGCGGTCATGAAAGAATGAAGTATAGTGTATGGTAGTGGATGGGACACAGGTGACTTCTCTGGATGACTTCTCTTGAACATGTCGGCGACACTTATGTGATGGATCGGTAGCATTTACCCCAAATGTGGATGGTATGGCGTGACCATGGTGATGTGACCGGTGAATGAAAACAACCCAACCCGACTCAGGCACGGAGAGGAAGTGTCATGTTCAAGAGCGACTTGCTACCAATAAATATTCTTTGAGTTTCTTCCCAATTTTTCCCTAGTCATTGTTGACCAGTACCTCTTTATTTTTGTCAAGCTTGAGGAGGATAGCATGTGCTTGTTCTATAATTTGCCCTTCGGGCAAACCCATCGCTATGTTTTAACGAGCCTAGCGATAGTGAAACTCGTTCTCGTCTAAAGACAAGTTTGTCGCTATTAATCTTTTTAACGAGTCTAACGACAAAGATAACTCGATCCTTTTCATTTTTAGAGAGTCTGAAAAGGTACGTAAAGGTAACTCCGAAATTCCTTTTTCGTCATCTAATCCCTTAAGTCTGAAAAAGTATAAAACAATACAGAAGGGATGAATTTTCGATAGTTTTAACGAGCTGAACAAAACAAGCGCTCGATCTTTTTGTGCAATAATCCCTCAGGTCCAAAAATATTAAAATCTAGAGGAGGGATAGCACTTCCGGTCGCTTTAACGAGCTGGAAGGCCAAAACTCGGCAATCTTTTCATATTTTACGAGTCAGTTGAAAAGAGCTTAAAGAAGACTCGTCTTTTGAGGAACGAGTGATAAAATGGGTAGCAGCTGATTCCAGGTAAGGTTTGGAATTTTCCAATCACGGCAGTGTCACAAGGATGGCTAGTGAAATCACTCTTCGCAGCTGTTCCTCAAAATGGGTAAACAATCAAATGGAGGTGAATGATCGGCCAATGGAAAAGTGGAGGTGACGGTGCAAACACGACCAAGGCTTTAATGGCTGAAAATGCTTCATTCACGGTGGTTATTTACCGGAGGATAGTTCATTTTTTAATGAGCTTAAACGCGGGTGGAAACATTTGCTCGGTCTTATGTTTATTTTTTAACGAGCTTGAACTATGCACTAAAACTGCTCGATCTTATGTTTATTTTTTAATGAGCTTGAACTATGCGCTAAAACTGCTCGATTAATCCAGTCATATGATAAGAATGTCTCATCGAAGATGCCATTTTTTTATGGAGCTTGCACCTTACAAAGATTTGCCCCGCATCCTTTCTTTATGCAAGTTAGGAAACGACTAATCCAAAAAACAGATAAATAACCACTCTTTGCTTGCAGTCCAAAAGGTTTGCATGCCCCCAGGTATAAAGTACGATTTCAAGGTTACCCCTCAATTTGCAGATAAAACATTTGTTCTATCAGGAAAGGCCTACCTCTTACAGGTTGCCAAAGATTGCTCTATTCGTGGTGCAAATAAAACACTTCCTCAGTGAAATCTACCGAGATAGACAAAGGTGAGTGACAATGAGCGCTAAACACATAACTTTGACAAGAGAATCTTTTTCTAGAATAACCCCTCTTCCACTGACAGACGGGGTACAGACTAGTCATATTCTACAGCGGAAACCTACCCTATACCCAAAGTTTTCCTGCCGAAGCAGACCAGGACGCATGCCCCCTGGGTTTCAACTTCTGCCTTAATGGCAGCGGCTTTCTTGGGGTGCACCTGCCTGAGCCGTTGTCGTACCGGTTTGACATCTGGATACATCTTAATTTCGTGTTCAACGATACTCGAGTCAATGCCTGGCATTTCATCATATGACCAAGCAAAGACATCTCTGAATTCGCGAAACAGAGCATTGTATATTTCCAGTTCTGAAGGAGAACAACATTTGCCGACATAAATATTCTCTACAACATCCGTTTTAGTCGAGATATTTATGGCTATAGTCTTTTTAATGTTGGATAAGTTTCGCTCGGAATCCACCGTATTTATAGTATTCGATAGGAATTCAAAAACTGAAGGATGATAAAGGTCATCTTGAGTATCTTCTTCACAATCCGGAAGAAGGGAACGATGGTGGAAATCACTCCATGGGGCTCCTTCAATCAACATTGATTGTACAATTCCTTCGTCGGTTCCATGCACTCGCGACCAAGGATCTGAAGGGATACCATATTCTCTAGACCTATCTACCTAAACGCTTGATGAGAGTTGATTCGGGTTTGCCTCCCATGCTAGAAACATTGATTTCTATAGTATTTCTATTGGGCTTGGGGACAAAACCATTGCATGATCCATGTTGATATCGTTTTCTGAGATCTTTGTGGAAGATATCATATTGTAGGTTCCTATCGACGCTACTTCCGCCAGATTGATTGGAGGTGGAAGAGCGAAAGTTCCCATTAGTATAGGATCTTTTAGTAGGCCTACTCTGATACTCTGAAGTGAATGGGGGCTTCCATGGATCATGGGAATGCTTCCTGTAACTTGTGAACCATTGGGGAGGAAGTTTTGTTGGTCGACGATTGTAATCCCCCCTTGAAAGGGAAACACAATCTTTCTAAAATAGGTCGACACAACAGCTGCCATGGCATATATCCACGGTCTTCCTAGTAGGATGTTGTAATCAAGATTCCCATCGATGACTTCAACATCTATTTCTACTGTTTTCCCTCCTAGTTCAACTTTCAAGTTATTTAGGATACCATATGGGGTATATGTCCTTCCGTCGAATGCTTTTAACGTCGTCGAAGATCGCGACAAGGTTGGAGATCCTAAAGTTTTCCAGCAACTCATCGACATAATACATGTAGATGCCCCCTCATCAATAATTGTTCGATGAACAGTTTTGTTGAGGGCTTTCACTTGAACAAGGAAAGCTAGTTGAGCTGGTAACTGAGGATCATATCCTTTGTGGTCGAAGGATACAAGATTGGAATCCTTAGGATCTATCCCACCAATGGCTGATAACAAAGCCTGCCTTTGGGATGGGCAATTTTGTAGTACTTCAAGAGTCGACATAGCGGATGGCGATTGGGCCAAATCTTCCACTATGTTATAATGCTGCGCCGCTCTAGCGCGAGGATTAAATGTCGACTTGTGTACTACTCCCTTTGGTGGTTTTATTGTCAATTCAGGGATGGTGGGTGGTACAACTTCTCTCGAAGTTGTTGTCGAACTACTTGGTTGATCTTTATCCTTGTCGTTCGACAGCTGCGGATTCCCGTAATCTTTGTTCCTTGTCGAAATCAAAGCATCATTTTGCTTTTTTGAAACGGACAACATTAGCACTTGAGACGGGGAAGCATTTCCACTATCAACCAGATTTGTTCCTGGATTTGGAAACGGATCAGTTAACACAGCTGAGGTTTTCGAACTCTTAAAGAATCTTTTAAGCTCAGCTTTGTATGGACATTCTTTCGTCCAATGATCCTCATCACATATTTGACACCCTGAGGGGGGTTTCCTATTTCCAGGAGGGTTTGAAGAAGTTTTTTCAGGAGATGACTCATCCTGTTTCTTCTTCTTCCCTTTGCTTTGTTTCTTATTGCTTCCTGGTTGTTTGGTTTCTTTGACCTTATCTATTGATACGGCATTTACTTCCGAAGCAAGAATTTCGTTTTTTGCATTTTGATCTGAAATCTTACAGGATTTCGTAGCCTTTGTCGATTTCGCGTTTGTCGTGCCAATCACGCCATCGCCGGCGTGAGAGTCATTGTTTGATTTAGGAGGAGGAGGAATTGAGGATTCCGGTCTAGGGACGTCGGGTATTTTGTCGTAGAGCGTGCCAGACTGAGTATAGATCAAGTCCAGATATTCTGCACGAGCTATAACTTGCTCTTCCATTACGACTCCCCCCTTTACCACATCTTCCGTGATGGAAGGTAGTAAAGACTTGATAAACCATTCAGCTAATAGCTGATCGGGAATGTATGTTTTTACCATCCTACGACGACGACGCCACTCATGTATATGATCAAATATGTGAGTGGCCGTTGTCTATTTGAAGTTGGTGAGGAGTTCCGTTCCCATTTCGTACCTTATCGGTAATTGAAAATGGGTTAAAAAGGTTGTGGCTAAGGTACTGAAGTTGTCGAATGAAGCTCTAGGCAATTCAATATACCATTTTTCCGCTGGACCCGTTAACGTCCTCTGAAAAAGGCGAAGCCTTATCGAATCATTGTTTACCTGGATTTCCATTAAATTTAGGAATATCTGATGGAATTTTATGAGGGATCGCTGGCCACCAAGGGGCGTAAGCAATTCGATCGTTTGTTAACCGGTGTAAATCAGGTAACTCTAAAGTTGCCACGAATGGTAACTGTTGATTCAGGTTAGGTGAAGCATACCCAGGATATGATGGAATTTCCTGAGCAGTTGGCCTTTGCATACTAGCATAATGCAGTTGATGCTGGTATGATTGATAAGGTTGGTGGACATGACCATTGTAAAATGGTTGATTTTGACCATTTTGAATGTACGGTTGTCCACTGTTTGCAAAGATCTGCTGCTCAGAACCTTGGTATACTTGTTGGAATTGTGGTTGTTGGTATTGCACCAGCCACGGTTGTGAAGCCATGTTCTGTTGTGCTATACTAACTGTTGGACCAAGGTGTGGGGTAATTGTACTCGTTTGGACCTGTGTCGCCCCACCAGTTGGCAATTGTGGTTGAGTCACAGGGTCAAGGGGCTGTTGCATTACAACCTAAGAAATCTGAGGTTGACATACAACAGGCAGCGTTTGAACTTGTGACACTGTCATAAAAGCCGGTGTAGTAGGTATATTCGACACAGGTACGCATTGTTGCATCGAATATACAACCCTTGGTTGTTGGGGTAGTATAGGTACCCAACCACTTGATGTAACTCCAGTATAACCTGAATACTGTTGTGAACTCCCGTATGGATATCTTCCCGGAGGTGGTAATGAAAGGGCGTACTGCCCCCCATACGGTGGTAATCCAGAACTAAAGGGAATTGTTTGCCCTTGGGGACCGGACTGCCCAAATTGACCTCCAAATGGATCAATTTGTTGAGATTCGACATAAGAGTTCCCGGGTATAATTCTGGATGAACAAACAGGAATGGACCAGACTGTCGAAATAGCCCCTGGATGGACTCCTTCTAGCGGTTGTGAGCTAGTCGGGACAGATGGTACGCCGGCGAACATTGTCGGAGTGACGGCAGGGAGTTCTGTTGTCGCTGTGTCAGTCGACACAGTCCTAGATGTTGACAGTTGTTCAGACATTTGGAGTCTATCCAAAAGATTACCTAGCGATTCTACAAGAACTTCTACTGGTGGTAGACCAACTTCTGATGAAGAAGGAAATAGAGTGACCCCGACTCCAAAGTGCGTTGGAGTACTTGTTTGAGGATCTTCTACAATTTCTTTAATCGCAATCAAACCAGGTGGAAGAGGAAGACTGTCAGGTCCGTAAAATATTTCTGGTGCCGAAGAAGGGGTTGAATCGACAGCGACAGATGTTTGAAGAGCAAGACTCTCTGAACCGGTTGCAGATGGAACTGGTTCGGTAACACAAGTGTTTACTCTCAGACTAGGATCAGTATCACTGCCCCTCTGTGGCTGTTGAACTTCTTCTATAGAGGTAGGGTTTCCAGAAATGTTTGGAGTAACTGGAATCTCGGATGTTGTTGGAACACTTGTTCTAACTTTAATAGGAGATTTCGAACCAGTTAAACGAGTTCGCTTTGTCCGTACTGTTTTCGATTCCGGAGACAAAGACGGTTGACTCGTAAGCCTCCGCAAACAACGGGGTTTCAATTGACTTTCTTCCACGATTGTGGATTACTCGATCAACTAAAATACAAAAGGGGAAATACGTTTCCGAATTAAATGAATTTTAGACGCTTTAGACACAACTTGTTTTTTCAATTTTAAAGAGTCGAGAAAAAACAAAAGATGACTCTAGTCTCCTTCGATTTTTAATGAGCCTGAAGTGACAAGTGCTCACATGGACCTTTTCTGTTAAGGAGTCTGAAAAGGAACGAAAGGGACTGCTCTGGAGATCTAGGTAGAGGGTGTGCCAAACCAATCGCAAAACCGCAGAATACTTTTTAGGGTACGGGCGGTCAATCTTCCCGAATGCTGTGTTCAGTGCATTGCGATCAGTAGGGCGGCCGACAGGGCTTCCTATGGATAAAGGTTTTATGCCTATAGGGGTCTCCCAATATATACTCGACGGTACGTGGGAGCACAATCCGTACTGGCACTTATCGTCTCACAGTGGAGGAATCACCCAACCATCAGTGAGGACAACAGTTACCAGGCTTTACGACGTCGGAACACGTCTCTAGCCTAGACCTCTATGTTGTGCGTTAAGTTCCAAAGCGTTGTTAGATTCATTCGATTTATTTTAAGTTGATCTTTCTTAGAAGTTTTCCTTTTTGGATTACCACGAGATGTAGATGTAATTCCTAAATGCAATCTAAAGATGATAAGCAAGCTTTTATCTCTTTTCAACAATGAAAATCCTAGCTACAAGGGGAAAAGAAAGACACAATCTTTTCTCAAAGAGCAAAGAGCACACTGTAAATGCACTTTTCCTAAATCAAACCATACAAACTATCAATATGCAAATGCACATATGCATGTATTTGTTTTCACTTTCTTAATATTGATGCCTAAAAAGAAAGTTGTTGTACAAATTTGAATTCGATTTCAAGTGAAAAACACAAACAAGCTTCTTTTCAAAATCAAAAAAGTAGAGACGATTACGACACTTTATGATTTTGAAGTGAAAGTTTGTTTCGACACTAGAAATTCACAAATTCAAACCAAAGACAAAAGTAAAAGCGTAATCAACTGTCAACAGCAAACAAACTTTCTCCTAAGATCAAAACGACACTTACGACAGATCTAGATCTAAGGGCGACAGTATGACCAGTTCACTTTTGCAATGGGAAACTGTAAATGATGTAACAAATACACAAAAACAAATACAGTTTCTTTTATACATCTGAGGTGGAATTAAGGCAAAGAAAAGGAGTTTTCAGATAGGTACACACACTGATAACAGGCTGCAAAAATCAAA
Organism: Pinus tabuliformis; assembly: GCA_031772625.1. NCBI lineage: Eukaryota > Viridiplantae > Streptophyta > Pinopsida > Pinales > Pinaceae > Pinus > Pinus tabuliformis. Next base: position 1,692,111,635 of record CM062819.1, read on the forward strand.
GATAAAACTGAACAAAATGAAGCAAAGAACCTCAGCTGCACAGGGCAAAGGCTGATCAGTGCACCTGTTGCACAGAGAAACTGAATTGCAGCGCAGGTAGCCCTCTCGGGACCTATGTTGAAATGCAGAACCTCTTCACAGAGCCTGCGCTGGGGCAGAAACGAGACTTCTAACCGGGTTCTGGGTCACGGTTTGCAGTTTAATCTATGGTTTTTGGCCGAGTAAAAGCAATCAGTAAGGTACAATCAAAGGGATGATTTAAAGGAGGACTAGGAGCTATCACAAAGGGCAATTAGAGCATTTGTGCATCAGCTTTTCAAATCATAAACAAATCCTAGTGAGTGGATTGAAGTAGCAGCTACTTTGCATTTGATAATGGCAAATGCAGTTCGATTGCTACTTTTGTGTTTATGAAACAAACAACAAGAGAAACACAAACAAACTAACTAGACACGATCCCCAGCGGAGTCGCCATTTTGTTGTTGGGAAAAGTATCTACTCAGAACGCCCCTATCCCACTCTAAGGTGTGACAGTGCCTTAGCAACAAACAAGGAAAACTACTTTCGTATTCTTCTTTATGAAATGTAAACGAAGAGGAAGGATGAACTAACCTGTGTCTTGCGCTAGTTTGTTGATCCAATCGCTCTCCTCTTTGTTTGCTTCCCGCTACCTGCTCCCTTACTTGCCCAGCTTCACCAAGTTCCTGCAAGATCACAGAAGAGGAAAACTACACAAAGACATAGATTTACATTCATAAATATCTTAGGATCAGATTTAAGCTAAACATGCAAATATAACAAAACATCATTGATACACAAGCATGTAGGAGAAACTCAAATAGTTTTATTGATATAATAAGTAGATCCAAGAGGAGATACAACCAAGTGAGTCCTGATCCAGCATCTACCTCCCAGCAAAGGAATCCCTCCTTCACCTCCAACAAAGCATAAATCACCCAATGCACTAATCTCAATCTCAAAACCAACAGCAATTCTCTGCAAAGTACCAAATTCCAGCCTCTGGATCTCTGGGATGAGGGATCCATATATAGATGTATGCAAAGAGGATGAGTCAGCTTATGTTTTGACTTGTGGCTTCTCTCTGTCAGTTCTTGCTTCCACTTGGAGACTGAGAGCCTCTTACTCATCCTTGGTCGAACTCAGTGAGGCAACTGTCATTGGGGAAGATTATGGAAGCTTCCATTGTCTGTCCACCTCGCGGAATGACACTGCCATTTGTCATTTCCCGTTCAGCGCACCCTGGTAGTGCATTTAGGTGCGTTGCAACGCACCTAGCTAGTGTACTGGGGTGCTATGCAACGCAGGTAGCTAGTGGAGCAGCTGAAATGATCCTGATTTGACTGATTCTGAGTAGTTTCTGGTGGAGAACTTCTGGGAGAAGCTATAATTGGTTGACCTTGTTCCTTTAGGGGTAGGAACAACACTTTTAGGGACTTTGAATCGCTTGGATTATGGACATTTCATGCTTAAAGCTGTAAAGCACAAAAATGTCTATAACATATATGGTAAAGCCTAGTGGCGAGATATACAGTAAATCCTAATGGTGGGTGCTCTCCATCAGGCCTAGGAATCCCAAGATGGGATATACGATAAATCTTGGAGGGTGTAATCTCGATTGGGCCTAGAAATCCTAGGATGGGATTTATGGTAAAGCCCAGAGATAGGAGTCTTGGTCAGGGCCTAGTGATCCAATGTGGATTATGATAAATCCTAAAGGCTAGGAGACAGGAAAATTCCTCACGCTATAGGTGGAGAAATCTGATGGCATCCATGCTTGTTTTGGCCTAGTGATCGAGTGAGGATTGTGGTAAAGCGTGGTTCTATTAATGAGGGTGAGGTGGTGTACTCTCGGGAATCTCTGGTTGACTTTTGGTTATGAGTCCCACATTCATGCTTGGAATATGGCATGGGGGTGATTGGCTGAAAGAAAAATTTGGTCATCCAATCTATGGTTGGGTTTTTCATGGAAGTCCCAAACATGGTTGGATTTTACATTCATTAATAAGAGTTTATTTCCTTAGTATTATATGAGAAAAAGTATTGGTTCATATATGGCATTTATGGTTTATGTATCCTTATTATTTATGTTATTTATATGTTGGTTATGAGTATGTTTTATGGCAGTGATGATGAATGGATCTCATCATGTTTGATTTGTAAATGAATGAACAATGAATATATGACCTAATAGATGAAAATGCAGCTAATGTAATAATACATCAATGCTTCTTAGTGATTCTCAAATAAGTATGAGGACCTTATGCTCAGATATGTTGTTATGACCTATAGATTGCATATTTGTGACATGTTTAATGAAATTCCTTTCATGGCTAGTGGGGGTCTAGTCAAGTCTTTGTTCAATTATTTTCATTTTTATCATTATTTCGATGTTACCTTTCATTCTTGAAGGTTTCATGGAGTTCTGGGAAGTGGCTTGAGTCCTGGCCCTAAAAAAGTGGCACAAAATCTTGGGTCGCAAACTCGGAACTAGATGAAAATACCCCAGTCACTTGCATGCCCATGCTATGAGAGTGACTGGAAGGCCCTAGTCACATGCATGCCCATGTCATGGGAGAAACTGAGGCTCTAGGGCAGTGAAGTGTCAATTTGTCTTAGGTGTTGATCACCTGGAAGAGTTGGTTGGCTCCCCTAGGTTCTGTGACATGTGTAGAAGGTCAGATTGGTTGTATTGTGGTGGTTCCACTTCCTTAATTGTACATGGGGAGTTGAATCAAATTGTAGCAACCTCTCATCACATATTTATCACAGTGGACTTGTTAACTTGGTTAAATGTGGGAGGAGGATGTTACAATTCAACAACCTAAGTACGCACAACTTTGATTCCTTGGAAGAATAATTTCGCTTGAAAACTAGTTTATTGAGTAGTGTATCTATTATAGCTCTACCTATGTGACATTTTTAGGTTAATTCCCTCATTTGTTTCTTGTTCTTATTCCATTTCACCTCCCTATGCTTTGTTTTGACAATCTTTCAACTTATTATCACCATGTATGGAAGGATTTTTAACAACCTTGAGCTATATGGACTTTTTTTGTATAACATGATATCCCTCTACAAACTCCTTTTACATCATCCCTCCACGAAGGAGACAAAAAACCATTAAAGGCCAGAACAAAATAAATGTACCAAGTATCCTCCACTAATCTGGCCATATCTTCAATTTCACTGACATTTTTTATTACACTAAGGCTATCCCTCAGCCACTATACGAAAGCACTAGCATTGGATAGGGATCCTTCTAAAGCATACGTTGTAGGTGCATTTATTCTGAGTTTGAATTATATTGTACTTAATAAGCCATTGGTAGATACAACAATTTCTTGACCTTTGTTCAAAGGAATGAAGCATCTAGTGCCATAAGTGATATTTTCTTCACCTTTCCTAAAATATTGACCAATCATAGCAACATTATGATCTCCAAAGCATCCATGAATTGGGTTTCCAATAAAATTTTATCCATGTTATAACCCCATTTGCCACTCCATTATAGTGAGAGAGACTCAAACTCAAATTACCTCAATTTCTGGATAGAATGCATCCCCTTTCACCTTTGCTTTTACTTATGTGAGATTTATTCCATGTTAAGGGGGTATAATTACATCATTGAGTAATTTCTCATAAATAATTTGTCAAAAAATTATAATTATGACACAAAAATAATTGAGACAATTGAGAAAAAACTCATAATTGAGAAAATATTCTCTAGAGTTTTTCGTTTTAAAGGAAACAAAATTGAACCACTTTTGAATGAGTTGGTTAGAGGTCCATTATTGTATAATTTTCCTAACTTCTTAAGCCCCTAGGTGTCTAGATACATTCTCCCAGAGGATAGAATGAACCCATATAATATCACCAAGAGTAAAGGGGGCTAGATATACTATCCATATTATAGCACAAGAGATTTGTTGCATTAGAAGAAGGAGACAAAGTTGCAAGTTGGAGGAGAGGCTCCTTATGTGTGGAAGTTATATCACATTATTTATTTGTCATTGTTGATTAATGAAATTTCATGATTCATTTCCCATGTATGTTATTTGCACTAAGTGTTCATGTATTTTCCTTTTATGCTAATCATCCCTCTGTCAGATGCATGTTTCCGTTTATTATTGGTGCATGTGCATATATCTATAGAATCATGATAGCTAGGACCAAGTTCTGAAAGTAGAAGTGAGATATTCAACATCAAACCCAACACCCTACACCAACCTATGAGGGATTAGGTTCATCACCTAAAATTTCTTATTTTAAATCTTACACATGAATGCTATGTGTGCTTAGGAATATTATACATTTGCTTTCATTTCTCTTTTCACATTTACACACACACCTTCTTCTAAGTACATTATGAGTTAATCTACTAAGTTAAAAGTATCCTACATCTATTAGGTGAAATTCTCCTATAACAATCCATAAATAATTTCTTCAGTCACTTCAACATTATTAATAATCTGAGGAAGAATAGTTGTATGAATTTTCAAAAACTCAAGGATGGATGCATGTTAATCAAGTGTTTTCAAATCCAACAACATGGTTCAAGCCACATTTGAGCCATGAGTGACATGACTACCCTGAACATTTGTTCCATCCTTTCCAAATCCAATGCCCCCAGTTAAATTCCAATTCAACTAGTTATCCACAGTCTCGAATAATGAATCATTGTCTTGTTACAAAATATGCAGACTTGACGATTATAACTTATGGAGACTTGATGATTATAACTTATTTTCCTTAGCTTGATAATTACTTGTGATATTAGATGTTATTTTATTACTTCTTTGATTATTATGCTCATCAAGAAATTAGAAAAAACAAGAAGATCACAAAGTGATAGAGTACACAAGATATAGGCTCCAAGCTAGGGAAAAACCCCTCCAAGGGGAAAAAAATAAAAAATGTTTATCTTCTTCTTTAGAATATTCTTACAAAAAGAGACTTCCAAGACCTAAAGACTCAAGCCAACAAACCCTCCAAGACCTAAGTTATCCCCAGCAAAATCTTCTTTAAAATAGCTTCTAGAACATCGATACTGCAACTCATATGCTGCAAATTTGACCCCAGTAACATAATTTCAGCCCTGAAATTTACGCCCACAACTACTACCCCAAAATTTCATCCTCTTGAATTTGGTAGCGTCACAAACCATAGAGAGATAGAGAAAGTGATAACCCTTGGAAAATTTTTACTTCTGCTCCTTTTTTTCATGCTCTAGTTAATCTTCTTAAGTCTTCGCTATTACATATTAAACTTATGTGAGATGAATGTCCAAATGAGGTCGAGCTCCCTCCTTTTTATAGCCTTTCTTGAGGGTCGTATAGCCCTCCCTTAGGCTAACTTGTCCTATCTCTTGGGCTGACTTGGTCTTGGGCTTATCCATGGCTTTTACATGATAAAATAAATATTTTCCTTCATTACAATGAGTCCAAATGGGACTATGACACATGACCAATATTATTCTTTATCCTATAAAGACCTAGAAGGCCTAAAAGCATGAAGAACATGCTTTGGACTCAAACTTGAGTATGAAACCCATACTCCAAACAAATATAATTTTTGTTTCTTTATTTTTTCTGTATTTATAAATAATATACAATGTTATTATTACAATTACATTATAATGAAGACCGATCCTAGTTACAATTTTCAACATGTCTTTTACCTTTGTCAATTTCCATTGTTGCATATGATTCATGCACCTCATTGTCAACTTTCAATAATGTGTTGAGCAATGAAGAGTCCTAGACATTCCCATATTTAAAAGAACATTATTTAAGAGTGACATGGGCTTCCTTCAAACTTGTTCTACTCAGCCACATTTTATTTGTTTAGAGAAGATCACCTTTTGTTTTTATCCGTTTCATACATTGATAGTAATTACATCTTATCGAAATGATTTCCTATGACTCATTATCAGAGTATGAATGAAAAACCTTGGGAATGGGTACATTGATGAACCATAAAAAATGACCAGGGGTTTGTTCCACTCACTACATGGCCATATTTTTCTCACTCCAAAGCACTTACAGTAGTCATCTCACTTATGCACTTTCAATAAACCTAGTTCTATAACCCTATTTTTGTTTAGTTTTCATATGAAAAAAAATTAGTGGAAACCATATGATTCAAACTATTTGGATATACATGCATGATGAAGCCCATGATGAAGGCTCTGAAAAAATATTCTCTCATCCCATTTCTAGCATAAGCTTTTAATCCCTCCATCTATCATGTATTTGTTTCAATTACTAAATTGTTATACTAGATAATGATTATACATGTCACTATTTAATTTATCTTAGATTTTAATTACCATGTGATTGAAGTAGATGGTGTCATAATAAGAGTTTTTTATCTCTGCCATAGATGATTTTCTTCAATAGGGGTTCCAGGGGGAATAGGAGAGGGTAGTGCAGAAGGTCAAACATGTTTTGGCCTGAAGGAAAGAATAATATAATAATATTTTCTATTCACTTCGATGAAGAATCTAATGAGTTCATCCTGTTAATTTAAATTGGGCATCTATGTCTAGGTGTTCCTCCACTTAATGGTTCACATATCTATCCTCCTCATCCACATCACAACATAACGGAAATTCTTGAGCCTCATTGACCACCATAGCAGTAGCCTCAGTGGCACAAACAGATGAGAACCTAACCTCATCATACGATCTTCTAGCATTGCTCATTGGCCCTCCAATTATAGGAATTTTATCCCACCACCTATTATAGGCCCACGGATCCCATTTGTTGTATCTCACAATGATCATAATTTCAAAGCATATGATTTCCCCTACACATGCAGAAAAAAAAAAAAAAAAAAAAAAAACAAAAAAAAAAAAAAAAAACAAAAAAAAACAAAAACAAAAAACAAAAAAAAACAACAAAATGAAAAAAACAAAAAACAAAAACAACCTGCATTTTCATCTCTTGTCTTCTCGTCCACATAGGCCACTTCATCTCACTCACATACTAGCACACCTAGAATTGTAAATGAAGGAATAATATAGATCTCCTTCCTAGACATGCACCTTGAGCTATGGGTAGAACAGAAAGGTGATGGGAAAAATAAGGTCACTAGTTTAGACATGCATATAGAGATATTTTGGTTGTAACATTTACTTTCCTAGTTTTAAATTTTTTATATACAAGCTTTATGGAAGTGGTATCATTTTTAGTATTGTTGATATTTTGGGCAATAAGGAAGACACAAGGTTTTTGTCATGCATGCCATTTTGAAATTGTTGATAAATCCTCATATATTATTTTATGATAATGGTATATATTATTTGATGATGCATTAGAATGATATGTGTTGACGATGCTAGATGTTAACAACAGGGAAGGGGGTATCCCCAATGTGAAGTACCAATTAGACCCCACATTGTTTGGAGTAGGGGCCCCAATCAAAAATACGACCGATTGTCATAATGGTGATCACAAAGATGTGCCTTGGATGAAATAAACACATAAAATGACATATATATAGCTTTGGTCATAAAAAGTGGGTGAACTTTGTGAAATGTCAATTCTAATTCGTAAGAGGTTCCTTCACGCCAAAGGAAAAGACAGTGAATCTCTAGAATAAAAGTAATAGTATTATCCTAAAAGAGATGCACAAGCATATGAAAGAACAGTTAATTAACCTACAAATTATTTCATAAGATAATAACAATCATGAAATCACATACAACACACATCCAACAATATACACACTAAAGTTAATGAAATATTTCATTGACATTAGCATGAATTAAATAGAATACATCGTAAACATTTAGAGTAGTCTTATAACATCCATGATATATGCGTGAAAGTGTGTCATCTCTGAGAGCTTCTTATCATTAAGTGAAATTTCTAAGTATACAATTACAATGATATGACACTAGCCCCAAGTGGAACATGAAGCCACCACTTTCTTCTCCAAAGAATGATACCCACTGCTATGCTAGACTAGACAAGCCAAGGCTACCAATCTCAAGTTCCAAGCCTTTTGCTTGAGTTATAAGGACTTATTTATAGTAAATGGGATGACCTTTCATCTCCCCTTGTGACCTTTAAACTTCCCTCATAACTCTTAGACTTCTTTTGTCTTTATTCTAACTAATGACTCTTCATATTCCACATTTTACTCTTGGACTTCCACTTACAATTACACTTTTATTATTTTATATTACAATAATACAAAACTCTACATATATGACAAAGATGTTGTTAAAGCCTAATAAGACAAAACTTTCTACGTTATGCTTGAGCAACTAGTTAAAATTGGCAACTAGGGCCAAACTCCATGTGGGTCATATTATTTATGGAAGCCGATATTTTTATTAGATCCCTCTCATCGAGAGGTGTAGGATTGATCTAAAGATCATCCGATTCCGATAAGTATTTATGAAGTTATGAATTTATTTATGTTATAATTATAAAACAAATTATCAAGTCGGCCAGCAACTTGAGTAGGCTCAGAAGCCCAATAGTCATGTCTATTCATCATCTACGTTCTAGTATAAATAGGAGAGGACTTGAAGTCATTTGGACACACACATACTCTTCATGTGATATCCTCTCCACGTCTTGGGTTTTTGGAGAAGGAGAGAAACTAAAGAATACGTTGGCCTAGTATGATGCCCTAGCTATAGATAATGCCCTAATCCAACACAGGTCATGAAGACATCTATCCGCAGGAAAATGTAAACACCTTATTCGCTGTAAATGAAGACATCTATCCACAGGCAATGGAGACACTTTATATGCAGGCAATGGAGATGTATCAGGTGCATTCATCTACGAATTGAGCCAAGGTATGTAGCCGTAGTGATAACATAGTCAAGCACGTAAGAATCGTAGGCATAGAAGCACAGTTAGCCGCAGTTATGAATAAAAACCATCGTCATGACATCTAGCCATAGTATGTTGATCCTACGCAGTCAATGAAGACTCTATACGCATACGCAATCAATGGAGATGAAGACCTTATACGCATACGCATTCAATACGCAGTAAACACTTATACACAGTAAATGAAGACTCTATACGCATACACAGTCATGAAGACTTTTTATATGCAGAGACTCTATACGTAGCCACAGTTAACTGCAGTTATGAAGAGGAGTCGCAGTCATGAAGAGGAGCCGCAATCATCTCTGCATGAAGCTGAGCCACAGCCAAGGTTTTGACTGCACCTCGCTATAGGAACAGTCATCAAATCGGGTGCTTGAGGAACAGCAGCCTCAGCATATAAGTAGATATACATTTATCTTGGTTCTCTCACAATAGTGCATTATCTAGGCACTTATTCCATACGCAATCATTGTGAGGAGAAGGTTTACATTGATACAGCCATATCTGTAAGGATATGACTTATACTTGGTGATCAATGAGTATATATTAATGACTAAGAATGATCTTCGTGATATGTTCTTAATTACAGTCTTATGACAATTATAGGATCATTTCTTGATCTCGATATAACTCTCATATCTGAGTGAATGGTTGTCTCACAAACTTGATCACAATGGCACTAATGTGAATGTGCATCATGATGATCTCAACGAAAGGAATGATGAAGGAAGATGTAGCATAATGGGCATGTTAGTAAATATCAGCATGATGATGAGAACAGATGAGAGCAACTCAGCCATCTAGGTCTAGCACTGTGATGGTACAGCATGGTGCTACTCGGTAAGGTGCAGCAAATGGATGAGAGGCAGCACTATGATAGGTGAAGGAGTCACCTTAGAGAATCAGTTGAAGCAATATGTCGTCAACTGATTTCATCAAAAGTCAAAATGTTGACTTCTATTGTAAACGTATTGTCTCTCTCACTTTCTCTGTTGAAATTTGAAGAACACAAAAGAAGAATTGGTCAAGGGTTTCCCCACATTGGGGTTTGTCCCTGGCTAGCGCCACATCTTGTGTCCTCTTGTCTTGGCTTGTCTTCTGCAATTTATGTTTATGTTCTATCTGCAATTTACTTTAATACTGATATGATTGCTAATCTAGAAAAGATATTGAGCTAACTGTGAAAATTGAAATAAATTTCTCTAAGCATAGAACATACCTAAAATTAACATGGTATCAGAGTTGAGGTGAAGACAATGCCCAAGAAAGAGTGAAAGAGAAATCGCCAAAGATAGTTGGGACAGGACAAAAGGATCAATGGGTTCCACATCTCTCTTCTAATTTCACCAAGGGTGAAGTTGAAGCAGAGTATATTATCAGAATGGCGTAGCGGAAGTTTCTGAAGGTCTACCTAAAGATCACATCATTGGGAAGTTTGGATCTAAGCGTGGAAGGAAAGACGGATGCCTTGGTTGCAATAAGTTCGGCCATTATGCGAAGAAGTGTCTGAATGGCAGAGACACATCTCTTGATGAAGATAACAATCATTCCAAGGACATCTTCAATGATCAAAGGAATGACAGGTAATGCAGGTCATCAAGAAAATGGTTGACTCTTCAAAGAAAGCAAGGAACCCTAGTGCCTCAAGGCACTTCATCGGATAGATGGGTGCACTCTCTAATTTGGTAGAGATAAAAACAATCATGGGATTATACTTGGAGCCGATGCCACCTATTCCGGAAAGGGTGTAGGGAATATTACCCCTCAATTGAATGAGGGTAACTCGATTCATTTACAGAATCTCTTTTATGTACCTGATCGCACGAAGAACTTGGTGTCCATTTCAACAATGGAAGTCAAAGGTTACAGGGTGGCACTCATCGATGGAAAGGTACGTGTTTGAAAATAGAATTTTCAAATATGTTTTTGAGTTCAAGATTGTATCAAGTTGCAGGAAGTCCACTGGGGACCATGTCTATTGATACATAGCACCAAAGGTCTGTGAATCAGATGATGATAGGGATGCCTGAATTCAAAAGGAGCATGAAAGTACATGTCTGAGATGTACCAAAGGAAAATCTTACAAGGGGACTATTCCCCTCATGCAGTAGGTCCATAGGTTTGGAAAAACCCGAGGAGTTTGAGATTCATGATCGGGAATCTCATGTATACAGGTGAAAGAAAGCCCTTTATGGTTTGAAGCAAAACACCTCGAGCATAGTATGAGAGGATTGATAGTTGTCTGATGAAGCTGAGATTCACTAGGAGTGAAACCGATCAAAACCATTACCCGAAGGTTGTGGATGATAGACCTCTCATACCGGCACCTTATGAGGATGACCTATTTCTGACAGGTGCAGACCCTCTCATTTGCAGAAGTAAGAAGGAGGTGGATTCTGAATATGGAATGATAAATTGCAAGCTCGTGACTACCTCGAGGATATTAACTTTTAGAAGTTATATGGTGATGATGTCGGACCAGATTTGGGAAATGCCTCTGAGTCTCATAAACTCATTCACATTGATGTTCTTGGTGAAATTCTGTCTGGACATATGTTTTGCAGTTAGCATGGTGAGCTCATATTTGGTTGAGCCTCACTCGATTGGTGCCAAGAATCTTCTGAGATGTATTCGGGTCACAATCTCTCATGGATTGGGATACACTGCCGGAAATATGAAACTACATGATTATTCAAATGCTGACTGGGCAGGCAGTGTGGAGGAACTCTAGAGCACTTCTCAGTGCTGGTTCTCTTTAGATTCTGCTTCGATATCATGGATGAGAAGGAAGCAGAAGTCGGTTGCTATAAGCACCACCGAGACTGAATACATAGCTACATGATTGTAGAAGCTCTTAAGTGAGTTGTTTGTACACATGATGAATACCACTGTGATTCTCTGTGATAACTAGAGGTGGGATTCAATTATTGAGGAATCTTGTATTTGATAGTTGCTCCAACAGATAGACATCAGACACTGCCTTATCTGGGATATGGTGAGTCGATGAACAAGGAGGCTCCATCACATTGAGACTGATGTACAGGTCGCCATAATTTTGTCAAATCCCCGAGGAAAGTTCAAATCGGTGATCTTCCCGAATGACTTAGAGTCGTCGAGAGACCCTTGTAAAAGGGTCCTGCATGTTGCATACATTGAGATCTGGGAGCTCTAAGGGCTTTGGGTTCTTACTAGAGCAACATAAGACCACAGGGTGACTCACCCTCCCTTGGTGGCGCATTCTAAATAGGATGATTCGTTCTCCGTGGCGACTATGAAACAGGATGATTAGTTCTCCTGTGGGCCTGGATGGTGTGTTCTCCTTGGCGATTGTGGAACAGGATGATTCGTTCTCCTGTAGGCTGGGATGATTAGTTCTTCATGGAATCCAGGGATAAGATGATTCACTCTCTTATGGGACAGGATGATTCGCTCTCCTATGGACAGGATGATTCGCTCTCCTATGGACAAGATGATTTTCTCTCTTGTGGGATAGGATGATTTTCTCTCCTGTGGACAGGATGATTAGTTCTCCTATCAATGCATCCTACCCATGCAGTCAGGGGCTCATGGGAAGTACCTCTCATCTTATCAATGAGCAAGGTAATGAGGATAGGGATCATAGTAGTACCGATGGATGCATCGTTGTATCTACCGTACTCCCTATGCTAGGATGACCTTCATTGATCTGGGATCAATGATACTGGTCTAGGACCAGTGAGAGTGGTACATACTATGAAACTGACTTCGGGTCAGTAGAGGACTGGTCTGGGACTAGTGGTACACACTCTGAGACTGACTTTGGGTCAGTGGAGAATGGTATGAGACATTCTCGATCAATTCTTCTTCTTCATGGTTCAGCAGAGTAGAGCTTAGCAGAGCAGAGTGGAGCAGAGCTGAGCAGAGTTGAGCTGAGCAGAGTAGAGATGAGTAGAGCTGAGCTGAGCAAAGCAGAGATTAGCTAAGTAGAGCTGAGTAGAGTAGAGCTGAGCAGAACAGAGCTGAGCTGAGCTGAGCTGAGCTGAGTAGAGTAGAGCAAAGCTGAGCAGAGTTGAGCTGAGCAAAGCTGAGAAGAGTAGAGCTGAGAAGAGAGGAGCAGTGCAGGGCACTGATGGCAAAGATAGTATAGTCGAATATATGGATCAGCGGATGGAGTTCTCCCTGGTTCAGAGGGAGTGTTAAAATTGGCAACTAGGTCCAAACTCCATGTGGGTCATCTTACTTATGGTAGCTAATATTTTTATTGGATCCCTCTCATCGAGAGGTGTAGGATTGATCTAAAGATCATCTGATTCCGATAAGTGTTTATGAAGTTATGAAATTATTTGTTTTATAATTATAAAACAAATTGTTAAGTCGGCCAGCAACTTGAGTAGGCTCAGAAGCCCAATAGTCATGTCTATTCATCATGTACATTTTAGTATAAATAGGAGAGGACTTGAAGTCATTTGGACACACACATCCTCTTCATGTGATCTCCTCTCCACGTCTTGGGTTTTTGGAGAAGGAGAGACACTAAAGAATACGTTGGCCTAGTATGATGCCCTAGCTACAGATAATGCCCTGATCCAATGCAGGTCATGAAGACATCTATCCGCAAGAAAATGTAAGCACCTTATCTGCTGTAAATGAATACATCTATCCGCAGGCAATGGAGACATATCAGGTGCAGTCATCTATGAATTGAGCCACTTTATGTAGCTACATTGATAACATAGTCAAGCACGTAAGAGCCGCAGGCATAGAAGCACAGTTAGCTTCAGCTATGAAGAAAAACCACCGTCAAGACATCTAGCCACAGTATGCTGATCCTATGCAGTCAATGGAGACTCTATATGCATACGCAGTCAATGGAGATGAAGACTCTATATGCATACGCAGTCAATACGCAGTAAACACTTATACACAGTAAATGAAGACTCTATACGCATACACAGTCATGAAGACATTTTATATGCAGAGACTCTATACGCAGCCACAGTTAGCCGCAATTATGAAGAGGAGCCGCAGTCATCTCCGCATGAAGCTGAGCCGCAACCAAGGGTTTCACTGCACCTCACTATAGGAACAGTCATCAACTTGGGTTCTTGAGGAACAGCAGCCTCAACATATAAGTAGATGTACATGTATCTCGGTGCTCTCACAATAGTGCATTATCTAGGCACTTATTCCATACACAGTCACTGTGAGGAGAAGGTTTACAGTGAATAGTCAGATCTGTAAGGATATGACTTATACTTGGTGTTCAATGAGTATATATTAATGACTAAGAATGATCTCCATGTTATGTTCTTAATTACAATCTTATGACAGTAATAGGATCATTTCTTGATCTCGATATAACTCTCATATCTCAGTGAATGGTAGTCTCACAAACTTGATCTCGATGGCATTAATGTGAATGTGCATCATGATGATCTTAGTGAAAGGAATGATGAAGGAAGATGCAGCATAATGGGCATGTTAGTAAAGAGCAGCATGATGATGAAAATAGATGAGAGCAGCTCAGCCATCTAGGTCTAGCACTGTGATGGTACAGCATGGTGCTACTCGATAAGGTGCAAAAAATGGATGAGAGGCAGCACTATGATAGGTGAAGGAGTCACCCTAGAGAATTAGTTGAAGAAATATGTCTTCAACTGATTTCATCAAATGTCAAAATGTTGACTTATATTGCAAATGTACTGTCTCTCTCACTTTCTCTACTGAACTTTGAAGAACATAAAAGAAGAATTGATCAAGGGTTTCCCCACATTGGGGTTTTTCCCTGGCTAGCGCGACATCTTGTGTCCTCCTGTCTTGGCTTGTCTTCTGTGATTTATGTTTATGTTCTATCTGCAGTTTACTTTAATACTGATATGATTGCTAATCTGGAAAAAATATTGAGCTAACTATGAAAATTGAAATAAATTTCTCTAAGCATAGAACATACCTAAAATTAACACAATGATATGACACCAAGGATAATTTTAGGGGCGAATGTTCGCCCTTTGGCGAAATTAAGGGGTTTTAAATTTTTAGTGGGCGAATATTTTGTATCATAGTACATTTTTACAAATCACCTCAAATAGCCCACCTTATTTTAAGGGAGAGGGTAAAAAAGGTAAATTTAGCCCTTGAAATTAGGACTTAGAACCTTCCATTCGCCCATTTTCAAGAATAGGTTTTATTTAAGTTAATCCATTCGCCCATTTTCAAGAATAGGTTTTATTTAAGTGAATCCTATGGGCCAAATACCATATTTATAAAAGAGGTATGGTAAATTAATAAAAATATAAATAAATGAGAGGTATGGTAAATAAATAAAACATTTTTTATATTTACTCCATAAGTCACCTTATATACATGTAAGGGTGTAAACAAATAAAAATATAAGTAAAGTGGAGGTATGGTAAATAAATAAAACGTCTTTTTATACTTACTCAAAAGGTATGGTAAATAAATAAAAATATAAATAAACTAGACGTATCATAAATAAATAAAACCTCTTTTTATATTTAGTACATAACCCTCGTTCTATTTATGAAGGCTCAAGAAAGAGGTTTTATTTAAGTGAATCCTATGGGCCAAATACCATATTTGTAAAAGAGGTATGGTAAATTAATAAAAATATAAATAAACGAGAGGTATGGTAAACAAATAAAACATTTTTTTATATTTACTCCATAAGTCACCTTATATTTACGAACACTCAAAAAATGGGTTATATTTAGGTGAAACCTATGGCCAAAATACTATGGGACAAATACCATGGACTAGATTTTTATTAATACCATGCAAAAAACCATTATTAACCCTAATATTAGAATTAATAAAAATAAAAATGGCACATGGTATTGACCCATGGTATTCACCAAAATGGCACATGGTATTGACCCATGGTATTCACTTGGAATGTAGCCTATTTAAATGGGGGAACTAAACCAGCATGTAGCCTATGCTAAGATTCACTAGGACTTTACAAAGTTTTATTATTTAGTGAAAGACTCGACAAGATCTTACAAGATTTTATAATTGAGTAAAATATTCGCCATGCCTAGTGAGAGATTCGCCAAAAAATTATATATACATATTATATTATTGATAAAATCGCCTTCCATTTTTCCTATATACCATGGAGATTCGCCCATTTATTATATTTATAAATTTAGGGGGGTTTCTTAAAATTTTCCCTGTATGACACTAGCCCCAATAGGGGAACATGAAGCCACCACTTTCTTCTCCAAAGAATGATACTCACTACTATGCTAGACTAGACAAGCCAAGGCTACCAATCTCAAGTTCCAAGCCTTTTGCTTGAGTTATGAGGACTTATTTATAATAAATGGGATGACCTTTCATCTCCCCTTATGACCTTTAAACTTCCTTCATGACTCTTAGACTTATTTTTTCTTTATTCTAACTAACGACTCTTCGTATTCCACATTTGACTCTTGGACTTCCACTTACAATTACACTTTTATTATTTTATATTACAATAAGACAAAACTCTACATATATAAGATGTTGTTAAAGCCTAATAAGACAAAACTTTCTACGTTATGCTTGAGTTTGTGGAAACTCTAGCTTGGGAACCTCCACTTGAAGCTCTATTGTAACAGGTTGGTACCAAGCTTTATACTTTGTTGCTATGTCGTCAAACTTTTATGGAATATCTAGCTTATATCTGACTCTTGCTTCCATAACATCTGGATAATAGTATTGGAGCCATTTTGAGATTCATTCCATAATAAGAACAACTTCATGTTTACCTTGGTAGGTCTGGCTACATATAGCTGCATCTCTGAATCCTCTTTAGTATTAACCTACCTCAAACTGTTCAAATATTCTTGGATTTCCTACTCAATAACATTTCTTCCCTTTGTCACTGCAAATTCTCCCACAAAATGAACCTTGTGCACCCTTACCAAACTGTTAGTGCAAACTTTTCAGAAAAGTGTACCAAAATCCATTACTTAAATTATAGGTGACATATAATCCTAAAAACAAAATATGGTTAGGTATATGCTTCAAAATCTACAACAAAATGTTAGGAAAACCCTACAAAAAAATATAATATACAAATATAAACATATAACAACAGAAATATAAGTGCAACAACCCAATTGAGAATATGAATGATCAATTTTATTAATCAAGAACAATACACCTTCGTGAGGAGAAATTACAGAATTGGGCCTGTAGATCCCCCTCGGTGGGATGGATCCTTTTTTACCTTGTGCTTCAGCAATGCACTTCTCTCTCTCAATATGTGGTCTACAATGGGAAAAAAGAAATAAAGGGATGATTGAACTCAAGTGGGAGCTCAAATGCTAGGAGATGATAATGGGGACAATGAAAATGGTCATGGTGAAGAATGGAGAGAAAACCCTCTATTTATAACAAAATATTGAGCTAGATTAGGAATTAGAAAAAAATAAAATATTATTGACTAAATCAAAATCTAGTTGTTGTGAATATTTTATTATAATTTTTAGAGTGAAACGATATTCAAAATGGTTAAATACCTTTATTTAGAAAGTGGTTAAAGTAATTAACAAACAAAAATGATTTATTAATCATTTTTTGAGGATTGAGACAAATATGAATTTGAAATAATTATTTAACAATTATCTCATAAGGAAAATAGGGGTTAAATATGGAATAATAAGTAAATAGTGATTTATTTAATTATTCCATGGTGATTACGTCAAAATTGATAAAAAAAATAATCATCAAATAATAATTTAATAACTATTTCTATAGAATATTAAATAAATAATGATTTAGTTAATTATTCTAATGGGGTTTTTGGATTTTAATGAGAAATCATTAATGAAAATGGTTTAGTAAATTATTTCCTATGGTGAAAGTGGATTTTACTATAGTAAAATTCATCCTACATGGTGTATTTCGATCAACTTAGTAAGAAATGGCTAGGTGGACATTTTTAGGTGATAACAGTATTCCCCCCAACGTACGAGCGTTAAGAGAAAATCATATGACCAAAATACATTGTAGGTTGCATTTTCACGAGCACTAAAGAGTATTTAGAGAGAGAGAGAGAGAGAGAGAGAGAGTGTTGAATAAATGGAAGGAAGGGCTAAGAATGGAGGGGGCGATAACTAATTATCTAATAGAAGTCTCCTTTTATTGTAGATTACATGATCTCAATTGAGGTGGGGGAGGCATACCCATATTCGCCGAGATAACTGAGTACAAATAATAATGGTGAGCCCACCTATGTGGGTCTGAGAAATAAAGTACATAATACATGATATGTTTGCATCGATGGGAAAAAATTGATAGAGTGATACAATGGGTTTGATATATATAATGTGCCTAGAATACGGAGGTCGAGACTGATACAATAACATCTAATGATTTGAGTACATGAGACATAATGCCCCCCCCAAACTGAAAGGAGGGGGAGATCAAAACCAAAGAAGCCTTGTTGAACAGGAAATGTATCTGAAGATATGAATGGACTATTTGAAGGAGACATGCATGTTGTGGGCTCTGTGCTCGGTAGAAACCAAGCCAGTCAAATCAACGAAATAACATATGAGGCTGGATTATAATTTTCTCTCATCTATGCATGTGGGTGGCTACCTAAAGGGCCACCTCCTCATGAGGTATGGAACATCTCACACACACATAGGGAATTTTTGTAAAATCTGCTGGATCACTGGTCCATTGAGTGTATGATTCTCTAACATGTGATAATGTGTTGAAGTCGAGCACACGAGAAACAACCAAGTCAAAAGGGAAGTGGTGATTCCCTTTTCTTGATATGAGGTACCATACAAGGATGAAAGTTGGAACCAAGGTACAAGTACCTCTAGGCTGCTCTACTGGAATAGATGTGTTAATTTCGATAGAAGAGGGCCCACCAGAGTTGAGGCAATGAGGATTCCTCAACCAAGGCATGAGGGATATAGTAATGTGACTGATAGACTGACACCAAGGATGATGATGGAGAAATAATGAGTGGTGGAATGATAACGTCCCTTGTCAGAGCATAATATGCATGGTTGACCTGCTAGTGACTAACTCAATTCCAAAGGGGATGGTAAATTACTTAGACAGAGTATTTTCAAAGATAGATCAGAATAGTTGGAGGCAAAATGTGAGAAAAATGTGATGAATGAGATGCAAAGAGGGATGATGTACTATAACAAGACTTAATGGGATGCTAAAAATACTCCATGGATGTGGGGGTGACTCATTGTTGGCTTGATGGGCCCTGAACCAGGTTCAACGTTAATTTAGCTAAGCAAATCCCTACACTACTGGCCCTTTCGGCATCAACCCATAGAGCACGGGCTGAAGTCTCACCTGAAGCAGTATGGGGGGATGCAGGAACCAAGTTTCTACACCCAGAGATGGTAGTGATGTTGTTTTATACCCTAATCCTTCCTTCGCACAAATCAATAAGATTTTTAGGGCTTATCAATATACTTATCTTATTCGGCTTTGAGACCTTCGCGAAGGTCTGCGATTGTCCTTCGTGTACCCTAAATAGGCGAGTCAGACACTTATGCGCCTTTGTAATCACTCCTATTGTTGTATTTACCAATATTAGCTTACGTAGTGGATAAATTCAACATGCATTATGGTTATCTTCGCATAAACAAATATTCTTACTTGCATTCATATAACAAAGTAAAACACATAGATTCGCACATCAATACAGCATTAAATCATAAACCCAGTATTCAACATAACATAATTGCATTCATTCATAACAGAAGTAAAATAGATCATACACAGGTAATTCCAGAATAATTCTCTTTATTGATGTTCAGATCTCCTTTACAAACTCTAACTACCCTGCGCACACAACTTCAGGGGTCCGTGCACTCAACTACGGACTTCTACCCTAGGCCTCTATGCACACAGCTGCAGAGCCTCTTTCCTATGCTAAGACTCTTCGCTCTTAGCTCTCACATACCCATTACATCAATGACTCTTCAAAACATATCTGAACTGAACTAAAACCACCTTAGACTCTTCTAAGACTTCTATTTTTATACAATCCCATGGTCCGCAAACCAAGGGTGGATCTAATAAAGACGACACCAATTACCTAAACTAAGGGTGGAAACCCTTGATGACTCTTTACATATTCACGCTCCACGACCACAAAATGCGAAGACGTTACATTCTTTGGACAAACTTGGGCCTTTAACCCCAAAACTGACCCTAGGGGACCCGTTCCCAATAGGCCCCCAACATAAAACTGGTGACTCGCCCTCGAGTCACTTTGCTGGTACAGAGATCTTATCGCGAAGACCTCCCAACTCCACCTATACTACTGCAACCTCAATAGTACACTGCGTCACCACTTGCTTAACCTACTCAACCAACTGCTCCATCATTGGTCCTGCACTATTTACCTGTATTTTCTATTGTGTTGCTTGCAAACTAGCCAATTTTACTTCAATGGAGGTCGTGAGCACATAGGCTTCATCTAGCCAAGGCCGCAATCTGGCCTTCAGTACTGCCTCCTTGCGCTTTGCTATGTCCACCTATTCCTTCAGTGCCTTTGCTTCCTGCAACTTCACTAACCCCTATGTGATGGTGACAATGTGTGTCGTCGCTTTGACGTCGTCATATCTCTGCTATAGTTCTCTTGCTTCTGTTTCTAGATGTTGTACATTGGGATCTTCCTACAGGTTGGTAACTATTTCGAGCAACTTCTTGAAGAGCGAAGTGCACTTCTTCACTATGGAATCTACTGCAATAGCTGCATCCTTGACAGTTGCCTTGCGCTACTCTCTAACTTCTAGTGGAGTCGAAGGCTGGGCCCTCAACTCGAGCTCCGTGATCTTAAGGTTCAGCTCAAACTGAACCTTAGCCAGCTCTGTCCTTGCGTCATGCACACCTGCAGTGAGCTTTTGAATTCTTGCATCGACTAGCACATCTTCTGGGATATTCATCTCTGGAACGATTCTACAGGCCTCAGCTACTACAGCTGTGGTGCGCTCATTCTTCTCTGTGATCTTCTTAAGGAGATCAAATGTGGACGTATTCACAACAAACATTTGGGCATTTTTGACCTTCTACTCACTAATCACATTCAGGATGCACTACTCTCTGGCCCGAAATTTCATGATCACACCGTCTTGTAGCATGTGAAGGGATTAACTTGGCAGCACAACCAAGTTCAACCCAACCTGCTTGAGAGCACTGACAGTGGCCTTGTCAGCTTCCACTTCTATAGTCAATGATCCATCTGGCAGCATGACAGCCCGGGGTTCCAAGGAGCGAACCAGCTCCGTTGCTTCTAAGATCCCAGGCACCAAGCTATTTGACACCACGTCGCTCTGTCCCGCACTGGTCTTCACTTGAGTGGCCTAGATCTGTAGCTCACACAAACCTGTTTAAATGGTGACCAAGGGTTCCTTATGTTGCTGGTTAAATTGTTGTAGCAATTCCACGGTTGTGTCCCTCACTGTGTCCCCGATATCATTCAGATCACCCTCAGTCAAATTGATTGAGTCAAGTGATGATTTACGTTCCTTGTACTTCTTCTGCGGCCCTACTTGTTCCTTCTCCCTAGTGCACTTAACCTGAAATGGAGTAGTCTCCAGTTCGGCACCTCCCTGTCTGGATTGCTGCTCTTATTCCTCCATCTACGGTGAAGGAGACTTTTGACTTTTTTTAGATTCACGCTCTTCCTCTTCTCCTTCCTCCTCTGCTTGCTTCTTAGCAGTGTGCTCTACCTTATTTCTATCTTCGGCTTCCTTTTTCCTTCTGTTAGCCAATTGTTGCATCTTCAGCTAGGCCTCTTCCTTCTTCTGCTTTGCAGCAGACTTACTAGACCCAACTGACAAGTCTGAGGCCGTGCACCACTCTAATGGCCAACTCTCCAGGACTGATGCAATTTCATCGTCCATCCCTAGGTATGTAAGATCATACCATTTTTGCTCGGGGACCTTCTGCACCCGGATGGAGACGAAATGGAAGTTCTCTTTGAACTCCACATATCCTGAAAACTTCTCAAAGATAGTTGAGGATAACCTCGGCCTGTGGTTTATCATGGCGTGGATGCTTGCCTCCATCATCACCCAAAATATTTTCACGTCCTTGACCCTCGTGGCGTCCTTAGTGGCCTAGAGCGAAGCGAACTTCATTGCTTCTGGTAGATCTGACATGACCGAAGGGAACGGGCTGTCCTCCGATAATTCCCATGCAACCAGCACAATTGAGAGTAAGATCTAGGCGTAATGGAAGGTATTACTCTCGTATTGTGCTTCTCTAAAGTTCGCGAGGAACTCACCATAGAGGTAGTGCACCCAATTAAATTGTATGCCCTCCGCACACTGAGTTGCTAACGACACAACAGGGGTCGACACTTCATCTGCATGACACTCCCTCATGATTTTCCTAGCCAAAATATGGGTGGCGACCTTAACCGCGGGGTCGATTATGCTGGAAATTGAGTATTCGTGCAGTTTCTTGGCAAGCTTTAATTTTTCCTTCATTCTTATGGTGAGGTGGTGTTTGCCCATCTTTACACCAAATTCCATGGTCGGATTCAACCCTGAATGTGGTAACAACGTGACCCTATGCATCAACATATCTGTGATGGCTATTGGTGCTCCTAACCACAGGTGCTCATTGTGCACTAAACATAGTGTTAGCGCTTGAAATTTCACCTCAGGCTGAGAAAGGTAAACCTCAAGGCAACATCAAACCACTTAGCCTCGTAGCTAGCCCTACGGGGCAGGAGAGGGCTCTCTCCGGTCTATCTCAATAAAGATCTTCAATGGGCGAGATAACCAATAGGGTAACACTGATTTTAGGCTAGTAAACTGATCAAAAGGGTTGATTTGGGATTTTTAGGGTTTTTGGTGGAAAATTGGGGAAATGGCAATTTTAGGTGCGGGGATTGGACACAGTTTTCGCAGGGGGTTCTTTGGGGCGAGGTAGGAAACAGTATTGATGCCTTTAATAGAGATGGATGGATGAGAATGACCGGTGAGGAGTTAAAGAGAGCAAGCAATAACCTTGAATTCCCTTTAAACAGTCGAAAACATTGATATTAAGCAAACTTAAAAGCAGAGCATGACAGTCATGAGTTCTACTTTAATACTTCATTTGCCTAATGTGCAGAAGGAAAAGTAAGGAAATGATTCACATAAAACACTTACAAGTACAAATAGAAACACACCATCAATACATGTGACCACAAGAATCCCAAAAAGGACTGCAAAACCCTGGTCTTCCTTTGCCAAAAATTGCAGAGATACAGTGAGTAATACAATAAGAGCTTCTCCCTCAAGAGTCCAACCATGAAAATGAGCAAGAGAGTACATAATATAGATCATCTAACATCTTTCCCTGCCTCTAGGGGTCGAGTTCACTATCCTAGGAGCTGTTTCAACCAATTCTAAACTAAGCACTGAAAACTAGGCAGTCAAAACAACTTGCCTCTATAAACTAGGAAACCAATTCATTCATTTAATTTTCACCTATCTCATGAATGAATCTTCCAGAAGAGATACATAAGTGTAAAAGTGTCATAAATTTACATCATTTACAACAAGAAGGATAAAAATCAACTCCAAAAAGTCAAACACAGTCAAAACTGCGTTTTGCTGAGCTATAGGCTGAAATCCTGAGCAATTTGCCTGACGGGTCGTGCACCAAATCCTGACGGGTCGCACGCCTTTGAGAGAACTTTTGGGGCACTTTCAGGTGTCCAAATGAGGCAAGAGTAGGCTTTTTGGAAATTTCTGTGAGTCTACCTTCCAACCCAACTGGAATTTCTGAATTTGGTTGTCATTTACCCCTCCAAAATTGCAATCTCCCAAGACTGCTTTCTGTGTGTCAAAAATGTGGCAGAAAGTCATTTTTTGCTTGTTTTTTGACTTTCTGGAGGCCCAAAACTTCATAAAATCTCTTGGCAATGGATGATCATGTGTAAATTTTCATGAAAAATCTGGAAATGCTGAGTTTCCCTGGAAAAGAGTAGCCAAATGAAAGGGTCGCGCGGGGGGTGAGACCCATTGAGAGCAAAAACCTGTGTATGGCACAAAAAATTCGCAATTGAAAAAATTTTCTCCAAATTTCTTGAAATTTGGTCTGGGAGTCCCCAATAAATTACCATGCTCATTCAAAGAGGCTTTGGCCAAAATTTGGAGTGGATCGGGCCTTTTCCGTCGTTTTAGTGCCTTGGCCAACCTCCTTGGATCTGGCGATTGAAATTTTGACATTTCTCTACAACCATGACACCTGTGCAAAAAATGAAGGAGGTTTTTCTTCTTTGGCATGTTATGGACAAAAACCTCTCTCAGTTTTCCAAAATTCATCTTATATTTCTCTAGAACATCATTTGAGTGCGACTTGTCCCGATGTGTGAAACAAGGAATTTCGTGGAAATGAAGCGAAATGAAGGGGATAGGGGGCTTCTAAATTCTTGGGGAAATTTTTGGGAGTGGGGAGGGATGTTAGGAAGCAGGGGAAATTGGAATCTCAGAGATTGAGCGAGGGGAAGGGGTCCAAAAGGGCAAAACACAGGCCAAACCTAGAAAATTGCCAGGTTGTAGCTAGAAACTAGGGTTTGTGCAAAAATGAGGATTTTGGGGGATCTCAGTGATGGGAAGCATTTGATAAGGTACTTTAAGGATAGGGGAAGGTGTATAAACATCAGGAAACAAGTTTTTCCGATGATTTGACCGTCCAAGAGAAATTAGCTTTCAAAACCCTAGGAGAGGGAAATGACCTTGCCTGGGCGCAACTGAAGCATGAACAAGGTGTAAAATGACTCATTAGACACTGACATGATAATGAAAACCCTATGAATGATGATAGACTCAGCTGAATAGTGACATAGATTGGCATTTGGGAAATTTTAGAAGGAGTGAAAGCAAACCCTAGACCTAATGCCTAGTGACCAAATTTTGCTTGAAAACGCTTTGAAATGACAAAATTTGACCTTGACACTTTGAGACCACTTTGTAAGAGCATATTTGATCACTGGAGGAAGGCTGGAAAGACTGACACTAACACATAGCAAATTTTTGATCACCATTAGGGTTATGGGCATGCGATGGTAATGTGGCACCCATAGCAAGTTTAACAGTCTTGCCTTGTTGTTATAGACATTTTTGGGCCCTACAACTCCAAGCATGAAATGTCCATAAAATAAGGGCTCCTAAGTCCCTAAAAGTGTTGTTCCAACCCCTAAAGGAACAAGGTCAACAGATTACAGCTTCTCCCAGAAGTTCTCCATGATAAACTGCTCAGAATTGGTCAAAACAGGATCATTGCAGCTGCTCCACTGGCTAAGTGCGTTGCATCTCACCTAGATACACTGTGAGGGTGCGTTTCATTTCAAAAGTCCTTTCTGTGGGGTGCGATGGGTGAGAAATGACAAATGGCAGTGTCATTCTGTGAGGTGGAGAGGCAATGGAAGCTTCCAGAATCTTCTCCTGTGACACTTGCCTCACTGAATTCGACCAAGGATGAGTAAGAGACCATCAGTCTCCAAGTGGAAGCAAGAACTATCAGAGAAAAGACACTAATCAAATCACAAGTTGACTCATCCCCCTTACAGATATCTATATATGGATCCCTCATCTCAGAGATCCGGAGGCTGGAATTTTGCATATTGTAAGGAATTGTTGTTGGTTTTCTGAGACAAACATCAGATTTTTGGGTGATCTAAGCTTTGTTTGAAGTGAAGAGGGGCTTCTTTGCTGGTAGGTTGATGCTGGGTCAGAACAACCGGTTGTAACTCCTCTTGGCTCTTTTCTTGTTTATCAATAAAAGCTATTTGAGTTTTCCTCCATGCTTTTGTGTCATTGATGCTTATTACATTTGTATGGTCAATTTACACCTGACCCTAGATTGTTTACGATTATAGATTCATGTCTTTGTATAATGTTATGCTTCTGTGATCTTACAGGTACTTTGTGAAGCTGGGCGTGCAAGGGAGCAGGTAGCTGAGGACTATCAAAGAAGAGAGGGATCAAATCAGGAGATTGGCGCAAGACAGAGCTTGGTCTTTCTGTTCCTCTCTATCTGTAATTCATAAAGGAAAAACAAAAGTAGATTTTCTTTGTTTGTTTCTAAGGCAGCTGTCACACCTTAGTGGGATAGAGCAGTTCTAAATAGACACTTTTCCCTGTAACAAATTGGCGACTCCACTGGGGAGCTAATTAGTTTGTTTGTTTATCATTCTTTGTTGTCTATTTCATAAACTTACAAGTAGCATTCAAACTGCATTTGCCATAACAAATGCAAAGTAGACAACTGCTACTTCAATCCATCTACTGGATCTGTTTATGATTTAGACAACTGATTCACAAACTATCTGATTACCCTTGTGATAGCTCTTAGATCCTCCTTAGATCTACCCCTGATTGTTGCATTACTGATTGATTTTTGCTCGGCCAAAACCCAAGAACTGAACTGCAAACTGTGACCCGGAACCCGAACAAAGTCTCGTTTCTAGCCCAGCGCAGGTACTGTTCAGAGATTCTGAATTTCAGCGCACTTCCCGAGTGGACAACCTGCCCTGCATTTCAGATTCTCTGTGTTACAGGTGCGCTGATCAGACTAGCTCTGTGCAGTTGTGGCTCCTATGGTTCATTCTTTCTAGTTCTATTCTTGAATTTTGTTGCCTGTGCAGTATATGTCTGCTTGAAATCCCTTTTCCTTACTGTTGTTCCGCCTCCTTTGTACAAAATAACTGTAGATGTTTTTATGTGTTTGTTGAGTCATTTACAGTTTTCCTTTGCAAAAGTAGCGTAATCGTACTGTCGCCCTTTGATTTGAAAATGTCGCAAGTGTCGATTTCAATCGTAGGAAAGAGTTTGATTGCTGTTGATGGTCGATTATCCTGTTACTATTCCTTTTGGTCTGAATTTGTAATTTTCTAGTGTCAAGAACAAGTATTCATTTCAAAATCGTAAGGTGTTGTAATCGTCTCCATTTTTTGATTTCGAAATGAAACTTGTTGATATTTGTCGCTTGAAAAGAAATTCAGATTTGTGCATCAACTTTCTTTTTAGCATTCATATACTAAGAAAGTCGAAAAACAAATACATGCATGTGCATTTGCATATAGACAGTCTGATTGGTTTGATTTAGGAAAGTGCATTTAGAGTGTGCTCTTTGCTCTTTGTGAAAAGATTCTGTCTTTCTTTTCCCTAGTAGCTAGGATTTTCATTGCATAAAGGAGATAAAAAGTTTGTTTATCATCTTAGATTGCATTTTAGGAATTACATCTACATCTCGTGGTGAACCTGAAAGGAAAACTTCATAAACAAGATCAACTTAAAATAAATTCAATGAATCTAACAATGCTTTGGAACTTAACGCACAACATTTAGAAGTCTAGGCTAGAGACGTATTCCGGCATCATAAAGCCTGGTGACTGTTGTTCTCACTGATGGTTGGGTGATTCCTCCACTTTGAGATGATAAGTGCCAGTACGGACTTGTGCTCCCACGTACCGTCGAGTATATTTTGGGAGACCCCAATAGGCTTAATCCTTTATCCATAGGAAGCCGTGTCTTCTGCCCTATCGATCGCAATGCACTAAACACAACATTCGAGAAGATTGACTATCGTACCATAAAAAGTATTCTGCAGTTTTGCAATTGGTTTGGTACTCCCTCTACCTAGATTTCCAGAGCAGTCCCTTTCGTTCCTTTTCAGACTCCTTAACGGAAAAGGTCCATCTGAGCACTTGTCACTTCAGGCTCATTAAAAATCGAAGGCGACTAGAGTCATCTTTTGTTTTTTCTCGACTCTTAAAAAATGAAAAAACAAGTTGTGTCAAAGCGTCTAAAATTCATTTAATTCGGAAACATACTTCCCCTTTATTTTAGTTGATCGAGTAATCCGCAATCGTGGAAGAAAGTCAATTGAAACCCCGTCGTTCGCGGAGGCTTACGAGTCAACCGTCTTTGTCTCCGGAATCGAAGCCAGTACGGACAAAGCGAACTCGTTTAACCGGTTCCAAATCTCCTATTAAAGTTAGAACGAGTGTTCCAATGACATCAGAGACTCCAGTTACTCCAAACATTTCTGGAATCCCTGCCTCTACAGAAGAAGTTCAGCAGCCACAGAAGGATAGTGATATTGATCCTAGTCTGAGAGTAAACACTTGTGTTACCGAACCAGTTCCATCTACAACCGGTTCGGAGAGTCTTGCTCTTCAAACATCTGTCGCTGCCAATTCCATACCTTATTTGGCACCAGAAATATTTTACGGACCTGACGGTCTTCCCATTCCACCTGGTCTGATTGCCATAGAAGAAATTGTAGAAGATCCTCCAACAAGTACTCCATCGCAATTTGGAGTCGGGATCACTCTATATCCTTCTTCATCAGAAGTTAGTCTACCACCAACGGAAGCTCCTGTAGAATCGCTAGGTAATCTTTTGGATAGACTACAAATATCTCAACAACCGTCAACATCTAGGACTGCGTCATCTAACACAGTGACAACAGAACTCCCTACTATCACTCCGACAATGTTCATCGATATACCATCTGTCCCGACTAGCTCTCAACCGCTAGAAAGAGCCCACTCAGGGGCTATTTCGACAGTATGGTTCATTCCTGTTTGTTCATCTGGAATAATATCCGGAAACTCTTATGTTGAGTCTCAACAAATTGATCCATTTGGAGGTCAATTTGGGCATTCCAGCCCCCAAGGGCAAATAATTCCCTTGAGTTCTGGATTACCACTGTATGGGGGGCAGTGTACCCTTTCATTATCCCCTCCGGGAGGATATCCATACGGGAGTTCACAACAACATTCAGGTTATACTAGAATTACCTCAAGCGATTGCGTACCAATACTACCTCAACAACCAAGAGTTGTATATTCGATGTAACAATGCTTACCTATGTCAAATATCCCAACTACGCCAGCTATTGTGACAGTGTCGCAAGTTCAAGCGCTGCCTGTCGTATGCCAACCTCAGGTTTCTCAGGTTGTAATGCAACAGCCCCTTCACCCTGTGACTCAACCGCAATCGCCGACTGGTGGAATGACACAGGTTCAGACGGGTACACTTACCCCTCATCTTGGTCAAACTGTTAGTATCGGGCAACAGCACATGGCTTCACAACCGTGGCTAGTGCAATACCAACAACCGCAATTCCAACATGTATACCAAGGATCTGAGCAACAAATATTTGCTAACAGTGGACAACCATACATTCAAAACGGTCAGAATCAACCATTTTACAATGGTCATGCCCACCAACCTTACCAAAGTTACCAGCATCAAATGCATTATGCCAGTATGCAAAGACCAACTGCTCAGGCAATCCCATCTTATCCTGGGTATGCTTCACCAAACCTGAATCAGCAGTTACCCTTTGTGGCAACTTTTGAGTTACCTGATTTAAATAGGTTAACAAACGATCCAATTGCTTACGCCCCTTGGTGGCCAGCGATTCCACATAAACTTCCATCAGATATTCCTAAATTTAATGGAAATCCGGGTGAAGATCCATTGAATCACGTGATGACTTTTCATCTATGGTGTTCATCAAACACCTTGAATGATGATTCGATAAGACTTTTCCTCTTTCAGAGGACGTTAACGGGTCCGGCGGCAAAATGGTACATCGAATTGCCTAGAGCTTCGTTCGACAACTTCAGTACCTTAGCCACAACCTTTTTAACCCATTTTCAGTTACCAATAAGGTACGAAACGGGAACAGAACTTCTTACCAATTTCAAACAGACAATGGCCACTCACATATCTGATCATATACATGAGTGGCGACGTCGTCGTAGAATGGTAAAAACATATGTCCCCGATCAGCTCCTAGCTGAATGGTTTATCAAGTCATTACTACCTTCCATCACGGAAGATGTGGCAAAGGGGGGAGTCGTAACGGAAGAGCAAGTTATTGCTCGTGCGCAATATCTGGACTTGATTTACACTCAGTCTGGCACGCTCTACGATAAAATACCTGACGCCCCTAGACCGGAATTCTCAATTCCTCCTCCTCCTAAATCGAACAATGACTCTCATGCTGGTGATGGCGTGATTGGCACAACAGACACGAAATCAAAAAAGGCTACATCCAAAAAGGCCCCTAAGATTTCAAGTCAAAATGCAAAAGATGAACTTCTTGCTTCGGAAGTAAATGTCATATCAACAAATAAAGGCAAAGAAACCAAACAAACAGGGAGCAAGAAGAAAGGCAAAGGGAAGAAGAAGAAACAGGAGGAATCATCACCTAAGAAATCTTCTTCAAACCCTCCTGGAGATAGGAAACCAAAAAATCCATGCCTCATATGCGATGAGAATCATTGGACTGCAAGTTGTCCACACATAGTTGAGGTTAAAAAATTCTTCAAGAATTCGAAAACCTCCGCAGTGTTAACTGATCCGTTTCCAAATCCAGGAACAAATCTGGTTGAAAGTGGAAATGCTTCCCCGTCTCAAGTGCTAATGTTGTCGGTTTCAAAACATCAAAATGATGCTTTGATATCGACAAGGAACAAAGATTATGGGAATCCACAACTGTCGAACAACAAGGATAAAGATCAACCTAGTAGTTCGACAACAACTTCGACAGAAGTTGTGCCACCCATCATTCCAGAATTGACAATAAAACCGCCAAAGGGAGTAGTACACAAGTCGACGTTTAATCCCCGCGCTAGAGCAGCACAGCATTATAATATAGTGGAAGATTTGGCCCAATCGCCATCTGCTATGTCGACTCTTGAAGTACTGCAGAATTGCCCATCCCAAAGGCAGGCTTTATTATCAGCCATTGGTGGGATTGACCCAAAGGATTCCAATCTTGTATCCTTCGATCATAAAGGATACGATCCTCAATTACTAGCTCAACTAGCTTTCCTTGTTCAAGTGAAAGCCCTCAACAAAACTGTCCGTCGAACAATTATTGATGAGGGGGAATCTACATGCATTATGTCGATGAGTTGCTGGAAAACTTTAGGATCTCCAACCTTGTCGCGATCTTCGATGACATTAAAAGCATTCGACGGAAGGACATATACCCCATATGGTATTCTAAGTAGCTTGAAAGTTGAACTAGGAGGTAAAATGGTAGAAATAGACGTTGAAGTCATCGATGGAAATCTTGATTACAACATCCTACTAGGAAGACCATGGATATATGCTATGGCTGCTGTTGTGTCGACCTATTCTAGGAAGATTGCATTTCCCTTTCAAGGAGGGATTACAATCGTCGATCAACAAAACTTCCTCCCCAATGGTTCTCAAGTTACAGGAAGCATTCCCATGATCCATGGAAGCCCCCATTCGCTTCAAAATATCGGAATAGGCCTACTAAAAGATCCTATACTAATGGGAACTTTCGCCCTTCCACCTCCAATCAACCTGGCGGAAGTAGCGTCGATAGGAACCTACAATATGATATCTTCTAAAAAGATCTCAGAAAACGATATCGACATGGATCATGCAATGGTTTTGCCCCCAAGCCCAACGGAAATATTGTAGCAATCAATGTTCCTAGCATGGGAGGCAAACCCAAATCAACACTCATCAAGCGTTTGGATAGATAGGTCTAAAGAATATGGTACCCCTTCAGATCCTTGGTCGCAAGTGCATGTCACCGACGAAGGAATTTTCCAATCAATGGTAATTGAAGGAGCACCATGGAATGATTCCCACCATCGTTCCCTTCTTCCGGATTGTGGAGAAGATACTCAAGATGACCTTTAGCATCCTTTAGTCTTTGATTTCCTATCAAATACTGTAAACACGGTGGATTCCGAGCGAAACTTGTCCAATATTGAAGAGACTATCGCCATAAATATCTCGACCAAAACAGATGTTGTAGAGAATATTTATGTTGGCAAATGTTGTTCTCCTTCAGAACTGGAAATATATAACGCTCTTTTTCGCGAATTCAGAGATGTCTTTGCTTGGTCATACAGTGAAATGCCAGGCATTGACTCGAGTATCGTTGAACACGAGATTAATATGTATCCAGATTTCAAACCAGTACGACAATGACTAAGGCAGGTGCACCCCAAGAAAGTCGCTGCCATTAAGGCAGAAGTTGAAAAACTTCTCCATGATGGTTTCATCTACCCGGTTCCTCTAACCGATTGGGTATCGAATATTGTCCCTGTTATGAAAAAACAAGGAACAATTAGAGTGTGCGTCGATTATAGGGATGTAAATCAAGCTTGTCCAAAAGACAACTACCCTACACCCTTCATCGACCAGATAATTGATGAATGCGCCAGATGCGAAATCTTTTCATTCATGGATGGATTCTCCGGGTATAATCAAATAAATATCCGCCCACAGGACCAGTCAAAGACTGCATTTATTTGTTCGTGGGGCACGTTCGCATATCGAAAATTACCCTTTGGTTTGAAAAACGCAGGGGCGACGTTTCAAAGGGCAATGAATTATGCCTTCCATGACATCAAAAACATCGTTCAACCATACCTCGACGACCTACCGACTCATTCGCGAAGGCGGACTGATCACCCACAGCATTTAAGAGCGATATTTCTATGTTGCCGACACTACAAGATACGACTCAATCCCCACAAATGTGTATTTTATGTCAGTTCTGGTCGTTTACTTGGCTTTGTAGTCTCAAAAGACGGGATTCGTCTCGACCCATGTAAGGTCCAGGCAATCATAAATTTGCCTCCACCTTCGAATTTGCTTCAGATTCAGAAACTCCAAGGGAAAGCGAACTTTCTGAGGAGGTTCATTCCAAATTACGTCGAACTTGCTAAAGGTTATACACGTCTTTTGAAAAAGGAAGTGCCCTTTGTCTGGGATCAGGTTGCGCAAGCTTCCTTTGATGCTTTAAAAGAATCACTAATGAAAGCATCATTAATGTACGCTCCTGATTATCAAAAAGATTTTAATCTGTATCTGGCTGCAGCAGATACGACCATCGCAATGGTTTTAGTTCAAGAAGTCGATGGAATTGAATATCCTATTTATTATTTAAGTACAAACTTAAATGATACAGAAAGCAAATATTCTTACATTGAAAAGCTAGCGCTTGCAGCTGTTCAAGCGATACAGAGATTTCAACACTATGTCCTCTTTCGGAAAACTACCATTTTGTCAGATTGCAACCCCATGACTTATATATTGTTGCAACAGTTGTTGGGGGGGAAATACTCAAAATGGATAGCAATCCTACAAGAGTTTGATCTGGAATTTGTAAAATCCAAGTCGAAGAAATCTCTAGTTTTCACAGAATTATTGTGCGATCTCCCATCGTCGTCCAACAATGAAACATCCGAAGAAACAATCGTGGACGAAAGTTTGTTTCTAATATCTTCAAGCAATGAGTGGTATGGAGATATAATAATTTATCTCCAAACCCAAAAATACAGGCCAAACACCTCCCACTCCGAACAAAATCGATACCAAGCAAAAGACTACATGATCGTCGGTGATACGCTTTACCGTCGTGGTATCGATACAGTTCTGAGAAGGTGCCTCACCCATGAGGAGGCCGAAAAAGTCCTGAATGATTGTCATTCAGGCGCGTGTGGGGAGCATCAATCTAGATATGCTACAGCGCAAAAAATATTACGAGCAGTATACTTTTGGCCAACAATGTTCAAAAATTGCATAACTGCAGTCAGAAGTTGCCATGCTTGTCAAATTTTCGATAGCAAAACCAGAAGACCACCCGCACCTCTGCAGCCAATAGTGGTTGTTGGGCCATTCGCCAAATGGGGCATCGATTTCATGACATGTAACCCCACCTCGACCGGGGGGCATAGGTATATCATAGTCGCAGTTGACTATTTTACCAAATGGGCCGGGGCGATGCCTACATTAGATAATATTGGTGAAACAGCTGCCCTCTTCTTTTTCAATCATGTAGTCGCCAGATTCGGCATACCACAAGCTATAGTCACAGATCATGGATCGCATTTTCGCAATCACATGATGGTCGAATTAGCTGCCAAACTAGGGTTGTCTCACGACAGCTCTACTCCATATTATCCGCAAGCCAACGGACAAGTTGAAGCAATCAACAAGGTCCTAAAGCGCATGCTGCAAAGGATGATTGGAGTTCAAAAAGAAGATGGCACCTAATCTTGTACTTAGCTTTGTGGCCTTACCGAACATCGGTAAGGAATGCAATCGGGTTTACACCTTTCCAACTGGTATATGGCCTGGAAGCAGTCTTACCAATCCAGTGCGAAATCTCCTCTCTCAAACTCACAATTGATCTCCTCCCTGGAACTTCAGAAGAAGAAGCTCGTTTCTTGGAATTAATCCAACTAGATGAAACCCGTCGTGATGCCACTTTGGCTAACGAAGCCCATAAGAAACGAGTCAAGGTGCAGTTCGACAAAAATGTCAAACCCCATGTCTTCTCAGAAGGTGACTTGGTCTTACTTTACGACCAAGAATCCGATAAATTGGGAGCAAGTAAATTTAAGTCTTTATGGATGGGCCCCTATATTGTTAAACGAGTGTTAGCAAAAGGAGCCTATGAGTTAATGGATTATGACAGAATTCCACTGGCGCAACCTCGTAATGGGTTGTACCTCAAGCATTACTATGCGTAATGGTAACCTGTATGCTTTTGTTATGTTTTTGTTTTCGCTAAAGTGTTTATTTTGGTCAAGTAATCCACTTTTTACATTTGTTGCAGATGTCAAACCTATTGGAGTCATGTGTTGGATATGCTGATGGAGCGAGTCGTAGTTCGCGGAACCTATCTTCCGCAGCCTGGGCTATTTTTGATCCAAGCGGCGAGTTAGTAAGTTTCATAGGGGTGTGTATTGGTCGATCAACAAATAACATCGCTGAATATAGCGCGTTGATAGAACTTCTCTCTGATGCCATCACACATGGTATACGCCGACTAATTGTCAGGCTAGACTCACAACTCGTAATACTACAACTCACGGGTATTTATTTCGTCCGCAACCCAGCTATTTACCGCATGTTCCTAAGGGTTAAGATTTTGGAAAGACAATTTGATTTTATTCATTATCAACACATTTCCAGAAAATTAAACACATTAACTGACTCATTAGCAAATTATGTGTTAGATAGACATTTGCAACATTTATAAAAGAAAACATACCATCAATGTTTGCATGTGGATCGTGTAACTTAACCAAAATAAAGCTCCGAAAATCAAAAATATATATAATTGTTTATGGTTTACACATAATGTTCTGTAACCAAGACAAAATCGGTCAAATGACCAAAAAACTCAAAATGCTAGGGGGCACCCTAGTCTAATGATGCTCGTGATAGCAAGTCACAGCCTGTGCGATCATGCATAAGAGACGAGTCCATCGTCTTGGCACACCAGTAGTATGTCGCTGTAACCTCAAAGGTAGCTCGTCAATCCTCACATCTGGAATACCAAGAGTGAGGCCCTCAACCTGCTCCTGTAATGCTGTGAGAGTCTCGGCCACATCGAGGTCACGAAGAATAGCCCTTCCGACGGCCTCTCCTGCTGGGGCAGCAGCTGGTACTCTCAGGCGAACTACTGGACGAACAGGACCAACATCTGCATGTACACATGAGTTTGATTAAAGTCTTGATAGAATAAAGCACAAGGACATTATAAATGAAAAACGATAAACAAGAATATGGTCAAAGATTTTACCAATGGCACCCCATTGTTCGCCATCCGGCAGTACTAAATCTGGATCACCCCGGAAGTCCATACCCGCATATGGATACTCGGAATAAACCATCTCCTAACGATCAAACCACCTGAAGAAGGTATCAGAAAATGAAATCTGAGACTGACCAGCATGCCTAGACATATGGTCAACCCATCTCTGCATACGTGGTTCAGTAGGTGAAGGTAAATCGAGTGCAATATACTGCGGTTGCATTAGTGGTATCTTCTCCAAGGCAAAGACGGTCAAAATAGAACCATACCCAAAGTTCTTCAACCTCCCACTCTTTATCTTGGTCAATTGTTCTTTCATCACAAGAAGTACTGCGTCACACCAGTTGAACACCTTCGGTTGGAGGCATTCCAAGGCATACTGCATATAAGATCAGTTGGCGCCATGAAGAGCCGCACCACCGGCCATCCTACCAAAAGTAAACAGAATAGTCCTAAGGGACCTATCAGTGACATCACGGATGATGATCTTGCTGTCTTTACTCGGCTGAGATACTTCTCTGTAGTACCGGCTAACATAATCTCTCACAGAATCGCCTCCTCGGGCCGAACCTAATAAAGAGATGGGGGCACCCCGCCTCGACAAGCCAGTCAAGAAATAGATGTCTACTACAGTCAAGGGGATAGATTTGCCCCTAATCTGGAAAACCTGGTTGGTAGGATCCCAAGCATCGAGCAAATACTGCAGTAAGTTGATCTGATGTCTCATGCTAGAAATGCGGAAGAACTTCAGCAAGCCACAGTTCCGCAGTGCGTTTACTGTAACCGGATCATGTAGGGCAAGCATGTCCTCTTCTTCATGCTCACGTTCTCGCCATGTAATGGTCATCTTAATCCAAAGATCTCTGAAAAACAAGCAAGAGAAGAGTTAGACCCTGATTTTGGTAAGAAACAGGCAAAATTTCCATCAAAACTTGTGCATTAAATTCCTTTTCTGCGCCCAACACACCTACAGCAATGTTCTGGGTACGTTGAATGTCAGACAGCCTTTAGACATGCCAACATTCAACGCACCTTTCGATACACAGAGGGTGCGCTGAGAGCAGAACACGTTTTTCAAACCCCAGGGGCTCAGAAAAACTAGGAATCAAGCTCAGATTGTAAAATGGAAACCATGAAATGAAAGAGCTCAGGTTTAGCTCCTACCTAGTCCAGACGGCACCAAGAATCGTCCACAGAATCTCCCGAAATCAGCTGGTGAAAATCAAAGGGGGAAAGCACCTCCAAAGCTCCAACAAACCAAAGTTCAAATGAAATGGTAAAATGAGAGGTAAAAACACTTTTTCATTACTTTTTACATAGTTCGAAGTAAAATATTAGTGTTCTAACTCGTTTTCAAGCATATATTGTTCATTTCTAACTAGTTTGATGAAGCAGTTGAAAATACAGTACAATCTTTGAAAGAACAAAGCTATTTATGGTAAAATCAAAATGATCCCAAGCATCGAGCAGTTTTAGCACATAGTTCAAGCTCGTTAAAAAATAAACATAAGACATGAGCAAATGTTTCCCCCCGCGTTTAAGCTCGTTAAAAAATGAACTATTCCCCGGTAAATAACCATCTTGAATGTAGTACTTCAGTCGTTATATCCTTGGTCGTGTTTGCACCGTCACCTCCACTTTCTCATTGGCTAATCATTCACCTCCATTTGATTGTTTACCCTTTTTGAGAAACAGCTGTGAAGAGTGATTTCACTAGCCACCCTTGTGACACTGCCGTGATTGTAAAATTCCAACCCTTACCTCGAATCAGCTGCTACCCATTTTATCACTCGTTCCTCAAAAGACGAGTCTCCTTTAAGCTCTTTTCAACTGACTCATAAAATATGAAAAGATTGTCGAGCCATTGGCCTCTCCAGCTCGTTAAACGAACAGGAAGTGCTATCCCTCCTCTAGATTTTAATCTTTTTGGACCTGAGGGATTATTACACAAAAAGATCGAGCGCTTGTTTTGTTCGGCTCGTTAAAAGTATCGAAAATCCATCCCTTCTATATTTTTTTATACTTTTTTGGACTTAAGGGATTAGATGACGAAAAAGGAATTTTGGAGTTACCTTTACGTTCCCTTTTAGACTCTCTAAAATTGAAAAGGACTGAGTTATCTTTGTCGTTAAACATGTTAAAATGATTAATAGCGACAAACTTGTCTATAGACGAGAACGGGTTTCACTATCGCCAGGCTCGTTAAAACATAGCGATGGGTTTGCCCGAAGGGAAAATTATAGAACAAGCATATGTTATCCTCCTCAAGCTTGACAAAAATAAAGAGGTACTAGTTAGCAATGATTGGGGAAAAATTGGGAAGAAAACTTAAAGAAACTTTGTTGGTAGCAAGTCGCTCTTGAACATGACACTTCCGCTCCGTGTCCGAGTTGGGTTGGGTTGTTTCATTCACCGGTCGCATCACCATGGTCACGCCATACCATCCACATTTGGGGTTAATGCTACCAATCCATCACATCAGTGTCACCGATATGTTCAAGAGAAGTCATTCAGAGAATTCACCTGTGTCTCACCCACTACCATACATTATACTCCATTCTTTCATGACCGCCACCCTGAACCTTATATCACCAGATCATTTTCACCTCCATTAAAATCATTTGCTCCGTTCTGTGTCATTGACGTGGGATTCATTAAGGCCCTCCTGTGACGGATCACTTCTTGTCAACATCATCTCATTATCCAAGAAGTTGATCTAGGAACACCCCATTTAGTACTTTGAAGCTTGCATGCCTCAATGGCAAGTTTCTCACTTCCGGCGACAGGTTTACATCAATGGCCTTCGACCGAAAGATTTCGCGTGGTGTTCGACACCAAGTCCTTTATTCACACCACGTGAATTGTACTGCAGTACCTTGAGGGTCATTATCATTACCGGTGATTCCTCTCGCGCTTGTTAACAGTTTACATCCTTGACTAGTAATCAAGCGATGTCTTTCCATGTTCGACTTCAGAACATTTCTCACATGGATCGACTTGTACTTTGAGTGAAGATCGGATGAGATTGAAGACCCCAGATCTAGTTTCATCCATCTGGGCTGCGATATATATTCAGGGAAATAAAGACATTAAATGTACATCATTGCTGCACAGATAATCATCCACTCAAAAGGATGATGGCTCTATCAGAATCATCAGTCTACACTCAGACGATTGTCTGTCCTATGTACATGAGAATGAATTTATAAAGCTGAGCATGGGAATGCCTGCCTCAGCTAGATCATGAAAAAAGTATTAAGATAATGTATTGTATTCTATCTTATTACAGGTCTCCTCCCAGCATTGAAAGAACTTCGGATCCTCATGATAAAGCATTTCACCCGACACCAAAAGATTAACGGCCTCATTCTTTAGGGGGCAACTGTAGACATTTTTGGGCCCTACAACCCCAAGCATGAAATGTCCATAAACCAAGGGCTCCTAAGTCCCTAAAAGTGTTGTTCTAACCCCTAAAGGAACAAGGTCAACAGATTACAGCTTCTCCTAGAAGTTCTCCATGAGAAACTGCTCAGAATTGGTCAAAACATGATCATTGCAGCTGCTCCACTGGCTAAGTGTGTTGCATCTCACCTAAATACATTGTGAGGGTGCATTGCATTTCAAAAGTCCCTTCTATGGGGTGTGATGGGCGAGAAATGACAAATGGCAGTGTCATTCCGTGAGGTGGAGAGGCAATGGAAGCTTCCAGAATCTTCTCCTGTGACACTTGCCTCACTGAATTCGACCAAGGATGAGTAAGAGACCATCAGTCTCCAAGTGGAAGCAAGAACTATCAGAGAAAGGACACTAATCAAATCACAGGTTGACTCATCCCCCTTACAGATATCTATATATGGATCCCTCATCTCAGAGATCCGGAGGCTGGAATTTTGCATATTGTAAGGAATTGTTGTTGGTTTTCTGAGACAAACATCAAATTGTTGGGTGATCTAAGCTTTGTTTTAGGTGAAGAGGGGCTTCTTTGCTGGGAGGTTGATGCTGGGTCAGAACAACCGGTTGTAACTCATCTTGGCTCTTTTCTTGTTTATCAATAAAAGTTGTTTGAGTTTTCCTCCATGCTTTTGTGTCATTGATGCCTATTACATTTGTATGGTCAATTTACATCTGAACCTAGATTGTTTACGATTATAGATCCATGTCTCTGTATAGTGCTATGCTTCTGTGATCTTACAGGTACTTTGTGA
This sequence comes from Pinus tabuliformis, assembly GCA_031772625.1. Taxonomy (NCBI): domain Eukaryota; kingdom Viridiplantae; phylum Streptophyta; class Pinopsida; order Pinales; family Pinaceae; genus Pinus; species Pinus tabuliformis. The sequence goes on from CM062819.1 coordinate 1,692,151,308, forward strand.
AGCTGGGCGTGCAAGGGAGTAGGTAGCTGAGGACTATCAAAGAAGAGAGGGATCAAATCAGGAGATTGGCGCAAGATAGAGGTTGGTCTTTTTGTTCCTCTCTATCTATAATTCATAAAGGAAAAACAAAAGTAGATTTTCTCTGTTTGTTTCTAAGGCAGCTGTCACACCTTAGTGGGATAGAGCAGTTCTAAATAGACACTTTTCCACTGTCGCGGCTCCAGCGTGGTGACACTAGAATCCTTATAAAACACACAAGTCATAAAGGTATCAGTCTCCATGTGGGGGAATCTCTCTGTGTCCGCCAAGTCCCAATCCTCCAACCTAAGACCAGGAATGCACACCAAGCTCGGCCCTTCAAATGTGATCTGATCTGGCAGCAACGGGGTATTTAGTAGAAATTTCCCCGCATTCGGGTCCTTCAGGACCTTAGCCTTACCCTGGCAAGGAGGGATGTACTTAGGTAGCTTTGAGATAGGGTCTACACCCTCTATGTCAATGTCCTCTGTGCCCATATCCACATCTTCAGCGCCCTCCTCAGAGCCTTTCTCCTGCACGATGGGATTTGCCTTCTTCTGGTGTTTCCTTAGTGACTCACACACCACCTGTGTTTCTTTCTTCTTATCCTTCTTTGTCTTGGGACCCTCTTTGGGTGGTGTAGACCTCAGCCTAGGCAACCTCTTTGATTTTGGCACTTTTGTAGGCATTTTTGCACTCACAACCTCCGGGGAAGCTCCCTCAAATGCGATTGATCCTCCAACACTTGTGGTGATCCAGGTGGATATTGGTGGCCACCTGCCAAGTCCACCTGGACCCCCACCATTGTTTCTCTCAGCATTTTTAGTTTCCTTAATTGTAGCACAACTTACTATTTTTAGCAGTTTTTCAGGTCCTGAACTTTTGGAGCCGTTTTGAGGCCCTAAACGACGTTTTTTTGGGAAATATGGGGGCAACATGGGTCCATGGACCGATGTTGCCCTTCCCAAAGTGGTAGTTCTCGGATAGATCTTTCTAACGAGCTATTGTACGCGTCAAACAGAGATCGTATGCCAAAGTTACGACCCCGGGAAGTGGGTGTACCAATTTACCCAAACGGGGCCCACAGTTTGGTGTTTCATCTCCTAGGGTTAGATTTTGGAATGTTAAGGGTTTTCCATTGTTTCTCAACAATAAATAGGCCTTCGAGCCTCATTGTAACACAGTTCAGAGGCATGTAGCCACCACATCTCTTCTCAGAGATAAGCTACCATCGCCCTAGCTGGTTTATTTCCATTTCTGGTTGTAAGCATATTTCAGTATTTTCCATTAATGAAATGAAGTATTATTTCCTCTACATCTTTGTGTATATGGTTATCTCTGTAATTTTTTGCATTCCTGTTTAAATCCGGATCAGTGGTATTAGAGCGGTCTGCTTTTTCTCTGTTTCTCTTTGCATGTCCCCAACAAGGTCGAGATATAAGGAGTTAGGGCTTGAACTAGTCGAACCTTTGCAAGACCAGCCTCGCAAATCCCAACGGCCTCCCATGGTGGATGAGAAGAAAGACGAGGGGGCAGGAGATCCCATCAAAATCTTGCTCGAAGAAGCCCTCGAGCAACAACAGAACGTGATGATGGATATCTTTGCCCAGATCCTTCAGCGGCTACCCAGAAGCGACGCATCGGCTTCCAGCAGCTACTCTGGAAACGCCACACCCTTTAAGGTACAAGTTAATTTTGAAATCCCCATATTCGAGGGTCAGATAGATGCAGATGCCGTAGATAAATGGTTAAATTTGCTAGAGGGTTATTTTTCTGTTCATGAATTTTCGAGTCGGGAAAAGATTGTTTTCGCTCTTCTCAAAGCAGCCCCCCACATCAAGGACTGGTGGGAAACCTACTGCGAGCAGAAGGATGAAAATACTGGCTCACTATTTTCAGCCGCACCCACCTGGAATTCATTCCGGGATGCCATCAAGGAGTAGTACTACCCTGTCGGAAGCTATGAGGATGAATACATAAAGTGGACCACGTTGCGACAGGGAAGGGACCAAGACGTGCCGGAGTTCACCAATATTTTCCATACCCTTTGCACAAAGTTGGGTATCAAGGATTCGGAGCAACATTTGATACTCAAATATTGCGGCTGCCTGCACAAGTACATCCAGGAAGAAATACAATTCCTGAACATCTCCTCACTCGGCGCAGCATACCGATATGCCGTCAAGGTCGAGCAGAAGTTTAAACAAAAGAAGCGAGACTTTGGATCTGCGAATCCAAAGCAGGGGAAAGGTGCTCCTAAACCACAGAACAAAGGACAAAGCCAAGGTGGGACAGCCCAAGACAACCTGCCGAAGCTGCAAGCAAAGAACAGTGCCGCGAAGCCGAAAAAGGACACTAGAAAATGGTGTGAGTTCCATAAGAGCTCCACTCACAACACAAGTGAGTGTCGAGCCAAGCAATCACTGGTGGCTGAGCTAAAGGTTTTAGAATCAGATGCATGTTCCGACTTTGAGTCAGAACCCGATTAGGGGAATGACAAAGGGAAGCAGATCATTGATGCGGATCCCAACGCCACTGTTGCTACCGCCAAGATCCAGAAAAATGAACTTGAAGATCCAGAGGAGGAGGAGTGTCTCTTCCACTCCCAGATGTGGGTAAAGGGCTCCTCGATACAGTTCATTATTGATAGCGGGAGTCAAAAGAACCTCATTTCGGCAGAGGTCGTGAAGCGGTTGGGCTTACCGACCACAGCACATCCACAACCATACACCATTGGGTGGCTTCACCAAGGACGAGATCTTCGCGTGAGCCAGCAGTGTCGCCTTCCATACAACATCAAGCCCTTCACGGATGAGGTATTGTGTGACATTGCTCCCCTTGAAGTTTGTGATGTATTATTAGGATAGCCATACTTGTGGAAGTGACATGTTGTGTATGAATCAAGGCCCCGTGCTGTTATTATTACATTGGGAAATAAGTTGTATAGGATACCAGAGGTAGCACCACCTACCGCCATCTCTTTGATTACTGCAAAACAATGCAGTAAGATCATTTCCAAAACCAGGAAATTTGTTTTCCTGATGATATGCCCTCAAGGAAAGAAGAAGACGGTGGCCGTGGCCTCCAAATGGGGTCCCTCTGCACGACAACTACAAATGGACAAGGTTGTGGAGGAGTACGAGGACAACTTCACCTCCCTTGCAGGGGTTCCTCTGCACTGTCAGGTCAAGCACTCCATCGATTTGACCCCAGGTGCGTCGGTACCCAATGGACCAATTTATTGGCGCTCCGTTCTGGAGAACAATGAAATCAAGAGGCAGATTCAGGAGCTCCTGCAGAAAGGTCACATCCGTCCGAGTTCATCGCCTTGTGGGAGCCCGATCGTGTTGGTACAGAAGAAGGATGGGACGTGGAAACTCTGTATTGACTATCGGGCGCTGAACAAGATCACTGTCCGTAATAGGTACCCAATCCCGCGGATTGATGACCTCCTAGACCAACTAAAGGGGGCGAAATATTTCAGCAAGATCGATCTGATGTCAGGATATCACCAGGTACCAATCGAACCCTCTGATGTGTGGAAGACTGCCTTCAAATCCAAGGAGGGCCTTTTCGAATGGTTGGTTATGCCTTTCGGATTGGCGAATGCTCCTGCAACCTTCATGAGGCTAATGGATGACATCTTGCGGCCATTCACCAACTCCTTTGTAGTAGTATACTTGGATGACATTCTGATCTTTAGCCAGAGTTGGGAAGAGCACCTCCACCATATCCGACAGGTTCTCCAAACACTGCGGCAACACAAGCTATGTGCCAATTTGGAGAAATGCACTTTTGGCATGACCTAGGTTCAGTATTTGGGATACATCATTGATGAACAGGGGGTGCATGTCGATCTAGCCAAGATCCAAGTCATTCGAGATTGGCCATCTCCAACCACTCTAACAGAGCTCCACAGCTTTCTAGGTCTTGCCAACTTCTACCGCAGGTTCGTGTTGGGGTTTTCTCATATTACTTGGCTCTTGAGTCAAGTCACCAAGGGAGGGGCGAAAGCAAAATTATTTTGTTCTAAATCTCAACAGAAGGCATTCATGGAGTTGAAGGATCGCCTCTGCACGGCACCAGTGCTCCCGTTACCAGATTTACAACAACCATTTGAGGTCGAGACAGATGCCTCTGACTATGCTATTGGGGCAGTCCTTACTCAACATGGACATCCAGTGGCATATCACAGTGAAACACTTTCAGACATGGTCCAAAAGTACCCCACTTATGATAAAGAGATGTATTCCATTGTACAGGCCTGCCGAAAATGGAAGCATTACATTTTGGGGAAGGAAACGGTCATCCACATAGACCGACGACCCCTACAGTTCATACAGACCCAAGGGAAATTGCAGAATGATCGCCATCAGAAGTGGTCTACATACTTGCAACAGTTCCACTTGAATATCAAGTATAAGAAGGGCAACACCAATAATGTTGCAGATTGCCTCAGTCGACCACTGATCATGGCATTAACCACCGTGCTCAACTCTTGTGGGCACGAGACTTCTGATTGGCCACTTCTCTACAAAAGTGACCCAGAATTCGGCCACACATACCAGACACTCTTAGAGGGTTGGCATGTTCCAGATTTTCACCTCCAAGATGCCCTGTTATGCCACCTGGGTCACCTTTGTGTTCCTTCAAGCGAGCGTTCCAAGATGATTTGGGAAGCACACTACAGTCGGGCTGCTGGGCGTTTCGGGGTCAAGAAAACAGTGGCAGTACTGCAAAATTATTTCTATTGGCCAAATCTTTGACAGGATGTTGGGAAGTACATCAGATCATGTACTGCCTGTGTCATTGCCAAACCGACCATTAAGAAGCACGACCTCTATACCCCGTTGCCTACCCCTATTCGACCTTGGGAATCCATCTCCATGGATTACATGTCAGGCCTTCCTTCCACTAGCATGGAAATGACTGTGTTTTTGTGGTCGTCGACAGGTTCTCGAAGATGGCCATTATGGTGGCCTGCAAGAAGAATATCACAGCAGAAGCCACTGCTAAACTCTTCTTTGAACGAGTGTGGATGCACTTTGGGATCCCACAGTCTATCATCTCATATCGGGACAATCGGTTTCTCAGCACATTTTGGTCCAGTCTCTGGTCAATGCTGGACACCAAACTCACGAATTCCACAGCCTTCCATCCTCAAACTGATGGCCAGACAGAGGTTGTCAATAGGATGATTGTGCACATTTTGCGCATGTATAACTCAAAGCATCCACGCACATGGGATGAGAGCCTCCCCTATGTTCAGCACAGCTACAACCGAGCTCTTCACAACTCCACTGGCCATAGCCCTTTTCAGGTGGGTTTGGGATTCCAGCCACTATGCCCCATTGATGTGGCCATGCCACTTGCAGCTACTCACATAAATTTAGCTCATGTCCAGTCCGAAACAGATAAGGCCACCAGCTTCATTGAGTGCACCCAACATATTTGCCAGCAGGTCCATGACATTCTGGAGAAATCAAATGCCAAGTACAAGCAGCGACATGATCAACATCGGGTGCCACACAAGTTTCAGGTGGGCGACAAAGTTTGGTTGCATTTGCAAAAGGAACGCCTTACTGGAGCCTATCGGAAATTGAGACATCTCCGATATGGTCCTTACACCATTACTAAGGCTATGGGAGACAATTCATTTGAGCTCAGCATTCCCCCATTCCTTGGCATGCACCCAGTGTTCAATGTGGACCGCCTTCGGCCATACTTTCCACCATTGTTGGACACATCCGACATTGCAGAACAGCTCAAACCCATAGAACTAAATACAGATTGCATGGAACAAGCTGCAACTGATCGGATCATGGACACACATATTAAGAACACTCGGCAACAGAATATCCAAATGTATCGAGTTGTCAAAGTAGGCCAACTCCTTCAGCAGGGCAAGTGGCTCACCAGGGAACAAGTTCAGCAAAAGTTTCCTCATCTCCTGGAGGAACTCACGCAATGGGGACCATTGCTTCCTAAGGGGGGAGGAATGATCCAGGTGGATATTGGTGGCCACCTACCAAGTCCACCTGGACCCCCACCATTATTTCTCTCAGCATTTTCAGTTTCCTTAATTGTAGCACAACTTACTATTTTTAGCAGTTTTTCGGGTCCTGAACTTTTGGAGCCATTTTGAGGCCCCAAACGACGTTTTTTTGGAAATCTTGGGGCAACATGGGTCCATGGACCGATGTTTCCCTTCCCAAAGTGGTAGTGCTTGGATAGATCTTTCTAACAAGCTATTGTATGCGTCAAACGGAGATCGTATGCCAAAGTTACGACCCTGGGAAGTGGATGTACCAATTTACCCAAACAGGGCCCACAGTTTGGCGTTTCATCTCCTAGGGTTAGGTTTTGGAATGTTAAGGGTTTTCCATTGTTTCTCAACAATAAATAGACCTTCGAGCCTCATTGTAGCACAGTTCAGAGGCATGTAGCCACCACATCTCTTCTCAGAGATAAGCTACCATCACCCTAGCTGGTTTATTTCCATTTCTGGTTGTAAGCATATTTCAGTATTTTCCATTAATGAAATGAAGTATTATTTCCGTTGCATCTTTGTGTATATGGTTATCTCTGTAATTTGTTGCGTTCCTATTTAAATCCGGATCATGTGGTTTCTACGAGCACTGACATGAGTCTACTAAGAAAATCTTGGGTCGCTTTAGGAAACTTGTCAAATACTCAACTAGCCACCAAAGCCTCGAAATAGTCAGGGTTCATGCGCACCTAATAGCTCAACACCTCAATTCTCATAATGCAAAGTGTTTGTCATTGGGTGGCCATTTGTAATTTATAGGAAAATTCAAATTCGAATCCAACCGTTCCCCCAAAATCCATTCATAAATGCTAGATTGGAGGCATATTTTCGTAGATCTCGCTCTTAAATTCCAACTTAAATGTCGCCCCTCGCTCCACTTAGTCGTTTTCCCACTGTCAACTCATGAAAATTGACCTTAAAGGGTCACTTTCTATCCGACCTGCAAGGTCTCTCCTCCTATAGCGCAGCTCCCTTTATGCTTTTATTGATATTGTGACGTTCCTCTTTTCTGCGCAGTCCCCAAGTTGTGCAGCTCTACAACCCATACAGTGTAGTTTATAGTCCCATGCCTCCTTTCAACTACCTGGATCGCTAAGACTATGTCTCCTCCATATATTCATTTGGTCGGATCCCTGGTGTATGGCTTCAATCGGCTGCCATTCACCTTCCCTGGAAATGGCTCTCCTTTCAACTTCACCAGCTGAACTGCTCCACCGTCGGTAATCTCCTTCAGGACATAGGGCCCCAACCAATGCGTCTAAAATTTTCCTAGAAATTTATCAAACTTGTTGTCATACAATAATACTAAATCATTTACCTCGAAGGTGTGCATTTTGATGTGCCGATCATGCCATGCCTTTTCTCACTCCTTTTGAACTTGCTGATGGAATCCATCCAAAAATCTATCATCTTCCAGCTCTGGCAACTACGCGAGCCTTTCTTCCAAGGCACCGCAATTTGCCATTATTGTGAATGCCGCTATGAGCAGACTAGGAACAATGTACTCCATCGGCATCATAGCTTCTATGCCATAAACCAGCCTGAAAGGCATTTGTCGATTCATCTTTTTGCAAGTCACCCTGTAAGCCCATAACACTGCGGGTACGCGCACATCCCTGTCATTTCTTTGTGCATTGCAGACCTTCATCATCGCGTTCTCCAATATATTATTAAACATTTCCACCGTCCCATTAGCCTGTAGGTCATATGGCATACTCTTCTGATGATAAACCTGGAACTCCTCCGTTAGCACGCTGATCGTCTCATTAAGGAAATGCATACCGCAATCGCTCATCAAAATATTCGAGCAACCAAATTTAGTCAAAACACACTCAAATATGAAATTTGTTGTTGTTTCCCCTGTATAGTCCTTCACAAGCTGCGCGTCAACCCATCTGGTCAAATGCTCAGTCACGGTGATGATGTATACCTATCTTCTTTCCTGGAGGCTGAATTGGTCCTACAAAGTTAATCGCCCACTTTTCGAACAGCTATAATGACATCTGTGGATTTAGATCTATCTCATCCCTCCACGATGGCCTACCCGTCCTTTGACATGCATCACATGCCTTACAATAAGCCTTGGGGTCCTTATGAAGAGTCGGCCACCACAGCCCAATGCGTAAAATATTTTGCGTTGTAGAATTTCCTGCATAATGTCCTCCTGCGGCTCCCCCATGAGCTTCAGCAAGGATGTTGTACCGTTCAAATTTAGTTACATAACTTCACAGAATTTCATCTGAGCCCATTTTACATAAATGCCCTGCAATGACAGAAAAGTCTACAACACGCACCACTAGCTCCTTATTTTGTTGACTAGGATACCCTTCTGGAGCTGTCCTCGTCGTCAGGAAGTGTATGATATCTACCAAATGATTGTCCGCAACATGTACTGCAAAGAGTGGTGCGTCAGGCAGTCCTTCCTCCAAATTAGTAGGCTCCTCTCCTATTTCAATACGTGATAGATGATCCGGTCCAGCATTTAATCATCCTAGCTTCACAATAACTTTGAAATCATGCTCCTGAAACAGAAATAGCCATCTGCATATCTTCCCCCCAAAAACAAGCTTGTTGACCAAGTACTTCAATGTAGAATGGTCTGTATACATCTTAAAGTGTCTGCCTAGCAAGTAGTGTCTGAACTTATGGAGCATATACACCATGCCCAACCTTTCATGCTTTGTGTTATATAATTCTTCTCAACTTTATACAACTTCCTACTTGTGAACACTATCGGATGACCCAAATCTCCCTCACCGGCCTGTGTCTGTACTGCCCCGAGCGTGATACATGACGCATCCACATGCACAAGAAATTCCTTCTTCCAATCCGGGAAGACTAGGATCGGCATGGTGACCATCTTTTCCTTTAACACATCTGAGCTTTGTTGACACTCTTCATTCCAAGAGAACATAACATCCTTCTTTAGCAGCTTCCCCATTGATGCGGTAATCTAGGCATAGCTTTTGATGAACTTTCTATAGTATCCTTTATACCCCAACATTGCGCGCAGCTGTTTCACACTTCTTGGTGCCTCTAAATTAATTATAGTTGTGATATTAGCAGGGTCTACCATCAAGCCTTATCTACATACCATGTGACCTAGCAAGATCCCAAAAGGGACACAAAACAAGCATTTCTTCATGTTAAGCACGATCTAGTACCTCCGGCATGTATCTAACATTAAGCCTAAACTAGCCACATGGCATTTCACCAGCCCAAATACCGTCCAATCATAAAAATATACCTCTAAAAACTTGTGAATGAAGTCCTTGAATTCCACAATGACCACGCATGAAAAGATCGTCGGTTCATTCTTCAGTCCAAATGGCATCACCGTATACTAAAAGAATCCCCATTCAATCGTGAAAGTCATCTTACTTCTATCCTCTGGCGCAATCTTGATCTGATGGTACCCCAAGAACCCATCCGTGAACAAATATGCCTCCTATCCTCCTACATTATCCAGCACCTCGTCAGTGAACGGAGTTGGAAAGGGATCATGTACGCAGGTATCATTCAACTTCTTGAGATCTACGCATATCCTTATTTCATCCTTCTGTTTCTTGTCCTGAACTACCATTGGGCTTACCCAATCAGACTCTTCTACTAGTTCAATGATGTCCATCGCAAGCATTTTATCCAACTCTAAGTGGACCCTTTCTTTATACTTAGGATTAAGGCGATAAGGCCTCTGCTTCATCGGCTTCGTGTTCTATTTTAGTGTAATTTTCATGACTCCCAGGTCCCCTATTATCCCTTTCAAGTCTGAAAACTTTGTATAGAACAAGTCCTGGTATTTGCAGAGAAATTCAGTGACCTTATCCATTGTTGCGTCATCCCGGTAGTCCCAAGACTTTGCAAACTTCGGCTCCACCTCGTTCCCAATGTTCAGTTGTTTTTTCTTTAGCGACAAGGTGATATCTGGATTTTCAATTTGTGGTCCTTCAACTTCGCGGTGAGCTTCAATCTCTGGGATGTTAATGTTCCTTGGGTTTTTTTCCTCTTCTTTGATAGTCACATTGTAGCACTCCAACGCGTGGCTCAACTAGGTGGTCCAATCTGGTTGAGTTAAGTCCAAGGGATCATGCGTGTTGGCTTGTTGGGGCCTGACCTAGGTTCAGAAGTGATTTAGCCAAACAAACCCCGAAACTACCGGCCCTTTCGGCAACAGTCCGCAGAGCGCGGACTGACGTCTCACCCAAAGTAATATGGGAGGGTGCCGGAACCAGGTTTCCACACCCTAGGCATGTCTTGATGAAGTCTGGGAAGTTTGCGAATCGATCTTGTGCACTTGTGCTGCTCAGCACAGCCGTCTGACCTTCGTGTAGCTCTGTAAAGAGCACAGAGAGGCACTTTCGAGATCGTTTATCCTTACTGGGTTATTATTATAGATCTTAGCTTAATTATGTGGGCCCAATATTTTCATCAATCATTCAACATTCATAACAAGTGAAAAAAATCATAAACTGTAAAGAGATGCATAAAAATAACAGAAGCATAGACACATAGTATTCCAAAATAAAATTATCTTTTATTAATCCTCTGTTCAGATACAATCCCAACTCCGCCCTGTGCACTTAGCTGCAGGGGTCCGTGCACACAGCTGCGGACTCTACCAGGCCTCTGCGCACACAGTTGCAGAGCCTCTTCCTACTACTACAACCCAAGACTCAGACTTACAGACTCAGAGCAAATTTCCTTATCGCCAAAACCATATTACTTCTCAAAGCTAAGACTAAAAACTAACTTTACACTTAAAGCCTCGCTCTATTTATACAATCCCATGGTCCGCGAACCATGGGTAGGCTGACATACCATACATTAAATTATATTATTTTAGGGTGGAAAACCCTAGACTCTCACACTCTGTGCCCATATTTTTCGAGGTCTTTACATTACATTGACCAAAAGTCGGGCTACAAACCCCAAAAACCTGCTATGGGGGGATCCGCTACCCAACAGGCCCCCAACAGAATCATCGTGATTCGTCCCAAGTCACTCGACTGGTGTGGTGATCCTTGCGCGAAGTCCATCAACTGTGCCTATGTGGCGTGAAGTTCCGCAACTCACCATGCTGTCGTTGTCTAGATTTTCTCTATTTCTGCTTCGGAATCATCTGCATCTGACTTGATTCTCCATTGTGATGTCGGCTTCTTGTACTTGTGTTTATAGTCCTGCACCTCTGTCCGGCTCCTCGGGTCGCGAAAACTGTGCTTCAGTCGATTAGTCAGACAACCAGCCCACCCGTGTAGGGCTTCAGGCGACTGCCATTTACTCTTCCTAGGAAGGGCTCTCCATTAAGTTTGACTAACTAGACCGTGCCTCCATCTGTGACCTCGTTTACCACATATGGTCCCAACCAGTGCATTCTGAATTTTCTAGGAAATTTTTCGAACTTGCAACACTAAATTGTTTACCTTGAATGTGCACAACTTGATATGGCGATCGTGCCAAGCTTTCTCATGTTGTTTCTGTGCCTACTGATGGAATCCCGCCAGAAACGGTTCTTCCTCAATTTATTCTAATTGCACGAGCCTCTCTTCCAAGGCTTCGCAGTCTGACATGCCTGTCATCACTACTATCCGCAAACTGGGTACGATGTATTCCATTGGAATGACTGCTTTCGTGCCATAGACTAACCTGAAAGGTGTCTGACCCGTCAATTTCTTGCACGTGGTTCTGTATACCCATAATACGGCAGGTATGTGCAAGTCCCAGTCGTTTCATTGCGCGTTACATACTTTGGTCAACGTAGTCTCCAGAATCTTGTTGAATGCTTCTACTATCCCATTAGCTTGTGGATGGTACGGCATACTTTGTTGATGATACACCTAGAACTCCTCGGTGAGTGCACTGATAGTTTCATTTAGGAAGTGCGTTCTGTGGTCACTCATTAAAATTTTCGGGCATCCAAACCGTGTCAACACGTTTTCGAACAAAAATTTCGCAGCTGTGGCGGCCATGCAGTCCTTAACCGGTTGTGCTTCCACCCATCGAGTCAGGTACTCTGTCGCAGTGATGATGTAGCGCACACCTGTCTTCCCCTGAGGTTTGATTGGCCCCACAAAGTCTATTGCCCATTTTTCAAATGGCTACAGCGTCATTTGTGGATTGAGTGGCATCTCATCCCTTTGTGATGGTTTCCCAGTCCGTTGACATACGTCGCAGGCTCGACAGTATGCTTTCAAATCTTGATGTAGGATTGGCTACCATAGCCCAGCGCGAAGAATCTTTTGTGACGTTGCGCTCCTTTCATAGTGTCCTCCTGCAGCCCTGCCACCCATGTGCTTCTGTGAGGATCTGTCCTCATTCAAATTCAGGTACATATCTTCGTAATATCTCATCGTTTCCCATTTTGTAGAGGTGCCCCACAATGACAGAAAAGTCTGTCGCGCGTACCACCAATTGCTTCTTCTGCTGGACTGAATATTCCTACAACACAATCCCTGTGGTTAAGAAATGGATTATGTCTTCGAAGTGGTCGTCTATGACATGCATTGTAAAGAGTTGTGCATCAGGTAGTCCTTCATCAACCGTAAGCTCGCTATATGGTGTTTAACTAACCCAAATACAGTCCAATCATCCAGATAGACCTCCAAGAACTTGTGGATGTATTCCTTGAACGTAGCCACCACTACACGCAAAAATATCGTTGGTGCAACGGTGTATTGAAAACAACCCCATTCGGTTGTGAAGGTTGTCTTGCTCCTATCTTCCAGCGCGATCTTGATCTGATGGTACCCTGAGAAGCCATCCGTAAATGAGTAAGCTTCCCGTCCGCCAACATTCTCCAATACTTCATCTGTAAGCGGTGTTGGGAATGGATCATGAACACAGGCGTCATTAAGCTTTTTGAGGTCCACGCAGATTCTAATTTCGCCCTTCTATTTTTTCTCCTGTACTACCATAAGACTCACCCAGTCGAATTCTTCCACTGGTTCAATAATTTCGGCTGTAAGAATTTTGTCTAATTCTTCGTAGACCTTTTCTTTATACTTCGGATTCAAATAGTAAGGTTGTTGCTTAAGTGGCTTCACGTCCGATTTCAAAGTGATCTTCATCATCCCTAAGTTGCCAATGATCCCCATTAAGTCCGTGATTTTGTTTAGGAACAAATCTTGATATTTTGCAGAGAAACTTGGTGACCTTATCTACCATAGCATCGTCCCAATAGTCCCCAAGCGTTGCATACTTCGGCTCCGCATCTGTACCAATGTTTACCTGCTTTATTTTTAGCGGTGCAGTGATGTCAAGATCCTCAATTGATGGTCCTCGAACTTCGCGACACCCTTCAGTTTCTGGAATATTAATATTTCAGGGGTCGTCCTCATCCTCCTCTACATGTACATTATAACATTCTAGGGAACTGCTTAACTGGGTTGCCCATGCTGGTTGAACTACTTCCCGTGGTTCCTGTGGTATTTTGAAGATGGTGGCTTTTACGGCTTGCAGCACGTCGTCAATAGTATCCAACCATCGGTCTTCAAATGTGAATGTTAACAAAAATCCCTCGCGCAAGAAATCCCATTGACCTGTACCATGTCGGAGTTCCATCTCAGTATACCAATTCATGGGTATGACATCCAAGGTATGATAGAATAAGTGTACCCATTCAGGTTAAGGTTCTTCTCCATAGGCGTTGGTCCATTTTGCGAGTTACGTGCACAGGTCATCGCGTGCATCATATTTATCTGCTATCGGTAGTTCCGGTTTCCCAAATCATAGCCACATCATCCTCCTCAAGCCGCGCCAGTTTTCAAAATTTCCTTGATGTGTTCCCCACCAACGCACAGGTGTCGCATGCAGCGCCCACTTCAACGCATCAAATTGCTATTGTTCCGGTACTGCGCTCTCAAACTTGCTCAAGATTTCATCCACCGTTGTCAATCCATCATATGTTGGTAGATCTTGAGCCTGGGTTGTTACGCAACACAGTGATCTAGTCATCATGTTGCAATTCAACGTTGTCACTTTGTTCAACCGATTGTGCCAACGTTCGTCTTCTTCATCTGAATCTGAGGTGCAGGAACCTGTGCACTCCCATAATTTTCTTCCATCTGCAGTCAGTTTCACCCAATCCTGATCTTACGTCATTATCTTGTAGATACAATCTAGCTCATCGTCACTTCCATCATCGCACACGGGTTCAGTGTAGCGTGCTCCTTCAGCTGGATCTAGCGGAACTACTACGCATAGGGACTTTTTCTTGAATATCATCTTCTGCTTCTTCAGGTTGATGACTCCATTCATATCAGTGGCCCAGTCTATTCCTAGCAATGCGGGATAAGGATTGTTGTCATCAACAATCTCTATCACTTCAAAGTCCGTCTGTGTGCTCGTGCCTTCGATATCAACTATTACCCCTTGCAATCTCCCCATTCGTAATTGAATAGGGGACCACTGCAACGCGGGCCTACCCATGCATTCCCATGTCTGATTTGGTAACACATTTGAGTCTGAACCCAAGTCTAGGATTACCTGATCCATTTCATACTCGTCATCTGCGCTGTCAATCTCATTTCCCTCCTGGTGCGCAATGCATGCTTTCCCAGTTTCCAGACTACGTGTGGTTTCCCTGACCCTGCGGACCTCGTTATCAACTCCTGTACTCTTTTAACTGCCTTATTTTCGCGCAGAAGTTTCATGCATATCTCCAAAAAGGTAGTTAGCATAGAAGGATCCATCCTTGTCTCTGGTTGATCCTTAAACCTGAAGTGGAGGCCTCCGCGAAGCTCTTATTAGCTTCCATAAATGTATCCTTTGCGTGTTCCAAGACAAACTTAGGTTCCTTTGTAGGAGCCTTGTGAACCCATGTATCTTCCTCGGGCAGCCTCCCCTTATCCTCCCCTGTGGCCGCACCACTTCTGAGCACCATATTCACATTTCGGTCTTCTTCGCGCCGTTTAGACCTCATCATTTGAATATTTTGAGTCGAAGTAGGCTGAAGTACCCCTTTCTCACGCATCTGTGTGATCAGCGTAGGACAATCTACCATTTCATGATCAAACTGATCACAGTATGAACAGGATACTCTTGTTGGGTTGGTACAATCGCGAGCGTAGTGCCTTGGTCCTCCGCAATTGTAACAAATTAACTATCTGCGGCCCCTTCCTGGTCCCATTCCTCCTCGGCCCTGAAATCCAATGTGCGCCATCCCCATGGCAAGGTCGAGGCCTCATGTATTTGTCTTCCTTCTATAGGCTGGGGTCCGCTCCATCATGAACTCGTAGCTACGACAAGTACGCTCGTCGTGGCCCACCGATCTATGAAAATTACAAAACAGTTGCTACGGGGTCTGTGTATACTTCTGCAATAGATGACAATTGTCTATTTTGTGTTTTCCTCCTATCTGACAAATTGCACACCATAACACGTGTGTCGTACTTGACCCTGCTTGTGCTTCTGGTCTCAATGGCATCGGTCCCCCACTTGCCAAGTAGTTAGCGAATACTAGACAATGGTCTTTGTCATGGCACTGGCCTTTGCATTTTATGCACCACACTTCTTCGTGCGCCTCTGGCCGTGGCACCCTATCCTACTTCAAACTCTGCATCTCCAAGCATAGGTTCTGTAGTTGTGCATGGATTTGTTGGACTCCCAACCCCAGATCCTGTATCGGTGTTTCATGCAACCTCATCGCCATTTCCAATGCTTCAGCCTGGGTTGAAAGCTTCTGTTGTGACAGCGTCGTCCTCAGGTGTGGTGTCAAAGATGCCACAAACCATGCACGGTGTTGCGCATCTGTTAGCATCATATTAGCCTCGCGGATCGTACTCTTCAGCCTCTGATCTAGATCCCAAGGGGTCTCGCCTGGAAGCATCGCGATTTCTTTAAATCTGATGATTGACTGTCTCTGATTTCGGCCGGCTAAATTCTCTGTTCAGCGCATTCTAGATCTCCGCTATTCCTACATTTGGGTGATCATTAGAGTGCTTGATATACCATGTCAACGTGCGATCCTGCAGCGTGCTCATTAATGTGTCCTTCTTAATGTTGTCATCCGTGACCCCTTATGCTTCCCACACTACTCCTACCATGAACCAGAACTGGTTTGGATCCTCATTCCCTACCCCTATGAATACGAGTAGCTTGATCACGCTCACCATGCTGAATTATGGGTTTGGTGGAGGTGGGGTGGGTGAAGATGGAGATGAAGTAGGTGAAGTGGGTGATGGTGTAAGTGGAGACGATAGCTGTGGAATGCGCTGCCTAATCAAACTAACTGCACTTCTCGAAGAAAACCGGGCAAGCTCCTCCTCGCTCTCTCTTGAAGGTGCAATTAAAGGACTGTTTCCTAATCCCTCGGTACCTTTGTAGATCTTTCCGCTCTGCGTCGTTCCAAACATTAATGTATTTGCATAACGTAGCGATCTAGCCACCTCTTCTAGGATGTCTGTGGAGTTCTGTTTTCCTGTGTCACGAACTCGTGAAGCTTCTCATCCAACCACTCTTCAATTTCTTTCTTCATTGGGTTCCAGTGGCATGACATCAAACATCCCTTAGGCAGATCCAGGTCCCGAAAAGGGAACCATTTGTTGGCTTGTTGGGGCCTGACCTAGGTTTAGAAGTGATTTATCCAAACAAATCCTGAAACTACCGGCCCTTTCGGCAACAGTCCACAGAGCACAGACTGAGGTCTCACCCGAGGTAGTATGGGAGGGTGCTAGAACCAAGTTTCTGCACCCTAGGTATGTCTTGCTGAAGTCTGGGAAGTTCGCGAACCGATCATGCGCACTTGCGCTACTCTGCGTAGCCATCTGACCTTTGCGTAACTCTGTAAAGAGTACAAAGAGGCACTCTCTAAACCCTTTATCCTTACTAGGTTATTATTATAGATCTTAACTTAATTATGTGGGCCCAATATTCTCATCAATCATTCAACATTCATAACAAGTGCACACAATCATAAACTGTAAAGAGATGCATAAAAATAACAAAAGCATAGACACAGAGTATTCCAAAATCAACTTATCTTTTATTAATCCTCTGTTCAGATCAATGTTTTACAACTCCGACTCCGACTCCGACTCGGCCGAGGATCGACTCCGACTCCGACTCCGACTCGGTAATGACTCGGCCGGCTCGATTTCAATGACTCGGTCGTTGTAAAAAATACATTAAATATTTATTTTTTTATAAAAAAACATAATTTTAAATATTTTAAACATAATTTTAAATATTTTCATTCATGTTTCCAAACACACAGCATTATAATATAGATGGAAGACAACATATGATCAAAGTAGGCTCATGAACCAATCCATTATATCAAAATGGTACCCAATGGGAATACATAGTCAACTGTCATACATGATCAAAGACTCAAAACAAAATACAAATAACCAAGGAGGCTAGAAATGGCCTCTACAACAAAAGTAAATTGTGATGCTGACCAGACTCCAATACTAGTACTAATGGCTAGTAGCTACTGCCAGAGGAGCCAAGATCATCTTGACCAATCTCTGGATCAGACTCATCATCATCATCAGAGTCAGACAAGGGGCCCCATGCCTCCTCCTCATCGTCATCATCTCCAACTGCAACTGTAGAAGTGGTGCCAGTACCACTAGCAGGCTGTGCAGCAGATGCAAGCTGAGATAGAGTAGATATGCGGCTGCTCTTCTGTCGTGGCTGAGCAGAGGAAGCACCTACAACTGGAGTCCTACTCCTCGGAGTCCTTGCTGGCTGTGAGACTGAGGCTGGTGGATCGGGATCTGCATTCAACTGAACAGGCTGAAGTTGATGTTCCAGACCCAGTTCAAGTTCATCAAGATCCTCATCAGGATCAAACACTGGTGCACGACTCTCCACTACCCAATCTGATGTTGGATCAATGTCTTCCAACACAATGGGATCTGAATCAGGTCTTTTGTTCAGCAATTGGTTCCGTCTGAGCCGAAGGTTGTATTGGACAAAAACTAGATCATTCAACCGTTTTTGCTCCAAACGGTTTCTCTTCTTTGTGTGAATCCTCTCAAAGACAGACCAATTGCTCTCACACCCAGATGCACTGCAAGTTTGACTCAAAATACGAATTGCAAACTTTTGCAATTGAGGGCACTGGCCACCAAAGGCCTCCCACCATTGTGCTGCAAAAAACATAGGAGTGTAATGAATTATGAGTTAGATGAAGGCTGAAGCTCAACAAAATTACAAATTATATCTAACTTTCAAATTATAAATGATTTAACAAACTTTAGTCTTTAATAAAAAAAGTAAAACTGTAAAACCATTAAGAAATTGAAAATTGAAATTTTTGTTTACCTGGCTCATCTGCTTCTCTTGCAATCTTTGCTAGGTTCTTCCCAAAGGTACCTGTTGCATTGCTGAAGGATGTGACCTGTTGATGTATCTACAGCTGATCAGACTCCGATGGGATCATGCGTTCAATGCAATCAACCAGTCCATCTCTGACCTCCCCCCTCAAAGCTCCTGACTCCTTAGCTCTATAATGATACCGTGGGTTCAAAAAATACCCAGCTGCATGTATAGGGCGATGGAGTTGATTGTTCCATCTTTCATCAATGATTGCCCAAATGGGCCCATACTTTTCCACTCTATCCTTGTATGCTGTCTTTATTTGCTCCTTTGCTTGATCCATAGCCTCATAAATGAAGCCCATAGCCAACCTTTCCCCATCCACCAACCGCAACACCTTAACTAGTGGCTCAGCAAGCTTCACAATCTCTGCTGCCTTTCTCCAAAAAGTTTCATCATGGACTTTCCTTTTCAATTCCCTGCCTTCTGGTTTGTTAGACCAATTGGTTTGATTCCATTCATCACTGGAAAACATCTTTTGCAAGTTTCTATGTTGGGAAAGCATAGATTGCAATGTCAAAAAATGTGTAGCAAATCTAGTGATGGCAGGCCTAATAATATCCTTGCCTCCAGTGTGTTTCCTCATGAGACTCAAAACCAGTGTATGATTGTAGATAAATTTTGTTATGCTTTTGGCATTATCTACAGTGTTTCTGACCCAATCTAGTTTTCCAATATCCTCAAGCATGAGGTCTATGCAATGTGCAGCGCATGGGATCCAAAAGATGGTCTTGTGTTTTTCCTCTAACAGTTTACCAGCAAGAACATAGTTAGAGGCATTGTCTGTGATGATTTGAACAACATTAGCCACCCCCACCTCCTCAATAACCTCATCCAATAGCTGAAACAACAAGTGGCCATCTTTTACCTTATCAGATGCATCAACTGATTTTAAAAACATGGTTCCCTGTGGGCAGAAGACAAGAAAGTTTATGATGGTACGGTTTCTTTGATCAATCCATCCATCTGACATGATGGTACACCCTATTCTTGCCCATGAGTCCCTGAACTCTTGCAAATACTCATTAATGGATTGAATTTCTTTCTGCAAACGAAACCCCCTTAGCTCTTGCATAGTAGGGCCTTTGAAGCCTTTTCCAGCAGCATGTATGGCATCAAACATAGGCTCATAATATGGTGAACGAGCAGCATTAAAGGGGATATCAGCATCATACCACCATCTAGCTATGTAGTCACAAGCAGTCTCCCTCAATTCTTTCTTCCAATGGTCATCTAAAGTGGGCTGAATTTGACCTTTACTAACTTCAGGACCATGTGCATCTGATGGAGAGGAGGGAGTGAAATAACTTTTGATAGTCACATCACCCTTCATTCTACCCTTTCCCTTATCTTGAACAGAACCAAAAGAGGGAGGAACATAACGGAAAGGGTTGGATGCCTCAGTTTGAGGGATAGAGGAAGAACCCTCAAAATCATAGTGGGGGTTGGTAGCCATCATTCTTTGTATCTCCCTCTTCCTCCCAATCTCAGCCTGTATCTCTTGTTGCCTAGCCTTATCTTCTTTAAATTTTTCAAAGCTGGCCAACAAATTCTTTCTAATCTCCTCAATTTCATCAGAGGGACATGCGGTAATTTGGCCTTTAATCCCTGCCAAGTGTTGTTTCAGCCTATGAATCCCCCCAGGACCTGCCTTAATTTTCCTATGGCAAAACTTGCAACACATCTGACTATCAACCATTTCAACATATGCCCAAGCAGGATCTTTTGCTCTAGGTGCCATTTTTTGACTAGGAAAACAATCTGAAAATGAAAAAAAAAAAAAAAAAATTGATTCAATGTTCATTTATTTGACAAAAAACACTCTCTAAGCTTTCTTGATATGCACCTAAAATTTACTAAGCAAAAACAGATTTGTAGAGGTGGAAAAAAAAACCTCCAGGCACAAACTGCCTCCTCAAGCTTGCTCCAAAAATCAGCTCCTCAATGTTGCTCCAAATGGCTGCCCAAGAAGCTCCTCACTCCAGCTACAATGCTCCTCCAAGACTCCTCACTGCTGCTGCAAAACAAGCTCAAGAACTGCTCACTAATTCTCAAAGAAGACTCTCACTCAAATGCATAAGACTGCTATGAGTGAATGAGAGCATTTGGCTGTCTTAAATAGGGTTTGGGAGGGGGAAATGGACCCCAAAAGCACTTAACAATTTACCATAACCCTTTGGAATCCATAAACTGATTTTAACTTTACCAAAAATCACAAAAAAGTGAATAAAATTCATGTTTTACGCTGCCCAGCCGTCGTTTCATTGACTCGGCCGAGTCAATACGGACCCGGCTGGGTTGACCGAGTCAACAATGACTCGGCCGAGTCATAGTTGACTCGGTCAACCGAGCCAGGTTGCTAGCCGGGTCATAAAAAATGTTGCTAGCTCGGTATGACTCGGCCGTTTCCGAGTTGAATCCGCCGGGTTGTAAAACAGTGGTTCAGATACAATCCCAACTCCGCCCTGCGCACTCAGCTGCAGGGGTCCGCGCACACAGCTGCGGACTCTACCAGGCCTCTGCGCACACAGCTGCAGAGCCTCTTCCTACTACTACAACCCAAGACTCGAACTTACAGACTCAGAGCAAATTTCCTTATCCCCAAAACCATATTGCTTCTCAAAGCTAAGACTAAAAACTGACTTTACACTTAAAGCCTCACTCTATTTATACAATCCCATGGTCCGCGAACCATGGGTAGGCCGACATACCATACATTAAATTATATTATTTTAGGGCGGACAACCCTAGACTCTTACGCTCCGCACTCACATTTTGTGTGGTCTTTACATTACATTGACCAAAACGCGATCTACAAACCCCAAAAACCCTCTATGTGGGGATCCGCTACCCAACACTACGGTACTCTGAAGATTGATGCCCTAACTTCCTGCAATGCCTCACTAATACTCTCAAACCCATTGTCAAAGCTAAACGTTAGCAAGAATACCTGTCTCAAAATGTCCCATTCTTCAGTGCCATGGTAGAGCTCTATCTCCAAGTACCATTTCATCGATATTACATCCAAAGTATGACAAAACAGATGCACCCATTCAGGCTAAGGCTTCGCTCCATAGACCTTAGTCCATTTGGCCAGGTGATCGTGCGAATCATCCCTTCCATCATATCTCTCTGTTAGTTGCACTTGTGGGTGACCAAACTGTAATCTCATCATCTTTCTGTATACGTGCCTCATCATCAAAATTGTCCTTGTGCGTACCCCACCATCTCGCAGGCATAGCGCGCAGCACCCAATCCAAGGCCTAGAAACGATGCTTCTCTGGAACTTCCCTTTCAAATGCATCCAAAAAGTTATCGACATCAGTTAAACCATCATAATAGGGTAGATTCCTTACCTCCGATGATACATAGTGCAGCGACTTGGTCATCATATTACAACACAGCATAGATACTTCATGCAGTCGGTTTTGCCAGTTTTCCAACTCCTCATTTGAATTTGAAGTGCAGGAGCTTTCACAGTCCCATTCAATAAATCCACCCACTGTCAGATTCACCCAATCCTAATCTCGTGTCATTATCTTATCAATTTGGTCCAAATCATCATCGCTTTCATAATCGTAGAACGGTTTAGTATAGCGCGGTCCTTCTACAAGGTCCAGGGGCACTACTACACGCAACGATTTCTTCTCAAATATCATCTTCAACTTCTTCAAATTCATTACCCCATTCATGTCAATGGCCCAATCAATCCCAAGGAGTGCAAGGTAGGGATTGTTGTCATCCACAATCTCTATCACTTCGAAGTCATCCAATTCACTGATGCCCTCAATATCCACTGTCACTCCCTGCAATCTTCCCATGGGGATGATTTTTTGTTGATTTTTTATTCTTAAATGGATCGGAGACCACTGCAGCACAAGTCTCCCCATCCTCTCCTAGGTCTTTTTAGGCAAGACATTCGCGCCTGACCCCAGATCTAAAATTACTTGATCCATCTCATATTTCTCTATCTGCGCAGTCAGCCTCATTTCACACCCTCTTCTTGCCTTATTCTTACCAATCTTCCTGACTACACATGGTCCATCAACAACATTTTCCTTCTCGGCACACTTATTTATCAGTTCATGTAGTCCTTTCATAGCCTTGCTATCACGCAACAGCTTCATACAGGTCTCCAAGAAATTAGTAAGCATGGAAGGGTCCATCTCTTCAGCTGGCATGTCCTGGCTTCCTAAGGTAGAGGCCTTAGAGAAGCTTTTCTTTGCTTCCATAAATGTTTCCAATGTGCACTTCAGATCAAACTCGGCCTCCTTTTCTAGATCTTTGCAGACCCATTCACTTTCTTCAAGATGCTTCCCCTTATCTTCGATAGTCGTCATCCCACTCTGCAGCATAATATTTACCTTGGGATCCTCCTCACGAGGCTCAACACTCATCATTTGCAGGTTCTAAGTCAGCTACGAAGGTTGCGCCCCCTTTTCACGTATCCTAGCCAACAATACTAGGAAATATTCAGTTGCATGGTCACATTGTGTACAATAGTGGCATGAAAGATGCATCAGATTTGGGCAGTCTCGTGCATAGTGTCCCGGTCCTCCACAGTTGTAACAAATGACCTGTCCCCAGCCTCTACCAGGTCCTCCTCCACCTCGGCCTCATCCACGCCCCTAGTATTCGCCTCGCACTCCCCCAGCACCTTGGTCCAGAGGCTGGGTTTCTTCCTGCACTTAATAGGCAGGAGTTCTATACATCATTAACTCGTAACTATGGAAATTGCACTCATCATGACCCATCGATTGACAAAAGTTGCAAAAGAGTTGTTTCGGTCTCTGTACAAATTTCTGCACCAAATGGAAATTGTCTGTTGCATGTTTTCCAACTACCTGATAGATAGCACACCATAGCATGGGCCCTGTACTTGGACCTGCTGAAGCTTCTAGCCTCAGAGGCATTGTTCCCCCTGTTGTAACATAATTTTTGAAGATTGGACAGTGATCTTTGTCATGCCCCTGACTTTTGCACTTCAGGTACCAAACTTCTTCATGCACCTTTGGCCGAGCTATTCTATCTTTCTTCAAACTCTTCATTTCTAGGCAAAGGTTCTGCAACTACGTATGAATCTTCGGAACCCCCAAATTAGCATCTTGAATCAGTGTCTCATGCAATCTCATCGCAATTTCTAGAGCTTCTGCCTAGGTCCCAATCTTTCGTTGTGATAGCGCAACCCTTAGATGAGGCAGGAGCAAAGCCATAAACCATTCACGGTGTTGCCAATCTATTAGATTCATGTTAGCTTTGCGGATTGTACACTTCAATCTCTAATATAGATCTGAGGGTGTCTCGCCAGGCTTCATCGTGATCTCTTTGAATCCCACAATTGATTGCACTTTAGACTTAGGTCTATTGAATTCCTTATTCAGCGTAGTCTGAATATTTGCCAATGCAAACGTCGGGTTATCAGTGCAGTACTTAATGTACCACATTAGCATGCATTCCTACAAAGCACTAACCAACGTTTCTTTCTTCATTTGGTCATTTGTTATTCCCTTAGCTTCCCATACAGCCTTCGCAACAAACCAAAACTGGTATGGATCCTCATTTCCAATGCCCTTGAACACAGGTAGCTTTACTGAGTTTGCCATTCTAAACGGTGGTGGATTTCGTGGTGGTGTAGGTGAAGGTGTATGTGGCAGAGGTGAGGATGGAGGCGGTGTGGGTGAATGGGTGTTGTGGGGAAAAGTATCCGACTCGGAATGACCCTATCCCTACTCTAAGGGTGATAGTTCCTTAGCAACAACTGAAAGTAAAGCTTTGATATTTTCCTTTATGAAAGTACAGAGAAGGAAGAAAAGATTGACCAACCGATGTCCTTCGCTTTTGTCGATCTTGTCTTCTCTCTTCGTCCCTTGCTCCCAGCTCCTTGTTCTCTTGCCGGCCCAGCTACACAAAGATCCTGCAAAAACAAGAGAGGGAAACTACAAGAAACATGTACTCATAACTGATGCATGGATTAGGATGAATCAAATATACAGATAAAACAATACATCATTGCAATACAAGTATATAGGAGAACATCAAAGCTTTATTGATAGAATAAAAAGGTTCTGAGAAGGTTACAACCATAAATGGCTCCAATCCAGCAGCACCTCCCCAGCAGCAAGAAATCTCCTCTTCCCCTCTATAGAAGCAATCACCCAATAGCTCTAACTGTAAACCAACAGCACTTCCTTGCTTTGCACAAAATTCCAGCCTCTTTAGACCTCATAGAAGAGCTCTATATATAGGAGATTTGGAGAAAGGATGAGTCAGCTTGAGACTGACCTAAAGCTGCCTTGTGTCCTCTCCCTCTTCAGTTAAACTTCAGTTCTTGAGTCCACTTGGAGAATCTTGCTTCCACTTGGAGATCAAGACCTTCTTACTCATCATAGGGCGAATCCCTTGAACCAAGTGTCAGTTTGGAAGCTTCCTGGGCAGTTGACACCTTGCAGAATGACTGTGCCACTTGGCCAATCTCGCCCAGCGCAGGTAGCCTTCATTAGTTTTGACTTTCAGCGCAGGTACAAGGAGGAGCAGTTGACATTCAGCGCAGATGCTCAGTGGAGCAGCTGACATGATCCAAAAATAGCCTGTTTTTGAGTGTTTTCAGGTGGAGAACTGATAGGAAGTGCTGTGGTTTGCTGACCTTGTTCCTCTAGGGGTAAGAACAACATGTTTAGGGACTTTGGATCCCTGTAATTATCGACATTTCATGCTCCATGCTGCGAGGCACAAAAATGTCTATAACAGTTGCCCCCTAAAGTATGAGGCCGTTTATCGGGTGAAATGCTTTATCCAGAGGGTCCGAAGTTCATTCAAGTGCTGAGAGGTGCCCTGTAATACAATATAATACAATACATTATTTTTCATTCTGTTTTCATGATCTAGCTGAGACGGGCATTCCCATGCTCATCTTTATAAATACATTTTGGTACATAGAATAGACGATCGTCTGATGGTAGACTGATAATTCTCTGCTGAAATTATCATCCTTTGAGTAGGATGATCATCTGCTGCAATGATGTACATGACAAATGCTTTTATATTTCCTGAATATGTATCGCAGCCCGGATGGATGAAACTAGATCCGGGGTCTTCAAACTCGTTCGATCTTCACTCTAAGTACAAGTCGATCCATGTGAGAATTTCGCTGAAGTCGAACATGGAAAGACATCGCTTGATTACCGGTCAATGATGAAAACCGTTAACAAGCGCGAGAGGAATCACCGATAATGATAATGACCCTCAAGGTACTGCAGTACAATTCACGTGGCGTGAATAAAGGACTTGGCGTCGAACGCCACGCAAAATCTTCTGGTCGAAGGTCATTGATGTATACCTGTCGCCGGAAGTGAGAAACTTGCCATTGAGGCATGCAAGCTTCAAAGTACTGATGGGGTTGTTCCTAGATCAACTTCTTGGATAATGAGCTGAAGTCGACAAGAAGCGATCCGTCAAAGGAGGGCCTTAATGAATCCCACATCAATGACACGGAACGGAGCTAATGATTTTAGTGGAGGTGAAAACAAACTGTGACACATGATTCAGGGTGGCGATCATGAATGGATGAAGGATAATGTATGGCAGTGGATGGGACACAGTTGACACTTTCAGACTGACCTCTCTTGAACATATAATGACACTGATGCGATGGATCGGTAGCATTACCCCAAAATGTGGATGGTTTGGCGAAGACCATGGTGATGAGACCGGTGAATGAAACAACCCAACCCGATGTGGTACGGAAGAAAAGTGTCATGTTCAAGAGCGACTTGCTACCATTAAGCTTCGATGTTCTCCCAATTTTTCCCCAGTCATTTCTGACCAGTACCTCTTTATTTTTGTCAAGCTTGAGGAGGATAACATATGCTTGTTCTATAACCTGCCCTTCGGGCAAGCCCATCGCTATGATTTAACGAGCTTAGCGATAGGGAAACTCGTTCTCGTCTAAAGACAAGTTTGTCGCTATTTAATCATTTTAACGAGTCTAACGACAAGGAAAACTCGGTCCTTTTCATTTTTAGAGAGTCTGAAAAGGTACAGAAAGTTAACTCCATAATTCCTTTTTCGTCATCTAATCCCTTAAGTCCGAAAAAGTATAAAACAATACAGAAGGGATGGGTGTTCGGTACTTTTAACGAGCCGAACAAGACAAGCGCTCAATCTTTTTGTGTAATAATCCCTTAGGTCCAAAAAGATTAAAGTCTAAATGAGGGATAGCTCTTCCGGTCCTTTTAACGAGCTGGAAGGCCAAAACTCGGCAAACTTTTCATATTTTACGAGTCTGAAAAGAGCTCAAAGAGGACTCGTCTTTTGAGGAACGAGTGATGAACAGGGATAGCAACTGATTCCAGGTACAAGTTGGAATTTTCCAATCACGGCAGTGTCACAAGGATGGCTAGGTGAAATCACTCTTCGCAGATGTTCCTCAAAATGGGTAAACACACAAATGGAAGTGAATGATCGGCCAAATGATGGTGGAGGTGACGGTGCACAAACACGACCAAGGCTTTTATGGCTGATGAATTTACGATCTTAAAAGGGTATTTACCGGTTCATTTTTTCTGAATGAGCTTGAACTCTAAAGGAAAGCCTGCTCATAAACTTATGTTTATTTTTTAACGAGCATGAACTATGCGCTAAAACTGCTCGGATCTTGCGTTTATTTTTTAACGAGCATGAACTATGTGCTAAAACTGCTCGGAATACCAGTCATAAAATAAGAATGCCTCCTCTAAGGATCCATTTTTTATAGAGCTTGCGCCTTACCACAGATATGCTCCAACTCATCCTTCCTTTGTGTAAGTTCGGAAAACGGTTAATCTTAAAACCAGATAAATAACCGCCCCTAGCTTGCACTCCAGAAGGTTTGCATGCCCCCAGGTATAGGGTAGGATTTCGAGGCTGCCCCTCCTCTCCCCCACCTCTGCTTTTCTTTGGGTGTTCACAGCTACTTGTCATCTTGCTAATCTAATGTTAACGATACTAGTCTTCTCGTTATTCTAAGGGGTCTTACGCGGTACTCAGTCTTCCCGTCGGCCCACCTTTTAACGAACAACTATTTGTGACAAGAGAAGAACACTACTCAAAGACAAAACATTGGTATTATTGAGGGAGGCTTGCCTCTTTCTTATTATCCGAAGAGGGTTCTATTTGCTGTCGCAAATCAATCTCTTTCTTCGGCGATGTCTATCATTGGGTTACTCAAAGATGGTTACCCTTTGTCACAACAATAGAATCTCTTTCTTTGGAGGCTGCCCCTACTTATCCTTCAAAACATTTGTTTTAATGGGTGAGGCTTGCTTTTCCCCAAAGATGGTTACTGCTTGTCGCAATAAGGGAATTCCTACTTGGGCAGTGCCCACCTCTTTAGACAAAGGTGAATGACTCTTTTGCCAAACACATAACTTTAACAAAAGAATACTATTCCAGAACAACCCCTCTTCCATCCACGGACGGGGTATAGACTAGTCATATTCTTCTGCGGAAATTCTACCTTATACCCAGGGTTTCTTCTGCCCGAAGCAGACCAGGGTGCATGCCCCCTGGGTTCCAGTCTTTCTTTCCGAATCACTCGCACTCATCGGGAAGGAGGACTGGGGGCGGAGGCGAATCTTGTGTGAACAGACCATTTAGGAATGGTATTTGACTATTTGCGATGCGAGATCCTGGAAATGAAAGTTGGTCTACGAGCTTGACCATCCTTCCTTCGTGTGGAAAACACATTACTCTAAAGAGTGAGGAGACTATCGCTCCCATGCAATAAATATAGTCACGTCCAAGGAGTAGGTTATAATCCAAGGGTCCTTGGACGACCATCACGTTCAAATTAACGGTCTTCCCTTTCAATGTAACAGGCACATTGGGGAGGATTCCTAATGGTCGACTGGTTCCTTTATCAAAACCTGAGAGATTTCTTAACTCAGGTAAAAGCGCCGGGGAACCCAGTGCTTTCCAAGCAACAGAGGAAAGGATACTCACAGACGCCCCTTCATCAATGATAGTACCAGCCATGATCATTCTATAGATCTGGACAATGATTCTGAATGGTACACTGGCTGGTAACCGGGGTCTGCCTAGTTGATTCCAATCAAAGGATACAACCAGGTTGCTTGGTGGTGGGACCGAATATACGGCCGGATATGACCCTGATGATGTTCCTTCCTGCGATAAAGGAATGGGCGCATTGCCCTGACGCTCATCAGAGTCGATGCTGATGAAAAGAACCTGGATGGTGTCATCCTTATTCTCTTCAGTGAGGGTGTCGCATGAAGATGACTCTTCGGCGACGGTGTCATTTGAAGATGAAACTTCTGAAGGTAGAACCGGGTCAACTGCCGTATCGACCTTTGGACTTTCGTCCGGTCTGGATTCAGTAGGTTCATTTTCAGTGACTGACACTTCAGCCGACCACTTGAGCGGGCCAGCTGTATTTTCAACCAACGAAGGACTTGGCACGAGTTTTTTGTATCCAGGAGGAAGTTTTACCGGTGAAACCGGACGATCTTCCAAAACTCTCTTCGCTTCGTCTAAGAAGGGACAACGGTGGATGGCATGACTGCCTTCACACAACTTACAGGGGAATCTTACTCCCCCTTTTTGTCTTGATCCTTCACTTTCGCTGGTTGACGGAAAGCCATCAACCTGATTGTCAGAGGTTGATGCCCCCGAATTGTGCAGACGAGGGGACCAGTCCCTTAGTATCCGGGGAATACAGGGACAATCTCTGTGGAAATGGTCTCCTCTACATATGACACATGGCGATTTAGGCCCAGTCTGTGCAGTGGGTGAGTTTTCGTCAGATGTCTTTTGCTTGCCCCCAGTCGCCTTAGGCTCCTTCTTCTTCTTTTCTATCTTCTTCTTTTCCTTCTTCTCCTTGGGAGGCTGACTTTTGCCAACTCTACCTTGCGAAGATGAAGGATCAGAGGAAGTATTGTAAGAAGTGGAAGGCTGGTGGGTAGTTCTAGACTGTTCTGACCGTTGATTCGACTGCTCAGGATTAGTGGCGATCTGGACTACATTAGTTGAAAAGAGCCATACAGGGAGGCCGATTGTCAATCCTGGAAGTGACAATGTTGCCATATGAGGCGCACCAACATCTCCCCAAGAGGAGAAGGGATTTGGACTTCCGCCAAGGTTGCCTCCTTGGTTGGTGGGCTCCATACGTTTCAACTGAAAGATCAACATGGGAATAACAGGTGATTTTGTTCCGCTTAAAATAAATTTTATTAACGACGCTTTCAGACACAAACTTGCTTTTTCATGTTTTAAGAGTCGAGAAAAAGCTAAAGATGACTCTAGTCGCCTTCGATGTTTTAACGAGCCCGAAGTGACAAATGCTCGGTTGGACTTTTTCAGTTATAGAGTTTGAAAAAGGCCAAAAGAAACTGCTCTGGAGATCTAGGCAGAGGGTGTGCCAAACCTTTCGCGAAACCACAGAATACGTTTTACGGTACGGGTGGTCGATCTTCATGAATGCTGTGTTCACTGCATCGCGATCAGTAGGGCGGTCGACACGGCTTCCTATGGATAAAGGATAATTGCCTATAGGGGTCTCCCAATATATACGCGACGGTACGTGGGAGCACAAGTCCGTATTAGTGCCACCGACTCTCAGGAGGAATCACCCACCTTCGTAGAGATCGACAGTCACTATGTTTAACGACGCCGGAACACGTCTCTACCTAGACCTCTAGATGTTTGCGTTATGTTACAAAGCGTTGTTATGTAAATTGGATTTATTTTAATGTTGATCTTGCTTAGCAGTTTGCCTTTAAGGATCACCACGAGATGTATATATACAACTTCCTAAATGCAATCTAAGATGAGAAGCAAAACTTTTCAATCTTTCAACTTTGAAAACCTTAATCTACTGAGAGAAAAGAAAGACATCAACTTTTCACACAGATCATAGAACACACACTAAATGCACTTTTTCCTAAATCAACATGCAAACTGTCAATAATGCACATGCACAATGCAGATATTTCTTTTCTTTATCCTTAATGTTGATGTAAGACAAAAAGGAAACTGTTGTATAACTTTGAATCTAATTTCAAGCGAAAGTAAACAAGCTTGTCCAAAATCAAAAGACACCTTAAGATCGACTTGTTTAGACACTGGAAATGTATAGATTCAAACCACAAAATGAAAAACAAACAAACTCAAACAGCCATGAACAGTAACAAAACTAGCTCTTAAGATCACAAAGACACTTTTACAGTTCAGGATCCAAGAGGCCACAGCTATACTGGTTTGCTTTTCACAATGGGAAACTGTAACTGAAACAAGAAATACTGAAAGAACAATCACAGTTTCATCACACAACTGAGGCGGAATAATGTCAAGGAAAGTTGGTTTACAGCAAGTACAAATGACAAGCAATCAGCAGCAAAATAACAGTGAAAACAGGGCTAAGACTCAGTAGGAAACCTCAGCAAGACATTGGCTAACTGGTTCAGCGCAGGCTCTGGTCTGTCAAACTGACTCTCAGCGCAGTTCCTGAAGAGAGTACCTGCGCTGAAATGCAGACTGCCTTTGGACAGCCTGCACTGAGACACGAGAGTTGCGTTTACAAGGATTTCCGGGTCATAAAAAGCTCAAAAATTCACTGTTTTTGCTGAAATAAAAAGCTATAGGTCAAGTACAAGCTAAGGGATGATCAAGAGGATGAAAAGCTATCACAAAGAGCACAAGAGTCTTTTGTAGATCAGCTCTTTAAATCATGAATCTGCTCAGAAAATGAGCAAGAGTAGCAGCCCCTCTACTTCGCTTTTGATATAGTCAAAAGCTTTTCAATTTGGTACTCTTTTCTTCAGGAAATGAATAGCAAAGATACTACAAATACAATCAAATGGATACGGTCCCCAGCGGAGTCACCAGTTTGTTGTGGAGAAAAGTATCCGACTCGGAATGACCCTATCCCTACTCTAAGGGTGATAGTTCCTTAGCAACAACTGAAAGTAAAGCTTTGATATTTTCCTTTATGAAAGTACAGAGAAGGAAGAAAAGATTGACCAACCGATGTCCTTCGCTTTTGTCGATCTTGTCTTCTCTCTTCGTCCCTTGCTCCCAGCTCCTTGTTCTCTTGCCGGCCCAGCTACACAAAGATCCTGCAAAAACAAGAGAGGGAAACTACAAGAAACATGTACTCATAACTGATGCATGGATTAGGATGAATCAAATATACAGATAAAACAATACATCATTGCAATACAAGTATATAGGAGAACATCAAAGCTTTATTGATAGAAGAAAAAGGTTCTGAGAAGGTTACAACCATAAATGGCTCCAATCCAGCAGCACCTCCCCAGCAGCAAGAAATCTCCTCTTCCCCTCTATAGAAGCAATCACCCAATAGCTCTAACTGTAAACCAACAGCACTTCCTTGCTTTGCACAAAATTCCAGCCTCTTTAGACCTCATAGAAGAGCTCTATATATAGGAGATTTGGAGAAAGGATGAGTCAGCTTGAGACTGACCTAAAGCTGCCTTGTGTCCTCTCCCTCTTCAGTTAAACTTTAGTTCTTGAGTCCACTTGGAGAATCTTGCTTCCACTTGGAGATCAAGACCTTCTTACTCATCATAGGGCGAATCCCTTGAACCAAGTGTCAGTTTGGAAGCTTCCTGGGCAGTTGACACCTTGCAGAATGACTGTGCCACTTGGCCAATCTCGCCCAGCGCAGGTAGCCTTCATTAGTTTTGACTTTCAGCGCAGGTACAAGGAGGAGCAGTTGACATTCAGCGCAGATGCTCAGTGGAGCAGCTGACATGATCCAAAAATAGCCTGTTTTTTAGTGTTTTCAGGTGGAGAACTGATAGGAAGTGCTGTGGTTTGCTGACCTTGTTCCTCTAGGGGTAAGAACAACATGTTTAGGGACTTTGGATCCCTGTAATTATCGACATTTCATGCTCCATGCTGCGAGGCACAAAAATGTCTATAACAATGGGGTATTCGCGGGAACCCTTTCTTTATTAACTGAACAGCGCTCTGCGGAGAAGCCTATGTTGCTTCCTCGTCATCACTCAGAAGAGGTTCAATTAGCGGGCTATATTCATGGCCCATTTTCCCTCTGTTCCTAAATGTCCTTCCACTTCGTGTAGTCCAAAACATCAAGGTAGCTGCATAACCTACTTTTCACACAAGATAATCTTAATCCAAGTATTTAAAGACTTTAAATACTTACCTCGCAGCCCCTTGAAGAAATGGTGCTCTACTTCATTGTAACTGACCAAGGTATCAACCGTGAACTCTATCATGAACCCACCTATGATACTATCGAGCCAATGATCGACAACGCATGTGATCGTATCTTCAGAGGCTTCTAATATCCACACTAACTCCGGGGTCCAGACTATTGAACCGTCAAGCCTCCACCTTCCTTGGTCATCTACCAATTTCGTGATCCACTCATATAATTCAACCGGGAAGGAACAGAAGAAGATCTTGTGTATATCTATGTATAGATCTATGTCCAACCACTGTTCTTTCGTCACTCACGAATACCTGTTCTCGTGCGCTGCAAATTCGTG
Organism: Pinus tabuliformis; assembly: GCA_031772625.1. Classification (NCBI taxonomy): domain Eukaryota; kingdom Viridiplantae; phylum Streptophyta; class Pinopsida; order Pinales; family Pinaceae; genus Pinus; species Pinus tabuliformis. The sequence goes on from CM062819.1 coordinate 1,692,184,224, forward strand.
GATATTTCTATCCAACTAGTCTTCAATCTCCTTCTTAGTTGGATTCTAGTGATGCGACTTCCAATATCTCTTTATGCAGATCCCAGTCCTGGCAACGGAACTATTTGTTGGCTTGATGTTCCCTGACCCAGGTTCAGTGTTAATTTAGCCAAGCAAATCCCTACACTATTGGCCCTTTCAGCATGAACCGGTAGAGCACGGACTGAAGTCTCACCCGAAGTAGTATGGGGGGGTACAGGAACCAAGTTTCCACACCCAGAGATGGTAGTGGTGTCATTTTATACCCTAATCCTTCCTTCACATAGATTGATAATATTTTTATGGCTTATTGATATACTTCTCTTATTCGGCTTCGAGGCCTTCGCGAATGTCTATAATCGTCCTTCGCATACCCTAAATAGGCGAGTCAGACACTTACGCACCTCTGTAATTACTCCTATTGTTGTATTTACCCATATTAGCTTACGTAGTGGATAAATTCAACATGAATTATGGTTATCTTCGCATAAACAGATATTCTTACTTGTGTTCATATAACAAAGTAAAACACATAGATTCGCGCATCAATACAACATTAAATCATAAACCCAGTATTCAACATAACATAATCGCATGCATTCATAACAGAAGTAAAATAGCTCATACATAGGTAATTCTAGAATAATTCTCTTTATTGATGTTTAGATCTCCTTTACAGACTCTAACTACCTTGTGCACACAGCTGCAGGGGTCTGCACACTCAGCTGCAGACTTCTACCCTAGGCCTTTGCGCACACAGCTGCAGAGCCTCTTTCCTACGCTAAGACTCTTCGCTCTTAGCTCTCATAGACCCATTACATCAATGACTCTTCAAAACATATCTGAACTAAACTAAAACTGCCTTAGAATCTTCTAGGACTTCCCTTTTTATACAATCCCATGGTTTGCGACCAAGGGTGGATCTCATAAAGTTGACACCAGTTACCTAAACTAAGGGTGGAAACCCTTGATGACTCTTTACATCTTCACACTCCGTGACCACAAAATGTGGAGACTTTACATTCTTTAGACAAAACTTGGGCCTTTAACCCTAAAATTTGGGCTTTTAACCCCAAAACTAACCCTAGGGGACCCGTTCCCAACACTCATCTCTGATGCTCTAAACAAGGGTGTCTCTATGATGTTGCCACATGGAGAGGCCCGAAGGGGACCATAAAATCATGAGTAAATAATGGTTACTCAAGACCAAAACTGACACCTAAGTCGACAAGTGCAAAGCCGTAGTTGTGCCAGAGTTCAGGTGACTCATATGAAGAGAATTGATTTTAATATGTGGAAAAATGAGACCTCTTGGAAAAAATGGCTTCCTGGTGAAGTTTCAAATTACCAAAAACGAAGGGAGACCCATTATAGTTCTTGTTTAGAGATTTCCAATGGTGTTGATGGTTTTTCAAACCGAGCTGCATTTTTCTCATAATGGCCAAGGGGAAAACTAGGATTTTCATATAAAAGGGCTTGTTGCCCCCAAATCCAATTCATTTGCACATTGAGTTGTTGGATAATTTAGAGAGGAGAAGGAGGCCCTAAATCTCTGCAAGCTCATAGCAGACAAAGTGACCATCATAATATGGATCTGCAGCTTTTCAAATAAGTGACTTTACTTCTCTAAGAATGGACTTAATGCTTCTTGAAAGGATGGTTCCTGTTGAATAATTAAGGTAATAAAAATGAGGGAATGAAATACTAGAAGTGGCCAAGAGTCATCCCCACCCACCAAGTTAAACATGAGGACTAGATGGTAAGTGTGGCATCACATAGAATAGAATTTTTCAATGTATGATATGAATCATCTACGATATTTGATGTGTATATGGCTCTCCAGAGAGACCGATAGGAAAAACTATCTAAGGAATGAAAGGATAATTGACCATACCAAGATATTTGAGTCCTAGGTTGAGACTGATGTTAATCAAGTGAGAAGGTGGCTAGGGGTGACATCATGCCACGAAGCATGAGATATTTCCCCCCAGCATATGATGATGTAGGGGATTGATTAGTTATGGAAATGTGGGAATGATGCCCCCAAATGGATGAGTTTGTGGACTATCACTGTGTGCCAACTGCTTGAATAAGGGATTCAATCATTCAACCCTACTGGCATAAAATTCTCTAGAGGATGATGAGTAGATGTAGGGGAATAGGTGCCCCCCCTAATTTTGTATGTATGGTTATAGCATGCTATGGACATGCTAGATGGATTTAGAATAATGAATTTCAAACACATGTAGGAATGGTTTTAGTACATAATGTGGTTATCCGCTACGTTATGTGGTCACCATTTTTTGTTTATGGTTGTCTTATTATGGGAAGAACTGATAAATGATGCAGTAAGAGAAAGGAAATGGTGAATTACCAATCTCATTTGGAACTGCATATAGGAGTCAAATGGACTGAATTTTTGAGTTCGCATACATGGTGTCATCACACAAAAGAGTGGCTATGAATATAATGAATTGAAGGTCACCTAGACAAAACTGGGGTTGGAAAAAAACAATGTCTAATGGACTGGGTTTTTAATGTAAGACGGAGGATTGATTAAGTGGATCATCCCTAAGGTGATCTAGAGTGATATGAGACTCTATAAGGCGTTCAAAATGGGGAATAATAGTGGCACTAGAGTTGACACTACCATATGTGGCATGAGGGTTGGGAAGTATTGCTTCTTTTGGACCCTAAAAAGTGGATGCCCCCTTATCCAAAAATTATGTGGTAACGTAATGGCTACAAGGTGGATGTGGTTTAAATTCTTGAGTTTGAAGTAAGGTGTATTTGGACCAATCATCATCATGGATGATGACAGGTAGAGAATAGGGGTTGAATTATCTCTCATCTCAACATCAGGAGGGGGAATCATGATGTTTGGTTGAGAAACCTCCTATCCTGGTGAAGCATTGGGGCCAAAACCTGCAAGTAGAGGAGAAGTAGATTCACTACGAGAAGCATTTAACTTGTGAAGCACTTGAAGTGTATCACGAAATTCTTTGAGATAGGTACAATGATGGGAATAATGTCCATACTTATCCCACAAAGCACAAGGGAGGTTCATGTGTAATGATTTATTCTTCTTAGTGGAATCAGGTAAGGTGACATGGACCACAAGAATGTTAGGGTCAAGGAAAATATCAAAGACCACATTCTCAATATGGAGAAGCTTAGGATAATTATTTGTGGCATGCCCAATAACATCATAGAAAGCACATGGAGGAGAAGGATTTAGTGGTTTAGGAGTGGTAGTTTCTTGGGTTACCTTGTCTTTTCCCCCATTTTTCTATGCTTTTCCCCCTCACCAGATTCTTTCACATTAGGAGTGGCTTCCTGCTAAGGTTGCTATGGAACTGAAGAAAAGGGGTGGTAACAATGGGTTGAACCGGAGTCAAATCTATGTGAGGTTTGAGCTATTTGGGGGGGTGTGTTTGCAAGAGGATCTATGTGCAAGACCAAGATCCCCAAAGTGATGTTAGGAAGACTCAACATAGCCATTATAGGAATAGAAAAGATTCTTTGTGGTGGGAATAAGAAAGGTATCTAACCAAATGGGTAATGAACTGGAAGAACTACTTCTTGGTGGGAAAGACCTAGAGGAAATTCTCCTGGGTGGAAAAGGTTTCGAAGGACAATAGTCAAACAGGATTGGCCTAGAGGAACGATTCCTGAAGGGTGAGTTTAGTCTTGAGTAGGGGGTTGTTGAGGAGCTAGTTGTTGGGAAGACATATTGGACTAATTGGTAGCATACTATGACACTTGAAGCATGCAAACACTAGAAGAGCTAGGCTCAAGAAGGAATAGGTGATGGGCCATAATAAGCCCCAAGAAATTTGGAATCTTTACACCCCAAGGGAAACTGCATTAATGGTAGAGGTGGTGTTGTTTCTTGTTGTAGCTTGTTTTACTTTTCTTCATGTTTTTGGAAAATGTATATATGTACTCAAAAAAAAATCAAGGTTTTTATTTAGGATCTTAATTAATTTTCAATGGTGGATTAAGCGACGCTGATTAAGTTGTAATGTAGACTTAACATTAAGCAGATTTCAATGGGTCCCCATTCACCAAAGTCGACAGAGGTTAAATGTCATTCGATTTGTTGCGTGTGATGGAGAGTACAAGAGGGGCCCAATGGATGGCACAAACCCAACGACACTACATGCCTGATGGTTAGACCACTAAGTGCCTCCGTAAACACTTTCGAAGATCTTCGTTAACCAAAAATCAATGGTGTATAAGCATTACAGGGGGACTCCATTGGATTTCACCCATACAGGAGTATGCCCCCGTAACATGTCAGCAAGCGAGCATGGTTTTATAATCTAGTCCTTATGTCACTTCCTCATCATTGTCTAGTCACCATTATTCCTTCGCCACCTCACCAACCACATCACTCGTCACCTCATCCTTCTTGTCACCACATCATTGATTCACACACCCCACGTATGCATTTATTTATGTTTTCCCTCTCAGTTTTTTGTTCTTACTCAATCAAGAAGAGTCTCCTGTGTATGTTACTATTGTTAGGTCTGGTGTTTTAGAAGCAATGATTCCTCAAACATTTGTTTTTCCATAAATCATTTATTGGCTAGTCTTTGACTTGTATCCACAAAATATTTTGTCATCAACAAATTGGGGGAAAATATCTTCCAAGTGTCTTCCCTTTTGATTCAGCGGGTATTATGTTTTCCTTCTTCAGACTCATATACTTCTTTCTCAGAGGAAATCCTATTTTCTTCCTTTCAAAATCTGTCTGGGTCAAATTATGCTCAATTAAATTTCTTTTTAATTCCCATTCGGAATCATTTGCCTTTGGAACCCACTTATTTCCCTTAAATTGGATAATTTTGTTGAGGAGGTCAGACCTATTCTTCAAGTTATGGCCAAGATTTTGGGAAGATAAGACACAACTGTCATTGATAGATCTATCCTCGGAATGTTTAGTTTAATGATGAATCCTAACACAATTTTTAACATACCTGCTTTTTGTGAAAATATGGTCAACTCTCAATTAAAAAATCTTTCTCTCACTCGGTGTTTCAGATTTCCCTCTTTGGTTACTTATCTCTTTTTATATACTCATGTTGAAATATTTCTGCACATGGGATTGAATATTATGGATCCTCATAATAATAAAAAATCAATGGTTTTCTGGACAGATGTTATAAGAAGTAATAGGAATTGTGAGGGGTTGATATATTTCACCACTTCTTTCTTGTCAGTTGCCTATTCAATTATAAAAAGTTCTCCTTCTCCTTTTTTACTACCAAAGTCTCAGTATTTTCTTTAGCTCAGTAAATATGTTTAAGTAATTGATTGGATTTTATTTGAGGATTAAGTAGAAATGAGATATACGGAGTAGAAATTACCCCATACAGACTCCCTACTTTTGTGCCCATGAGATTATTTTCATTAGAATTTACCAGGAATATTTTGAATGTTGATCAAATACATTTTTTTCCAACAAAGAAAGGGCATCTCTTTAAAATTCCAAGAAAAGTTGGACCTTTTATTGTAAATAATAGGCCAGCCATAGGAGAAGTACAGAAAATTCTTGAAGGTATGAAGTTACAACTAGGTGATAAATGGGCATATGACCCTCACCATATTATTTCAAATAGAAGAGTGGATAATTCCTACACTCCTTATGTAAATGAGCCTCGACCAGATGTCGAGAAGCTAGAAAATGGAGGAAAAACCAGTCTATCAGGAGGGATGGAGGCTGAAACTCCCCATCCAAGTGAAAAGAATTTGAAAAGAGGCAGTGAAGATGATATTTATTTGGAAGAAGAAGTAGATAAAGGCTCTAAGAGGATTAAGTTATCTGAGGGGGGAAGTTCTTCAATAGCAGCAGGTTTTCAATTGCAGCTGGGGGAAGTTATTTGCACACCTTCTTCCCCTATCCCAAGAGAGGTTTCTCAGAGTCCTGTTCCAATTATAAAGAAATTATATTCTCAGATTGAAGACAAGAACAGGAAAGTCAAATAAAGCATGGAGTTCCAATTAGAAGCTCAGCGCATCTCATATTATCAAACTAAATTTCTTTTTTCCATGGACTCAGAGAGAAATCAGTTAAAGTTATCTTTCTCTCACCCCTCTACTTTAATTTTCTCCTCATCATCAGGTTTCAAGACTGCCAACTTGGCAGTAGATGCTAGAGAGATTCCACTGGCTGAAAAAAAAGTAATTTACATAGTTAGACTTGAGAGTTAATATATAGTGATTTGAACAAGACTTCCTTGGATGCTAGCAAAGTTGAAGCTTTGTTAGAGAAGGTGGTCAATCGACTAAAACTAGAAAAAAGGAAATTCCAGAGATTTGACCACTCAGAACGAGAAGTTGAAGAAATTGGTGTGAATCCAGAAGATAGAAGTGTTGTTCAGAAATTGTTGCAGGGAGCTGAAAAAAAGATTCAAGTGCACAGAAATAAATTGAAGTTGCCTTCTATGGAACATCCTATGGCTTTAGAAGTATCATAGGTGGAAAAACTAAAGGAAACTTTGACTAATGAACTCTTACAAAGAAATGATGAGATTTCTAAGTTGAAAGAGATGAATTCATTTTTACAACAGAAAATTGACTCTCATGTTTGTACTATCCTAGTACAACCAGATTCTGAAGATCCAGCTGAAAAATTAACCAGAGTAATGAATGAGCTGCAAATATCTGAAAATGAAATGAAGAAGGTTCAAAGAGATTATGATAATGCTCTGAAAATTATAAAATCCATTGAAAGGTTGTTGACTATGTCCCAAGAAAATACTTAGAAGTATAGAAATGACTTTCAGACTAATTCACAAGAAATCAAAGAACTGAAGGAAAAAGTGAAGGGAAATATGTCCCTTATTCAAGCAAGAGAGATTATGTGGAATGATATAATTCATACTGTAAGAAATATTTGGGAATCCTAGTTGCAGAGGAGAAAACCATTGTCGGAGACTTGGAAAATTTAATTATGCTAGCAAACAAATGTTACAACAATGAGCTCAGTTTCTAAGAAAATGATTGATTTTATTAACTCAATATCCTCACAGTAGTTAAGGGAATTAGGAGTTGAAGACTGAACTGATTATGTCTTGGAAATTAATAAAATGATTCAAAATAACTTGTACAAGAAATAGTATAGACAAAATTGTCAGAGTTGAAGAGGTTGAAATGGAGTTCAACACTGATTTTGATAAGAGGACCAGAGCAGGTTTACCTTCATGTTGGGACCAGCTGGGAAATTTATTACCTTGGGAAACCTATGAGACCTTGCTGGTAGAGGCCAAAATAAAAATCAGTTCTACACACGAGAGAGAAGCACTACATAAGGGGGCAACAATTGTAAATTACGTGCATAGATATTTCCATATATTTTGATTAATGAGAACCCTCTTTGTTGACAAGCCAACATATAGCAAGATCACAAATTTCATAATGGCACATACTAGGTTTGTCAAGAATCCAAGTTCAGACACAAATATTTGGAAAAAATGCAGAGAATGGATGTTACCAACAACAGCAAGTGCAGAAGTTGGACCCTCTACTGCACCAGAGTCCCAGCTTACTTAGTGAACTGATGCCACATGTCATGTAGCAATCTTTTATCAATATTTATGTAATGATGTATTTATTTTTTCTTCTATTGATGAATGTTATAAATATTATCTCAAATTGTTACCCAAGTTTACAGGGGAAGATGTAGTAACATCAAAGAAACATCTTACCTCCTTTTGTGCTTTTGCTGAGAATTTAAATGTTGAATTTCTAGATGTAGTAATAAGATTATTTGTCCAGTCATTGGATGGAGAAGCAAGAAAGTGTTTCAAAAAACTTCCTACTAATTCTATAAATAATTGGGAAGAATTAGGGAATTTTTTTACACAAATATGGGATGAAAATAAGGATCACAATTAATTTCTAACTGAATTTAATGCAATTAAAAGAAAACCAGAAGAAGATGTAACTAAACTCATCAAAATATTTAACAAGTTATATAAGAGTTTTCTAGTATAAATAAAGCCACCACCTGCAAGAGAAAAAGTGGTGTTTGTGGGAGCATTTGAATCTGACTTTGGTTTTACCTTGAGGGAGAGGAGATCTCCTACTTTAGATCAGATCCAGGTTGATGCACTAGAAATTCAAGAAAATTTATCTATTGAAGGGAAGATCAAACCAAAGAAATAAGTTGAGCAGAAGAACAAGGTAATAACAAAGATCCCGATAACATAAATCAATACAAGTGCCTCTATTCTCAGTGGTATACAGATAGTGTCCATTATCTGTGATTCCTATGTTGTCCTCCTTCTATAAATAGAACAAAATATAAATCTCTTGGATTCAAAGCTCAAAAATATGTAATAGCATATGGAAAGTTGTATCAGGGAGATTCAGATGGTATTTTATTGCTCTATTTGATAGAAGGAGAAACTATGGAAGTTTTTAATGAATATCATGGAGGTTTCTGTGGTGGTCATTATAGTTGGAAGCTCACAACTCATAAGATATTTAAGGATGGTTTCTTTTGCCCCTGTTTGTTTTCTGATGTTTATAGACTTGTGAAAAGTTCTGAAAAGTGCCAAATGTTTGCTGAAAAAATGAAATTGGCACCATTATCTTTGATTCCAGTGTTTGTTGAAGAACCATTTAGAAAATGGGGTCTGGATTTTATATGGGAGATAAATCCACCTTCTAGTGGATAACATAAATGGATCCTGACAGGTACAGATTAATTTACTAAATGGGTGGAGGTTGTTCCAACTAGGAGGGCTAATGATTCAGTGGTAATTAAATTTCTCAAGTAAAATATTTTCACCAGGTTTGGTTGTCCAAAAAGGTTAGGAGCAGATAATGCTCAAGTGTTCAAATCTACAAAACTAATTTAATTTCTGCCATAAATATAATGTGATACTCTCTCATTCTACCACCTATCACCCTCAAGGAATGGGCTGGCAGAATCTTCAAATAAAGATCTAGTGAAGATATTTAAGAAAACTATTGCAGAAAAAAAAATAAAAAAATTAAAAAAAAAAAAGAACAGGGATCCAAAGTTGAAATTTGCCTTATGGGAAAACAGAGTTACTACTAGGAGGTCAACTGGAAAATCACCTTTTGAGTTGGTATATGGAGCAGCTAGTTTGTTTCCCATCTAGTTAGCAAAACCTATTGTGGCACTTATCCAAGATTCTCAGCAAGAGCCAAATGCACTAACAAGGAGGATGAATAAGTTAGTGGAGTTAAATAAAAACTAAGAGAAAGTAATTGAAAATATGATCAGTTACCAAGAAAATATGAAGTTGATATTTGATAGAAAGGCCATAAATATTTTGTTTCAACCTAGAGATTTAGTTCTTCGATGGGATGTAAGGAGAGAAGATAAAGGAAAACATGGCAAGTTTGATCCTTTATGGTTTGGTCCTTTTAAAATAGCAGAATTTAGAGCCAATAACACTTTCATTCTAGAAAATTTGGATGGTGAACTATTGCAGCTGCCTGTCAATGGGAAGTATTTGAAACACTACTTTCAACACTGACTTCATTTTATTTCATCATTGTACATACCGGTTTGATCACTGTGAATATTCGGTGAGCTCTTCATTGTAATGTTACAAGATATAATTTTGACTCCATGCCTGAGGTGAAGGCACTAATCAATAGTTCTTAGTGTTTTGTTTCAAAACACTATCCCTGGGCGGAGCCGGATATTGTAGCTCATTTTATTTTTCTTCATGTTTTCGGAAAATGCATATATGTACTCAAAAAAATCAAATTCAAGGTTTTGATTTAGGATCTTAATTAATTTTTAATGGTGTACTAAGTGACACTAATTAAGTTTTAATGTAGACTTAACATTAAGAATATTTCAGTGGGTCCCCATCCACCAAAGTCGATAGAGGTTCAATGTCATTTTATTGATGGGCATGATGAAGAGTAGAAGAGGGGATCAGCGGATGGCACAAACCCGACGGCACTACATTCTCGACGGTTAGCCCACCAAGTGCCTTTGTAAATACTTTCAAAGATATTTGCTGACAACAGATCAACTGTGTATAAGCGTTACAGGGGGACTCCATTAGATTTGGTTTTCCAATCTAGTCATTCTGTCACTACCTTGTCACTATCTCATCATCGTTATTCCTCTTCCACCTCACCAACCACATCACCCATAACCTCATCCATCATGTCACCACGTCATTGATTCATACACCCTACATACACATTTATTTCCAGTTTCCCTCTCGTTTTTTCGTTCTTCCCATAAATCTCGTTACTCTTGCTCATTTCATTTATCATTGTTCCTCGCTCTGATTCTGTGGATTGGGATTGTACAAATGATAGCTCCAGACAGCATCAATCATCACTAATAAGGTATTTTCATGCCATATATTTCATCCTAGTTGTCAAAATGTTCAAGAAAGACATTCTAGCATACTCTTCTTCTCATATTCCATTAATGGGCACTGAAAGGGATGTCTTTGACCCAATTTTCTCTATAGACTTCATAGAATTTCACCATCATGTCCTACTCAACCAAGAAGAGTCTCTTGCATTTGTTGTTGTTGTTAAGTCTGTTGTTTTAGCTGTAATGATTCCATAAACATATGTTTTCCCATAATTCCTCTATTGGCTAGTCTCTTCCTTGTATCCACAAAAATGTTTTGTCATAAACAAATTGGGGGAAAATATCTTCCAAGTGTCTTCCCTTTTCATTCAGCGGGCATTATGTTCTCCTTCTTCGAACTCCTATACTTCTTTCTCAGAGAAAATCCTATTGTCTTCCTTTCAAAATCTATCTGGGTCAAATTATGCTCAATTAACTTTCTTTTTAATGCCCACTCGGAAGCATTTGCCTTTGGAACCCACTCATTTACCTTTGGATACTTTTGTTAAGGAGGTCAAGCCTATTCTTCAAATTATGGCTAATATTTTGGGAAGAGAAGACACAATTTTCATTGACAGACCTATCCTGGGAATGTTTAGTTTGATGATGAATCCTGAGACATTTTTTGACATACCTGATTTCTGGAAAAAGATTATCAACTCTCAATTAACAGATCTTTCCCTCACTCAATGTTTCAGATTTCCCTCTTTGGTTACTTATATCTTTTTATATACTCATGTTGAAATATTTATGCACCTAGGATTGAATATTATGGATCCTCATAATAAAAAACAGTCAGTGGTCTTCTGGACAAAGTTAGGATATTCCAACGCATAGGAAATCATTAAGTATAAATTGGTCTAGTTATAGTTAGGTAAAGTGTGTTTCCTTAATATGTACTTTTTGTAATTTACAAATCTGACGGTCACGATATGTTCTAGACATGAAGTGATCTGATGGTTCATTCTCTCCTCGATATTACTGATACTTGATTAGTGGCTTAACACCTTATTGATCCATGATCTTTATTTAAAGAACATGGAGGGTCATTTTTTTGTGACCGTTTATGAGAGAAGCTTATGTAAATTTTCTTTCTTTTACATTAATAATATTTCTTGAAGTGGTTGTGTTGGCTCACGCCATGGACTGTTTCCCTCTTTGAGGGTTTTAACCACGTCAAGGATATTGGTGTATTGATCTGTGATCTGTTTGTGAGCGATGTCCTTTGGTTTTTAATCTAAGGAACTTACCCTGTAAATTCCTACATGGTATCAGATTCATTCGAGGGTCGCATCCATTGGTCATCTAAATCCGAAGCCAGTACAACTGCATCTGACTGTCGTTTCCTATATCTATTGATTTTGACTACTTTCAGGGCAAGAGGACTGCTCTATTGTGTTAGGAGCATCTGTTCCAGTGAAGAACCCTTTTCGTTTCACGCGAAAAGGTTTCCGGTCACCCTAGCTACGTCATTTTTAAGATCTGGAGGTATATATCCTTTATTTGCAATTTTAGTTATTTATCTCTCTATTTATTTCAGTATATAGTGATATATAATTTTTTTATTACCGGCTCTATACCTTCCATTTTTTTGTAAGCTCTTTTCCCCGCAACTTTGTGTGATCAGGGAAAACTAGAAATAGAAAGAAAGGATTTTTCTCATGCATGTGCTATTTTCTGCTTCACCTTAGTGTGATCTCGGAAAATCAAAAACATTGAGGAAAATATCTAGTTTCCAACCAAATATAACTTTAAGTCATACGGCTTGGATATTTTTGCTTGCTCGTTTGGTTTGTGTGGTTGTTTTTTTATTTTGTAGGGAAAACAGGATTTTTTCAAGTAAGCATGCACCCCAAATATTCAATGAGAAAAAAACAAAAAACAAAAACCCCTCCCTCCTTTCCAACAACTACTAAATCTTTTAACTAGCTCACTTGGTCTAAAGTTATTTTATGAGCATAGAGGTCTTGGGTTCTAATCTTTCTTTTTGTTGAGTTACATTTTCAAAAAGCACATGTAACTTATGTTTTGAAGTCACTTTATGTAAAAGTGTTCTCACCCATTATAAAAAGTGAGTCACTTATAATTCTAAAGTCACTTTATCTTTTATTTCAGTTACAATTTAGTGGATAGTTCATAAAGTATCATTGTAAAAGTGACTATCACTTATTTATAAAAGTGGGTCACATAAAGTAACGTTTTTTAAAAGTGAACTAATTAGATTAAGTTTGGAAAGGGGGGGAATTTTTTTTAAATATAACATTATCATCAACTTCCCAACATTCACATGGTTCGTTGGCATCTTCAACAATGTTTCTTCAAAAAGCCATAACTTCTTCATCCAAAAGCCGTTTTCAGAGCCGTTTTTTTTAATCGGCCTAATTTCTTGAGATCTTTCCATTGGAACACTTAGTTTTAGCATATATAGCTTAAATGGCTTTTAAAATGGAAATTCCATGTCTAGTTATTCTTGATAGCACCAAATATTTCCAATGGCTATCCTACACGGTGGATTTACTTATAAGTATAGGTCTTTATAGAATTGCCTCAGGCCAAGAGTATAAACCTCAAGATGAAGATAAGCTAGCCAAATGGGAAAATAAGCAAGATCAAGCACGTGGCTTGATAGGGATGTCTATTTCTCCATACCTTAGATTCCATATCGCAGAAATTGATACCCCCGATGAAGCAATGAAATAGCTCATTATTTTTTTTGGAATTAAAAATGAAATTAGAGCCCATCAACTTGAAAATGAGTTTCTTACTTTGGACCCCAATAATTTTTCTTCCATTGAATATTTTTTGTCCAAGATCAAGACCCTTAGACTTCTCTTTGAAGGTGTTAAAGTTAAGAAGGAATATGGTAGCCTTATTTATTCCATTCTTAATAAGTTAGGACTAGCCTAATCTGTGTTGGTTTCTACCTTCCATTATACTAAAGAAGCATTTATTTCTCAAGGACAAGACTACAAGTCCCCCTCTTTTGATGCCTTTTGTGATTCTTTATAAAGAGAATAAGAAAAAAATTTACATCTTGGTCTTCTTAATACTGGAAACTCTTCTAAGAAAGCCTTAGCAGCCCAACAGCAACCAAGTTCAAACAATCCTAAGAGGAGGCATCCTAAAAAGAATGGTACTAAACCAAATAAGGGTCCTAAGCAATTTCAGTTTTAAAATGAAAAATCAACTCAACAAAATGATAAGCCAAATAAAAACACAAGGAAGAAGACTAATATACATTGCAACTTTTGTAATCATGATGGCCACTTAGAATCCAAATGATTTAAGAAGATGGAAACCTTGGAAGCAGCAATGAAGCAGCATAACATCCATTTGAAGCACTCTTCAACTTCAACTTCACCTTTAGGAATAGCACTTTTTTCATGTGGTTGTCAAGCATCTCAATCTCATTATTCACTAAATGTATCTTCTTCTACTCATTCTCATGAGTGGCTCACTGATTCTGGAGCTTCTTATCACATGGCCAAAAACAAAGCCATTTTTTCTTCTTTAAATGATTGTAACACCAAAAATATATATGTTGGTGATGATAGATCTCTTAGTGTTGTAGGGAATGAAACTAGTCATCAATACAATGGTCAATTTAATGATATTTTATGTGTTCCTACCTTATACTGCAACCTTTTATCTGTATATCAGATAACTCATTCAGGTGAAGGTAAAATCATTGAATTTTCACCTCATGTTGTTGTAATTAAGGACCTAAGAGATCCTAGACAGATTTTAGCTACTACCATTGTTGATGATTCTACAAGATTGTATAATTTTAACAACTTTGGGTCATCAACTCTTCCCTCGGTATTTGTTGCTCATAATGATGAAGTGAGCAAACTTTGGCATGAGCGATTTGGTCACTTAACTATCACTCCCTTCAAAATATATGTAAATAAAATATCGTGACAGGTATTCCCATGGTATCTTGCAGAGATGGAGTTTGTTCTAGATGTGTACTCGGAAAACATCATCGGGATAGTTTTGAAAAACATGCCTCTTGGCATGCCTCAGCCCCTTTACAACTTGTGTATAGCGATTTATGTGGCCCACTTCTAGTTCTTTCATTCTCTATCTACAAGTATTTCTTAGCTTTCATTGGCGATTTCTCCATATGCACTTGGATATACTTCTTAAAAATCAAGAGTGAGGTCTTTAACATGTTGTTGGCTTTTAAGGCCTTTGTTGGGAAATAATTTGGACATCAAATTCTTCAGATAAGATTTGATCATGGCGGAGAATATGTTAACAAAAAATTCATCAACCTTTTCACTGGGCATAGAATTCAATTGTAACATATTGTTCCATATACTCCTAAGCAAAATGGTGTAGCTGAAAGGAAGAATCGCATCTTAAAGGAAATGATTAATTGTATGCTTCAATCTAAAGGACTTAGTCTTAATTTTTGGACAGAAGCAATTAACTCTGAAAATTACATAGTAAATCGCACTCCTACTAAGGTTTTAAAGAATATCACTCCAGAAGAAGCATGGAGCTCAAATAAACCAGATGTAAGTCACTTTCGTGTTTTTAGAAGTGAAGCATGGGCCCATATTCTAGATGAGAAACATAAAGCCTTAGAACCTAAGAGTGAAAAAATTATTTTTGTTGGATATTCTAAAGATTTCAAAGGACATATACTTCTTCAACCTAACTTCAAAAATGTTATCATTAGAAGAGATGTAAAGTTTGATGAAAATATATCGGCCTCCGAGCCTAGTTCGGTGGATGTGCCACCTCTCTCTATCTCTTCTACTTCTGAAAATATTCCTTCTTCAGATGATGATAGTGAGGATGAAAATCCTCCCCCACCTTCCAGAGATATTTCTTCAGCTCCTGAGCTTCCAAAATGGGTTCGTTCTACTCGAGATGCAGCAGGTGCTCTTGCAGGTGATCCTACATATTAGTATCATACACGTTCTCGGTTCGATAGAGCCTCTTCTTTACTATCTTAAGTTTCAGCGAATTATGATCCTAACACCTTTGCAGAAGCTTCAGGCCATTCAGATTGGGATGCAGCTATGAATTAATAATATCGTTCATTATTGGAAAAGTATACATGGGACCTTGTTCCTCTTCCAATGGGATGAAAACTTGTTTTAGATGAAAATGGGTTTACAAAACCAATTTTAGACTAGATGGAAAAGTTTATAAACATAAAGCTCGTCTTGATGCTAAGGGTTTTTCACAATTTGAAGGCATTGACTATACTAAAACCTTCTCCCCTATTACCAAAATGAACTCTATCCGTCTTATTCTTCCCCTTGCTACCTCTTTCAAATGGGAAACCCATCAAATGGATGTTAAATCTTCCTTTTTGCACGGGGACTTGCATGAAAAAATATATATGGAAAAACCTCATGGCTTTATACAAAAAGACTCTAGCCTTGTATGTCAGCTTAAGAAATCAATTTATCATCTCAAACAAGCCCCTCGAGCTTGGTATGCCAAAATGGATAACTTTCTTTTAGATACTGGCTTTTCTAGGTGTCATTCTGACCATACTATCTACACCAAGAAAGTGGGTAAGTCCCTAAACATTCTTTTTCTTTATGTTCATGATCTTATCCTTACTGGTAGTGATCCAAACCTTATAAATATGTCGGTGATATTCTACGCCACTTTCACATGGAATATTGTAATCCATCCCCTTCTCCCTTTCAGTCTGGAGTCAAACTTTCAGTCACTTATACTTCCCCTGAAGTTCATGCTAACTTATACCGTCAGCTTGTTGGAAAACTTTTGTATCTAACACATACCCGTCCTAACGTTTCCTTTGTTGTTGACCTTGTTGCTCAGTTTATGCACAAAGCACATGAAAGTCATTAGAAAGCAGTTAAAATAATACTTCGTTATGTTAGAGATACAGTTCAATTTGGGATTCATTACAATGCATACGCATATCCTCTATTGGTTAGTTTCACTGATTCTGATTGAGCTGGTGACCCTGATGATTAGAAGTCTACTATAAGTTATGTCTTCACTCTTGGTTTTGGACCTATTACATGGGCTTGCAAGAAACAAAGTTCCATTTCTCTTTCTTCAGCAGAAGCAGAATATCATTGAAGCTAGTAAGGAAGCCTTGTGGCTTCGTAAGATCCTGTCAGAGTTTGGTTTTAAGCAGAAGCATCCGACTACACTTTGGTGTGATAATCAAAGTTCCATTCAACTATGAAAAGATCCAGTCCAACATCAGTGTAGCAAACACATTGAACTACCCATGCACTTCATCAAAAATCTCATTCATGGCCATATTCTTGAAGTGCAATATTGTTCAATTGATTATCATGTTGTAGACATCTTTACAAAGGCTCTCACAAAGGCGAAGTTTAATAAACTTCAATTTATGGTTGGAGTTTAGGAAGTTTTCATTACGGGGGGGAACGCTTTAATTCCTCTTCCTTCAACTATTGTGTCATCTTTGTACATCCTTCCATCCTATCCCAAGTTGTTCTTAAGTGGGGATGTTAGGATATTTCGACACATAGCAAATACTTAAGTATAACTTGGTCTAGTGTATAGTTAGGTAAAGTGTGTTTCTTTAGTATGTACCTTTTTTAACTTAAAAATATGACGATCACGATATGTTCTAGACATGAAGTGATCTGACGATTCATTCTCTCCTTAGTATTACTGATACTTGATCCATGGCTTATCACCCGATTGGTCCATGATCTCGATTTAAAGAGCATGGAGGGCCATTTGTCTGTGACCATTTATGAAAGAAGCTTATGTAAATTTTATTTCTTTTACATTAATAATATTGCCTGAAGTGGCCACATTGGCTTAGGTCGTGGACTGTTTCCCTCTTTCAGAGTTTCAACCACGTCAAGAATATTGGTGTACTGATTTGTGATCTATATGTGGGTGGTATCCTTTGGTGTTCAATCTAAGGAACTTACCTTGTAAATTCCTACAGACATATGTTATAAGAAGTAATGGAAATTATGAGGGGTTGACAGATTTCACAACTTCTTTCCTGTCAGTTTCCTATTCAATTATAAGCAGTTCTCCTTCTCCTTGTTTACTACCAAAGGCTCATTCTTTTCTTCAGCTCGGTAAAGATGTTAAAGTAGATGATTGGTTTTTATTTGAGGATTATGCATAAATCATATTATATGGAGCATAAATTTCCCCATACAAACTCCCTACTTGTGTGCCCACGAGATTATTTTCATTATAATTTATTAGGTAGAGTTTGAATGTTTATCAAGTAAATTTTTTTCCAACAAAGAAAGGGTATTTATTTAAATTTCCAAGGATAGTTATGTTGAAGGAAATGTAACTAGGTTTGATCTTCATAAATGTACTTTTTATATTTATATTTATTCAAGAAAATAAATATTATTTTTATAATATATGTCAATGAGTTTCTTGCTCATTGAAATAGGTCTAGCACAAGTTAAAGTGCTATAGGTGAGTCAAATAGTCAAAAGAAAATTGTTAAACGCACATGGGTAGCAAGAGCAAATAGAGAAGATAAAACATGCAGTACAATTTTTATTAACAACTGATATACATTTATATTACATACTTTGACCGTTGGGTTTCACATCCCAAGGTCTCTTGGACTCCTTTTGTCCATTCGGCTTCCACACTAACCCATTGAGGATTAGGTGTCCAACATTACCCCCCTTAATCCGAAGGGTTATGTATGAGTCCAAGAAGAGAGTTCTAATACAAAATGTGAAAATATGCATGTGCTCTCCGAAATGTTGGTATAAAGGGCGGTGGTTTAAGGATGACCACCAACACTGGAACGCTTAGTGTAGTTCCTAGAACACTTCCAAAACTGGCAAGAAACTGAAGTTTTCTGCTAGAGGAAGTGATCCTATTGTTTTAAAGAGGGAAACCTTCAACCATAAAAGGGAGGTCTCACCCCGCATAAAAGGTAAAACTTCAACCTGAAAAGGGAAGTCTCAACCTGTGATGGTTTAAGGATGACCAACAACTCTGGAATGCTTAATGCAATTCCTGGAACTCTTCTAAAACTGGCAAGAAGCTGGAGTCTTCTGCTAGAGGAAGTGTTCTCAATTGTGTTCCTGGAATTCTTCCAAAACTAGCAAGAAGCTGAAGTCTTCTGCTAGAGGAAGTGTCTCAGATTGCCAACTGAAGGCATGTTCACGGGCATCTTAGTCTCTGGCTACAACTCTAAAACTGGTGTGGCAGGTTGTGGCTCAGGCTCGCTTGATGTGGCTTTGAAGCTTGTAGATGACCATCATTTCCCCCCCTGTCAGATACAAGGTGAGATGATGGAGAAAAATCAACTGCAAGACTGTTCAATACTCTGGAACAAGTTCTGACATGTGTTTGGAATATCTTCTTGGCTGTTGATGCCCATTGCCAAGAAGCGATCCATCCAAGATGAATCTTTGTTCTTGCAGGACGTTTATTTCTGAAGCATCTGTGTGAAGAATGGCTGGTTTTATGACAATGCTTACATGGATGAAGATCAAAATAGTGATATTTCAAATGGCCAACTCGGTCACAGTGTAGGAATTTTACAATCTGTTGTTGTTGTTGTTGATGCTGCTGTGTAAGAGGGGCAGAGTCTGGAACAGCTGAAGCTGAACTGTCATGAGGAGTAAGTGAACTGTCATGAATTAATCCAACACTCTGAAATTGAATGGGCTTTGAGTAGTCTGCAATATGAAAGGATAATTCCTTGTCATATCCAAGACCAGTTCTATGCTTGTTGTGGACAAGTTGTTCCCAAGGTCTGACGATGGGCTTGGGGAGTGCAGATTGAGTTTCTGCATCTGCATGTACAGCTGCTACTTTATTGGGTACTAAATCTGATTCAACTGTAACATTATTGACTTGCTTCTGATGGGTTGCAGTCTCAGTGTTCTGAACAGAAACATGTTCAGAATGACCCCTCTGTTTTACTTCTCCTTGTTGTAACTGAGATTCAAGCTGCAAAAATTCAATATTTTCCTGTACATTATGCAGGCATGTCTGAATGTCATAGAGAGTGTCTTTCCTGATTTGCACTGTGTTGTCAGCAGTTGATACGATTAGAGTTCTCAATAACTCCAATAATCGATGAATTTTTGTCATTATTTAAACAACTCAAGTCAACAAATGATCACAAATTTACTTGTAAAGGAAAATTGCTAATAATTCAATATTCTTCAAAATTAAATGTGCCCGATGATAAGAGGGAAATCTACTCAATTGATAATCCTTTGCAAGAAATAAATATTTCCTTGAAAATTGATTCTCCTTTATGTCCGGCTGTCAAATAAATTCCTCTATTGTATGCCAACAAACAATAAGTACATTGGAAGAGTTCAAGCTGACAATACAGTTCACATAATGTTCATTTGTCCATTGTCTCAAATAATCACCTTATTCTACCAGCTTCAAGCTATCCCATCCTCTTTCACTAATGTTGGAAACTTGACTCCTCCGACTGCTAATAACAAATCGATGGGATAGAGAAACACGTGCTGGAAGGTAAATATCAGATATCAAGCAATGTCAAAGTGATGTCACTTGTTAGGGTTTCTGTGTTGTCTCTATAGGTTAGAGCTCAAAATGACAATCAACGCACCATTAAAACATATCAAAAAAGGAAACAACACACAGCCATAAAAACTATATCAGCCCAATATACAGACTTATGTAAAACACCTCATCCATAATGCCATCCAAATATAATGCACAGTCCAGTGGTCAAAACTACTTCCTTGATGCAATTCGAATTGCTATTTTCCAACGCTTTTTCTGAAGTGTGTAATTTGACACACAAGACAACGCCTCACTGGAGTGTTAAATCATGAACGTCCAGGCTGAAGAAAGGTCGTGTTTCTCTGCTGCTTGATTTCGGTACCTCCGGTCGCAGGATGCACTTCGTGCTGTGGTACCAAATGTGTCAAAGATGGATAAAGCTTCATTACTTGGGGATGTTGTGTCCTATATTAATGA
Source organism: Pinus tabuliformis (assembly GCA_031772625.1). Classification (NCBI taxonomy): domain Eukaryota; kingdom Viridiplantae; phylum Streptophyta; class Pinopsida; order Pinales; family Pinaceae; genus Pinus; species Pinus tabuliformis. The sequence continues at coordinate 1,692,204,550 of CM062819.1, forward strand.
ACTTCAAAGCAGATTTCAAGAGATTGAAGCTAAGAAGAAGGAGCTTCAAGCCCAAATAGAAGTTCCCAAGAAGGAATTCTCACTCTGCTTTCTCTGGTACCAATTTGGGATTCATCAAGGACCAGTCTGGTTCATCTCAAAAGCCTGATGTCAAAAGATTTGGCACAAAGGAATTTTCTGCGCTATATTTGGAAGTTCGAATCCTTGGTCCAGAAGCCATGATCAGAATTCAGTCTGCTAAGAAGAATCATCCGGCAGCCAGATTGATGACATCACTGCAAGACCTAGATCTTGAAGTTCATCATGCTAGTGTCTCAACGGTGGACGAGTTAATGCTTCAAAACGTGATTTTCAAGTTACCAAGTAGTGTATATACAGAAGAACAGCTCAATGTCGTTCTCTTGAAGAAATTATCAAATCCAAAATTTAAGTAGCCAGATATCAACGAAGAGTGAGTTCTCTCCCACCTGTGTGTTATCCATACATCATCAAATAGGGGCCTCAGGTCACGGTTCAAGAATGATCTCGAAAATTACACCGTCTTTTCAATATATATTGAACAATATATTATATACAAGATTTCTGGCTATACGATCAAAGAGATCATGTATATACTGCAAATTGTTCCACCACTTCAAATGAACCATAGGTATCGCAACACAGGTCACGAACTATCGATTCATTTCAGCGCCGAGAGCAACGTATCGCAACACAAGTGTATATATATGTGAAAGAAGAGTTACGGTTAGTCTCCACACCTCCACACATATCAATTATTATAGCCAAAATAACCACGCATACCAGTCTTCAAATACACCAACGCAACAAATCATACAGTGTATTCAGCAAAATTAATATTATACAGTGTATACTACTGTACGAACAATGGGTTGTATTTGGGTTGATAAAAACACAGATATTTGTGTGATCTGCTTCAAAGATGCCTCAAGGATGATGATCCTTATGTACGAAAGACGGCTGCTATATGTGTTGCTAAACTTTATGATATTAATGCTAAACTGGTGGAGGATAGAAGGTTTCTAGAGACTCTTAAGGACTTGATTTCAGACAGCAATCCCATGGTTGTAGTGAATGTCGTGGCAGCACTAGTAGAGATCCAAGAAAACAGTAGTAGAGAAATATTTGAAATTACTAGTCACACACTTTTTAAACTTTTGGCAGCGCTCAATGAATGCACTGAATGTGGTCAAGTGTTTAGACTAGATGCTCTTTCAAAATACAAGGCAAGTGATGCCCGAGATGCAGAGAACATTGTTGAACGTGTAAATCCTCATCTTCAGCATGCCAACTGTGCAGTTGTACTTTCGACTGTCAAGGTGATTCATAACACAGCGTTTCAACCAGCATTGATGTCAGAGCAGCATTGATGGAGATTCGAACCTCGACTATTCAGTTTCCATGCGGTCAGAGACAAGCTGCGACTTATGAGAGACAGATGCGTTATAGAGCATTATGGACAGAGCGCAGTGGTGACAAAGGCGTTGATGACAGAGGCGTCAGAACAGTTAGCCCAGAGCGACCAGCGGAACCGATGGGGAGAGCGATAGGCTGAGCGTTAGACTGAGAAGGCAGGCAAGTTTTGTAGAGTTGACAGACTCTTAAAATACCCAGGCCTCTATTTTCAGATTGCTGGAATGTACGTTACATCCATAATAGCAGCACTGAAAATTATATGAATGTACATGACTTGCAGGTAAGAAAGGCCACAGAAAACAAGTGGCTCATATTAATTATGCAGGGCAGGAATACGCCTGCTCTAATACCATGTTAAACACACATGGGCAGCAAGAGAAAATAGGGAAGATAAAACATGCAGTACAATTTTTATTAACAACTGATATACATTTACAGTACATATTGTGACCGTTGGGTTTCACATCCCAAGGTCTCTTGGACTCCTTTTGTCCATTTGAATTCCACACTAACCCATTGAGGATTAGGTGTCCAACAATGTTGAAGACCTTAAGGGCATGTTGCATCATGTTTATGTTTGTATAGAAGTCAAACATTACTCCTCCAAGCAAATTCAAGTCTCCTCCAAAGAAAAGGCACCATAAAAGAGTCTCCTCCAAGTATGTGACACCACCAAAGAAGCCATTTGAAGTAAGCATAAAAAGTCGGCCTGCAAACAGTCCTTAAGTCGACCTTCTATTCAGCCTAAAAGGAGGGATAGTTCTCTATATATAGAGGTTATCCACTCCATTACAATGTCAAACAAGATGCTCTGAAATCTGTGAAGAAAAGAGGCTAGAGAAAGGGTAATGAAGGATGAAGAATAGGTCTCCTAGAGCAGCGAAGGAAGGAGGAGAAAAACCGAAGTGAAGATGATTGTTTCTAGGGCTAGAAAAAGTCACACGTGCGAAGAAAGGGTGGTCAAGTATGCTGGTATGATAACAAGGATAAAAAGTCTATAAACTAGTGTTTTTTGGGTTTGAAACTACGCCTACAAGGTCTCCTGAGTCAAGTTAAGAAGCATATCTCTCTAGCAAAGGAAAAGGACCCTAATTCTCTAGGGTACCTCTCACACATGCAAGAATTAGGGCTGCAATGCTATCACACTAAGCCTACCACTATACATCAAGAATGAACTCGGATGATCAAGAGAAGGAATGAGTATCCTTAGGTGAAGGATATCACTAAGTAAAAGTATCTCTTCTAGAAGATCTATTAACAGTGGAAGGAAGAACGAAGTATTGAAAGAGGGATGAAGTGTCGCAGAACAAAGTGCCAGAAGGATGTTGAAAAAGTGTCGAGGAAACATAGTGCAGAGAAAATGAAGGAATTAGCTTGTGCTTGGAGAGTCTTCTAGTCAAGGTTATAGGGTTTAGCATTGATCAAGAAAGAAGATTCAATAAGATAAAACATACCGAAGGGTTTTCCTCTCAAGAGAAGAGAGATTTTTTCCCTGGAAGAGAGCCAACATCTTGTGTTCTTCTTTTATGTTTTGATAGAAATTTGATGAAGCACACACACATGCATTAATAAGAAAATAAGAAGATTAAACTAACAAAGAAAAATTGTAAAAATACTTCACAAATCGTTATCTAGTCACTAAGAATCACTCTACACCTAATTTCCCTACATTCTTCAACATGGTATCAGAGCAAAGGTTACACATCAAGGAAAAGGCATCTCAAGAACACTCATCAAGGAAGGACATCTACAAAATTTGAAGCATCAAGCTAAGAAGTCACTATCACATCAAGGACAAGAAGGTCTATCATCTATCATTCGTCAGGGGAGACTATAAAGCTATAGGAAGAGACTTATATAAAGGCACCTACAAAGAAGAGCAGATCAAAGAGGGACCTACAACAATCCAAAAATTATCAAGCAAGAAAGTCCACTTGGAGAAGACATCTTGAGGAACATCAAGATTCAAGGAAAGAAAGCCATCAAGACTTCAAGGAGAAAATAAGTCAACTACATTTCAAAATCTATCAAGTAAGTATATGTCCCCTTCTGAATATACATCAATGTCTTTTACAAGGAAAGAAACAAATTGATAGGTACCAATAACTTTCTTGCATGGAAGAAGAGGATTGATCTACTTCTCAAGGAGAATGAAATTCTAGAACATATCAAAGGGAATATCATTATCCCTGCTAAGGAACAAACTCAAGCCTTAGCCAAGTATAATAAGGATGAGACAAGAGGTCAAAGGGTTATAATAGAATCTATCAAGGACTCTCTCATTCCTTATGTCTCCAAATTTTAGACATCAAAAGAAATTTATGATAAGATAGTAGAGTTATTCTCAATATCCACAGCCGAAGAAGTGATATCTCTAAGAAATGAATGGTATAAGATGAAACAAAGGAAGGAATATCTCCCTACTTCATGAAGAAATTTGAGATGAGGGATCAACTTCAAGAGCTTGGGGAAGTCATGTCTGACATAGAAATGACAACTTTAGTACTCAATGCTCTACCTGAGGATTAGGAAAACTTCACATCAAGAATATAAGCCAAGAAGGAAGCAACCACACTCAATGAAATGTGGTCTCTATGCAAGACAAACGAAACCAGACTTAAAGCAAAGGAAGATGTGGGATCAAAGGATCAAGCATTTGCTACCATGGCCAAGAGAAAAGGAAAGTTTGGAAAATTTGGTCCATGAAGAACAAACAACAAATATATGTCCAAAATCCAATGTTATGGATGCCAAGAATATGGACACTACAAAATGAATTGTCTTATGCTTAAGAAGGAAATAACAACAAAAGAAAAAGGGAGGAAGCTCACATGACTCAAGAGGTGAAAGAAGAAGAAAATAAGCAAAAGAAGGAAGATCCTCTGGACCTCTACTATGACTAAGTCAAACTCTTTACTTAAAGTCTTTTTTCAAGGTTTTGAGTAGGATAGGAGCATGTTGGAATAAAATAAAAATTGCATGACTAAAAACATCTTCTAGAATCCAGAAGCATGAAGTACATAGAGTTCTAGATACTCATGTATAAGTAGCATTTATAATGAGAAAAAAATGCATGGTTAGAAATATCTTCAAGAATATAGGAGTATGGTACATATAGCTCAACATATTCATGTAGAAGGAGCATACCTAGTTGTTGACGGTGTTGGACCCACCAACATGTCAAGGGATCTCCCCGGTAAGAAGTCCCAACTAGACCTCAGACCGTTGGGTGTAGGAATCCCAACAGTGGGTCGAACAGCATCACCTTGACCACGGTTTCATACAAAGGAAAGTAAGATGCCCTTGTTGGTAGCAAGGGTGTGACATATGCAGAAAGTCAAGGAAGGTGCAAGAACGGTTCTAACACACGAAGGGTGAGGTGAGTGCACCCCTTGGAAACCTGTGAAAGCATGGAGTTAAGAAGGGAACACATGATCAAAGATGCATCACAAACTGGAAGGAAAGTGAGCTAGAAATCCAAAGTAATGGTTAAACAAATAGCACATTTCAGTAAGATTCATACATACATATACAGAAAATAGCTACACATGCATGCATAAGAAAACATATACATATATCATTTAGAGTAAACAAGATAGTTGAAATACAATATGACATATGGATGAAATGTGTTGGCTCTGTTATATTAAAAAGTGTAAGTTCCAGTCATACAATACAACCATGACAAACAACTAGTTCTGAAAGTGGAACGTTACAGTCACAACCGCTTGCTCCTCTAAAGAGATATACTAGCTCTGCACAGTGGAGAAGCCAAGGCTCGTTACAATATTGTCCAAGCTTTCTCTAAGATGCTCCTATTAGAAGCATGGATGACCAAAATCCTTTACAATGAGTTATGAGGGACTATTTATAGCAAAGGGTGGGGTGACCCTTGACATTCCCCTTTGTGACCGTTCATCTATCCTTATGACTCTTCAACTACTCTACGGTTGTTTCATTCAACTATCGACACTTGAACTTCCACTTGACAAGATGTTACATACAATCTGCACATGTACCAATGTGAGACAAAATGGCTTGAGCAAGCCATGCAAGACATCACTAACACTCAGACCGTTGAGGTGAGACCAACTCTTCGACATCCTCATGATGGTCGATAGTGGTGAATTGATGCCAAGCTTGGTCGTCTATGTTCTCAATGGTGACATCCCGAACTCTTGCCTTTGTTGCATCCGAGTACACTGATATGGCTCCTTCGTCCAACTCGTCTGATAGCATGTGCATGGTCATCTTGGGTACGACCAGACCAGCAGCATGATGTTGCATAGTGTATGCATTGATCTCCAAGCATGTGTTGGTGGTCATGCGCATAAATTTTTGAGAATACATATTCGGCTCTAGTTGGACTTGCTTCTTGTCTTTGCCTTAGTGAGTGTGTCAAATGGGTGGGATCGCATGTGTGCACATAATGACATGCGTGCTGCTCAATTCCCTTAAATGCGATCAACAACACTTCTCACCTTGTCTTCTCCGTGCCAGCTGCTGGGATGGATCTATAACTTGTACAGGCGCAGTCTCATCCATCTGTGCATGTTATGCCCCATGTTGTGTCCGTTCTTGCTGCAACTCCTCTTGTCTATGAAGCTCTTGTTCTTCCTTAATTTTCTGCTTGAGCCCCTGCAACTCCTTCTCCATTTCTCTCTTTGCCTTCGCAAGACCCTCTTGTCGCGTTGTCTCTTCATAGCCTAAGTCTCAAAATTTTCTTTTATCACAAGTGGATATGCTTGAGCTTGCAACTTTCTTCCGCCTCTGTCTTGTCAACATCCTTCCTCTTGCATTCGTTGCGTGCAAGTGTGTTGCCTTCTACTCTTGTTGATGGTGTTTCTCATTGTGATGTTGTTTCCATTCATCTTGATATCCTTGTCCATGAAAAACTTGATGCCTTCATAGGTAGGCAAGCTCATAGACACTTGCTTGGCTGCAACCCCCGTTGTGCTCTCAATAGTGTCCTTTGACTCTGCTCTCCTAAAGTCCATTTTACTTGTGCTACTGAGAGACAAATGAACACATGTGATGCCTGGAGACATAGAAACACTCATGAAAAGAAATTTTTCAGTCGAAAACCAAAACAAACTAGAGGACTGACATGCAACCTACCTGTGTGACTATCTGTGAAGATTGTGCAATTTTCACCAGGGGGCTGGGAGACTGACTCCCAAAACTGCGTGAGGCATAGCTCAGGCTATCGGGAGGTTGACTGAATACTGGAACTACGTAATTCACAGTCCATCCTAGCATGTTGAGGGTTGAAAATACACAATACGCAATTTCAATCAGCGGTGACATGCAACCAGCAAACTGCATTGCGTAGTTTCTGGGACCAGCAAGACATTGCCTCCAAGAATTGCGCAATGAAAGCCTAAAGGTCAGTGTTGGGCCAGATTTGCACAATTTCTAGAGGGAAGGCATAGCCTTCGCTTCCGAAAATGTGAAGTGCTAGCGGGGCAAGGAACGACCCGGGCCAAGGTATCCCAGATCGGTCGATGGGCAACTGAAAACATGAGAAGTCTGAATGCATGATGAGATGAGTGAAAAAAATACTGAATGATCATACATGCAAACAGCAAGTGCAGGATTCAAAAAATGGGAAAGAATGCATGTGTGTGAAGCGAGTCGCCGTAACGGCAACCATTTGTGAAAAAACAGTGTCATGCACGCGAGAGCAGTGAGATGCAAACAAAAAATGAAACGGTGCCTCTACAAGCTAACATACATCAAAATGACAATAAGCGTTCACTGAAACCAAGTAGACAGCACTCACACAAAGCAAAACACAAAAAAAAACAAAAATGTTGTGCAAGACATGAGAAGCGAGCTTACCCCAAAACAGTTAAGCTGAATGAGTCGACGACTCCTAAACGACATGTGTGATGTCAGAGCTGCAAGTTCGATGTGAGGAATGAGCTCTGTAGTGTCTGGTTGATAAGTTTTGATAAAATCAAGGTTATGACGCACATGCCACAAATCCAGGAAAAGAAACACTTGGTGGGAGGTTTCTAAAATGAGCATTGCATGTAACCTCCAACTGCCAAACATAGATCCCTAAATCAAGGGATGCCTTTGCATGATGCCTTAGGAAAAGCAATCCATGCATGCAAATCAATTTTTCTTGGCCTCGAAAGGAACCGATCAACCTGAAGGCACATGCATCATTCTACGAGCTTGGGATGAAACTTTTCACAATTTCTAGGCTGAGCAGAGATGGAAATCCCAGAGGGATTACACAATTTCTTGGAGGAATAGGTTACTATCTCCCAGGATTGCACAATTTCTAGGTTGAGCAGCTATCCTGGATCAAACCTCGCAATTTCCCCAAGGAAGCCTGTCTGACTACATTGCGTAATTTATGAGCCCAACAAGCTGCCTAGGGTCAAACCTCGCAATTTTATTAAGGAAGCCTGTCTGACTGTATTGCGCAATTTCTGAGATGAGAATTTTTCCTAGGTCAGACCTCGCAATCTTCTCAAGGAAGCCTATCTAACCATATTTCACAATTTATGAGCCCAGTAAGCTGCCTAGCTGGATTTGTGCAATTTCTACTAGTTTTTGGGTTGGTTGTCCCAGAGGGATTGCATAATTTTTGGGAGCAGCAGGTGACTGTTGCCCAGAATTGTGTAATTTTTGGGCTAAGCAGTTGTACTGGGGTGAATCTCGCAATTTTTTAGAGGAAGACTGTCAGGAAGAATTGCACAATTCTGCAGCCCAACTGTGTGTCCAGTTGGGTTTTCACAATTTCTAGAGGGAAGGTTGGTTCCCCTCCAAAATTGAGTAATTCCCAGAGCTCAACTAGAAACTAACACTAAGTCTGAAAAGCAACCTATGAAGGGGGTGAAACAAACTAGCATGCAGAAGCTGACAAGACTCTATGAAATAGTTGAAGCTGATGTGCTTGACAGTGCCAGACATGCTACTGAGGATGGTCGGTAGGGAGGCTCAAAAATGAAGCTAAGGGAAAATTTTGGAGGGTGGTTGTAGCTGCAATAACACTTGGTGACACACTAGTAGAACCCCAGCTCTCTGAATGGACCTTGTTCGTGAAAAGCAAGTCTAACACCTCTGAAAGTATTGTTTAGTTCTCTGGTCGCCTTGGTTTCCACACTTGCTTGATTGTAAGATGTAGCATCTGCTAGGCTCTTGGTCAGTCGATACGCATTCCAAGCCAATCCAACACATTTGTTTTGATTGGGAATGAGAGGTATATTGGTGAACAAGTCATATGATCATCATATTTTTGGTTTCATTTTTGGTGTTGCTCCGCCGCCAGCAGGCCTAGACAGTACCCCGGCGGAGTCGCGCAGGAACACAAGCATTGCTCTGCTACCAGCAAGCCTGGTCAGTACCTCGGCAGAGTTACTTGCATCACCTCTCTACATAGGAAGCCTTTCTCTTCTTTTGCCTTATTCATTTTTCATTTTTTTCAAAATTTTTCACTTTTCATTTTTTTCATTTTTCATTTTCATAACTGTGCATAGCACTTATTCATTTCAAAGGCGGAAGAGGGATCCCGACTTATTGAGAGCATAAGAGGTTGTTCCTTCAAAGAAGTAGTTTATATATACCTCTAGCGTGCTTGTTAAGGTTTTCCCTCTCGCCTTACTCTACTTGACTGAGTTGACAAGGATTAACCCAAAAACAACCAACTAGAGTAGGTGACACTAGTTAGTGCACAAGCATTGTGTTTTCATCAATTTTCACTTCGAACAGTATGTATTTTCCATAAACGTATCATGGAATAAATATAACAAGTTCTTCATACAGAGGTAGGACAACAGATAACTAAGTATTGATAGTTGTACAAGTCCTCTTGTACTTCACTCAACTTGTTTCAAGAGTCGCACATGGTCCATGTGAAACTAACCCATGGACATGAACAAGCAAACAAACCTGAACACCGAGAAAAAACCAGAATAAAATGTGGAAGCAAAGCGAGTAAACAAACAAACAAGAAAGCAAGAAAACACACAAAGAAAGAAGCAAACATGCATGCAAGAAAACAACTCAAAGCAAACACTACTCCTACTCCTGAGCTAACAGTGCATGGGTCATCTCACGTGAAGTGATACTTCCAATGCAGCCACTGGTGCATTGGTTGAACCATGATGGTGAAGGCATGGTTCGCGAACAAAACAGTTGTGCGAACCAGCAAATGTGAAAGATACAACAATGAAGATAGACACATTATAAGCTTAAATGCCTCCACAGAACAAAAACAAGTGCAAGTGCATGACATGTAGTCCGTGGAAATACCATGATGTTGTGTGACCCTACGTGCAGATGTTAAGCACACGGATACTCTTTATTGTGACATGCAAGCACATGTGAGGAAGGTAGACCACTTACATTGCGCAAGTGTTCTTGCGAGTAAGATTCCTCCAATGCATGAGTGATGGGGTCGTGTAGTTCGAGTGGAGGAAGTGAAATCTGAGTGTTGGATTGCTCTTCAGTGCATACATATGAGTGATGAGGAACCTAAGGTGTTTGAACAATTTCCTAATCGGAAGTGAGACCAAACTCAGGACAGGAGGGCCTGACATAACCATCAGCTCAAGCTGAAGTGCCTCGACAGTCTGTGGGGTTTCGACTTCATTGATAGATGGATCATTGTCGACCAGTGGCTTAGATGGATTAACAATGAGTGAATCGACATCGTGATCGAATGATGAGGTAAATAGATCACGACAACCAATATCAAAAAACTCAGGATGTTGGTCGGCATCCTCATGACTTGACGAATCGTACACCGGGGTAGATGAGAAGAAAGAATGTTCATCCTTTGCATTTCCGAAAAAAGCAGATGAAAATTCAAGTGGATGTTCAATGAAAGAATGGTCCTCTCTGTTGTCGGATGATGGGATAACATACGGTGTGTCCTACGAATGATCAACAATAGGTGCATTCGTGGACGGAGATACACATGAAAAATTAGGGATGGCAGGATCATCAAGGATGTCAGGAAAAAACGGAGGAGGTACGGACAAATAGGGATGGTTCTCTGTTGTCAATGGATTTTCAAGCTCCCAGCCATACTCTTCATGAATGACAATGCATATTGGTTGTGCAACACCAACTCTGTCGATGGATTGATCCTCGTTCACAACAAGTGTAGAGTCTGGAATGGAAGAACACAAGACTGTGTCATCTGGAGGATCATTCAAGTACGAAGACGGAGGTTGAGGTACAAAATACATGTTATAACTCAATGGATTCTCAACCAAGCTTGCGTGAAAATCGAAAGGAGTGATGTCAGGAAGATGTGAAGGTTGAACAGATGTGTGTGCCTGCTCTACCACATCACTCTGCGATCGTGGAGTTGTTTGATGAGGGGACGGTGGACAGTCACGTGCGATAGTGACCGTTTCCATCCTTGATTGCACATCTCCATCACTGAAGTATGTTGGGCAAGGTTTGAGCTAGAACTTCTTCTTTGGATTGACATATTTGATAACACAGTATTCAAATCTATCCATGAGATACTGAAATTTCATCTGACGTTTCGGGGCTTAAAACATGAATAGACAGAAGCGCTTCGAAAACTCCATAGGTGATTCATGTGGGGCCTTTCGTTGTTTTAACAATTTGTTTTCAAGTACTTCAGGATTAAAATGGTGGAAAACAAATTCGATTAGATCACTGAACTACTTGAATGAGTGCACGAAGTTAAGAGGTAGTGTGCCACACCATTGCAATGGGTGGTCGCAAAGTATGTGTGTGAGCAGTGAACATACCTTTGTTTCATTAAAATCTTCCCTGCCCTCCATGAGCACATGGAAGTCATGTAAGTGCTTAGGCTAGTTCAATTTGCCTTCACCATCATACGTGATTTGTGACAAGTGATCCTAGAACTCCCTCTCAATGTGAAAGATATGTCTTTTGGACAGACATTTCGGAGGGCAAACTATAACAAACTCCATGATAGATGTGCGAAGACTCAAAACAAATGATGAGGACTCATCTTGTCATCTCACCCTCCTTCTAGCGCCAAAATGTTGACGGCACTGGACCCACCAACATGTCAAGGGATCTCCTCGGTAAGAAGTCCCAACTAGACCTCAAACCATTTGGTGTAGGAGTCCCAGCAGTGGGTCATATGGTATCACCTTGACCGGGATTTCGCACGGAGGTGCGTAAGATGTCCCTATTGGTAGCAAGGGTGTGACATATGCAGCAAGTCAAGGAAGGTGCATGAATGGTTTTAACACATGGAGGGTGAGGTGAGTGCGCCCCTTGGAAACATGTGAAAGCACGGAGTTATGAAGGGAACACACAAGCAAAGATGCATCACAAACTGGAAGGCAAGTGAGCTAGCAATCCAAAGTGATGGTTAAACCAACAGCGCATTTCAGTAAGATTCATACATACATACATATACATAAAATAGCTACACACGCATGTGGAAGCAAAGAGATACATATATCAATTAGATTAAACAAGATAGATGAAATACAATACGACATATGCATGAAATGTGTTGTCTTTGTTATATTAAGAAATGTAAGTTCCAGACATACAATACAACCATGACCAACCACTAGTTCCAACAGCAGAACGTTACAGTCACAACCACTTGCTCCTCCAAAGAGATGTAGCAGCTCTACGCAGTGGAGAAGCCAATGCTCGTTACAATATTGTCCAATCTCTCTCTAAGATAGAATTATCGAAAGCTTGGCTGACCAAAAGACTTTACAATGAGTTATGAGGTTCTATTTATAGAAAAGGGTGGGGTGACCCTTGACATTCCCCTTTGTGACAGTTCATCTACCCTCATCACTCTTCATCTACTCTATGATTGTTACATCCAACTATCGACACTTGAACTTAACAAGATGTTACATACAATCTACACATGTACCCATGTGAGACAAAATGGCTTGAGCAATCCATGCATGACATCACTAACACTTGGACCGTTGTGGTGAAACAAACTCTTCGACATCCTCATGATGGTCGATGGTGGAAAACTGATGCCAAGCTTGGTCATTTGTGATGGTGTCCATGAGCTCAATGGTGACATCCTGCTGAAAGCGAACTCCTTCCTTCGTTGCATCTGGGTAGACTGATATGGATCCTCCGTCCAACTCATCTGATAGCATGTGCATGGTCGTCCTAGGTGTGAACGAACCAGCAGCATGTTGTTGCATAGTGTATGCACTGATCTCCAAGCATGTGATCGTGGTTGTGTGCATCATCTTGTTGAAATACATATTCAGCTCCAGTCGGACTTGCTTCTTGTCTTCGCATCAGTGAGTGTGTCAAATGGGTGGGATCGCATGCATGCACACAATGACATGCATGCTGTTGAATTCCCTTACATGAGATCAACAACACTTATCACCTAAAATTGGCAACTAGGGCCAAACTCCATGTGGGTCATCTTATTTATGGCAGCTGATATTTTTATTGGATCCCTCTCGTCGAAAGGTGTAGGATTGATCTAAAGATCATCTGATTCCAATAAGTATTTATGGAGATATGAATTTATTTTGATTATGGAATTATTATCAAGCCAACTTGCATCTTATGTAGGCTCTAGAAGCCCAAACGTCATGTCTATTCAGCCTCTTCGTTTTTAGTATAAATAGAAGAGGACTTGAAGACATTTGGAGACACATCTCTTGTGATCTCTCTCCATGTGTTTGGGTTTTGTGGACAGAGAGATCTAGAGGAGAATACATTGTTCTAGAGGCTGATCTAGCCTTACCCTAGCTGCAGTCAAAGTAAGGGCATTTCCAGTGAAGGAAGAAGGGACATTTAGGTCACTCCTATGACTGTTTTGGAGTGAAAATTAACCAGCAGAAAGGTCACAATAAAGGAGACAAATTCTGGGCTATTTTGAATATTATGTGTGGGTTGGAAACTCTATTTCATCAGGCCGTGGGTATAGGAAGCCACCTGTGGTAGGTCGCAGGCCCTAACCCCACAGAAAAGGCATTGCGTGGAACTGTTTTGGGGCTAGATTAAGCCCTAATCAACAGTGTGGAGGCAGAGGACTTATACAAGGGTAGGCCGTAGTTTTTGGACGATGTTTGGTGACTTGGTTAAGGGTTGTTACAGCATATGGATGCCCTAACCAGTCACATTTAGAAACAACAGCGAAAACAAATTGGAACAGCAATTTGTGCCTTGTGTTGGGTCAAGGAAGTTGACCAGTTTTGAATCAGATTGCAGCCTGTGGGAGCAAATTTCGAGGCTTGATTGGGTGATCGTAAGCCTTCATCAGTGTATACCTTACAGTGTAGTTATGGGTACCATTGACATGATGTAAGAGCAGCATGATGTATGAGATCATGGGTAGCATGATGTATGATATCATGGGCAGCATGATAGATGAGATCTTGGGCAGCATGATGTATGAGATAATGGGCAGCATGATGAATGGGCAGCATGATAGATGAGATCATGGGCATAATGATGAATGGGCAGCATGATAGATGAGATCATGGGCAACATGATGCAAGGACAACATGATGTATGAGATCATTGGCAACATGATGCAAGGGCAGCATGATGTATGAGATCATGGGCAGCATGTGCATGGGCAGCGTGATGTATGAGATCATGAGCAGTATGATGATGCATTATGGTGCTACACAATAAGGTGCATCAAATGGACGAGATGCAGAATGATGATAGGTGAAGGAGTCACCTTGGAGAATCAGTTGAAGCAGAATATCTTCAACTGATCTCATCGTTATACGAAATGATCTATGCTAGATCTAGATAAGTCAAAGTGTTGACTTCTGTTGTAAATGAACTATCTCTCTCTCTCTCTCTTTCTCTGCTAAACTTTGAAGAACATAAAAGAAGAAATGATAAAGGGTTTCCCCACACATTGTGGGGTTTGTCCGTGGCTTGTGCCACATCTTTTGTCCTCTTGTCTTGGCTTGTCTTCTATGATTTATATTTATGTTCTATCTGCAATTTACTTTATGCTGATGTGATTGCTAATATGGAAAAGAAATTAAATAAATTGCTCTAGCATAGAACATACCTAAATTTAACATGGGATCAGAGCTGAGGCAAATACAATGCCCAAGCAAGAGTGAAAGAGTAATCACCAAAGATAGTTGGGACAAGACAAAAGGATCAATGGGTTCCTCATAATTCACAAAGGGTGAAATCAAAGCAGAGCATAAGTTCGTCTCTTACGCGAAGGAGTGTCTGAATGGTAGAGATGCAGGTCATCAAGGACATGGCCGACTCTTCAAGGAAGCAAGGAACCCCAGGAATGGAAGTCGAATATTTTAAGGTGGCATTCGTCGATGGAAAGGTACGTGTTTGAAAATAGAATTTTCAAAGATGCTTTTGAGTTCAGGGTTGTATTAAGTTACAAAAATTCCACTGGGGACCATGTCCATTGACACATAGCACTAGAGTTCTATGAGTCAGATGGTGATAGGGAGGGCTGAATTCAAAAGGAGCATGAAAGTACATGTTTGAGACATACCGAAGGAAATCTTACAAGGGGACCATTCCCCTCATGTAGCATGTCCACAGGTATGGAACAACCCGAGGAGTTTGAGATTGATAATCAGGAATCTCACATATGCAAGTGGAAGAAAGCCCTCTATGGCTTGAAGCTAAACACCCTGGGCATAGTATGAGAGGATTGATAGCTGTCTAATAAAGCTGAGATTCACTAGGAATGAAACGGATCCAAACCATCCAAAGGCTGTGGATGATAGACCTCTCATACTAGCACCTTACATACCCTCTCACTTATAGAAGTAAGAGGGAGTTGGATTCCAGACATATGTTTGCAGTTAGCATGGTGAGCTCATATTTGGTTGAGCCTCACTAGATTGGTGCCAAGAATCTTCTGAGATGTCTTCAGGGCACAATCCCTCATGGATTGAAATACACTTCCAGAAATATGAAACTGCATGATTATTCGAATGTTGATTGGGCAGGCAGTATGGAGGATCACTAGAGCACTTCTTAGTGTTGTTCCCCTTTGGATTCTACTTCGATATCATGGATGAGTAGGAAGCAGAAGTCGGTTGTTATAAGCACCGTCGAGACTGAATACATATCTACGAGTATGATCTCGTATGAAGCTGCCTGGTTGGGGAAGCTCCTCAGTGAGCTGTTTGTACACATGATGAATACCACTGTGATTCTCCGTAACAACCAGAGGTGGGATTCGATTATTGAGGAATCTCGTATTTGATGATTGCTCCAGCAGATAGACATCAGATACTACCTTACCCAGGATATGGTAAGTCGATGAGCAAGGAGGCTCCATCGCACTAAGATGATGTACAGGTCGCTAAAGCCTCGAGGGAAAGATCAAATCTGTGATTTTCCATAACAACTTGGAGTCATCAAGAGACCCTTATACAAGGGTCTTGCATGTTGCACATATTGAACTCTAGGAGCTCTCGGGGCTTGCGGTTCTTACTGGAGCAACATACGACCACAAGGTGACTCACCTTCCCCTGGTGGTGCACACTGGGACAAGATGATTCGCTCTCTTGTGGGACAGGATGATTCGCTCTCTTGTGAATAGGATGATTCGCTCTCCTGTGGACAAGATGATTCGCTCTCTTGTGGGACAAGATGATTTGCTCTCTTGTGGAACAGGATGATTCACTCTCCTATGTAGCAGGATGATTAGTTCTCTTGTGAGGTCTAGATGATGTGTTCTCCATGACAAATGTAGCAGGATGATTAGTTCTCTTGTGAGGATGGGATTGATTAAGTTCTCCTGTCGAGGCATCCTACCCATGTAGTCTAGGACTCATGAGAATTACTTCTCATCTGATCAATGAGCAGGTAAATGAAGATAGGGACCATAGTAGTACCGATGGACGCATCGATGTATCTATCATACTCCCTGCGCTAGGATGACCTTAATTGATCTGGGATCAATGATACTGGTCTGGGACCAGTGGTAGGAGTTGTACCTACTATGACGCTGACTTCGGGTCGTTAAGATTGGTCTAGGACCAGTGGTACATACTCTGAGACTAACTTCGTGTCAGTGCAGGACCAGTCTGGAACCAGTGAGAGTGGTACATACTATGACGCTGACTTCGGGTCGGTTGAGACTGGTCTGGGACCAGTAGTACACTCTCTGAGCCTGCAAGACTGGTTTGGGACCAGTGGTACATACTCTGAGACTGACTTCATGTCAGTGCAGGACTAGTCTAGGACCAGTGAGAAGGGTACATATTATGACGCTAACTTCGGGTCAGTTGAGACTGGTCTGGGACCAGTGAGAGTGGTACATACTATGAGGCTGACTTCGGGTCGGTTGAGACTTGTCTAGGACCAGTGGTACACTCTTTGAGCCTGCAAGACTGGTATAGGACCAGTGGTACATACTCTGAGACTGAATTTGAGTCAGTGGAGGACTGGTCTAGGACCAATGAGAGTGGTACATACTATGACGCTGACTTCGGGTCAGTTGAGACTGGTCTGGGACTAGTGGTACACACTCTGAGACTGATGATACTGGTCTGGGACTAGTGGTAGGAGTGGTATCCACTATGATGCTGACTTTGGGTTGGTTGAGACTGGTCTGGGACCAGTGGTATGCACACTAAGACTAACTTCAAGTGAGTGGAGAATGGTATGATCATTCTCGATCAATTCTTCTTCTTCATGGTTTAGCAGAGCTAAGTTGAGTAGAGCAGAGCCAGCAGAGCTGAGCAGAGCAGTGCAGAGCCAGCAAAGTTGAGCATAGTAGTGCAGGGCACTGATGGCAGAGATAGTACAGTCGGGCATATGGATCAGCGGATGGAGTTCTCCCTAGTTGAGAGGGAGTGTTAAAATTGGAAACTAGGGCCAAACTCCATGTGGGTCATCTTATTTATGGCAGCTAATATTTTTATTAGATCCCTCTTGTCGAAAGGTGTAGGATTGATCTAAAGATCATCCGATTCTGATAAGTATTTATGGAGATATGAATTTATTTTTATTATGGAATTATTATCACGCTGACCTGCATCTTATGTAGGCTCTAGAAGCCCAAACGTCATGTCTACTCAACCTCTTCATTTTTAGTATAAATAGAAGAGGACTTGAAGACATTTGGAGACACATCTCTTGTGATCTCTCTCCACATGTTTGGGTTTTGTGGACAGAGACATCTAGAGGAGAATACGTTGTTCTAGAGGCTGATCTAGCCTTACCCTAGCTGCATTCAAAGTAAGGGCATTTCCAGTGAAGGAAGAAAGGAAGTTTAGGTCACTCATATGACTGTTTTGGAGTTAAAATTAACCAGCAGAAAGGTCATAATAAAGGAGACAAATTCTAGGCTGTTTTGAATATTATGTGTGGGCTGGAAACTCTATTTCATTAGGCCGTGGGTACAGGAAACCACTTGTGGTAGGCTGCAAGCCCTAACCCCATAGAAAAGGCATTAAGTTGCGTGGAAATCTTTTGGGGCTAGATTGAGCCCTAATCAACAGCATGGAGGTAGAGGACTTATACAAGGGTAGGCCACAATTTTTGAAGGTTGTTTGGTGACTTGGTTAAGGGTTTGTTGTAGCATATTGATTCCCTAACTAGTCAAAGTTAGGAATAGCATCGAAAACAGATTGGAACAGCAATTTGTGCCTTGTGTTGGGTCAAGGAAGTTGACCAGTTTTGGATCAAATTGTTGGGTAGCCTGTGGGAGCAAATTTCGAGGCTTGATTGGGTGATCGTAAGCCTTCATCAGTGTAGTATTGGGTACCATTGACATGATGTAAGGGCAGCATGATGAATGGGCAGCATGATGTATGAGATCATGGGCAGCATGATAGATGAGATCATGGGCAGCATGATGTATGAGACCATGGGCAGCATGATAGATGAGATCATGGGCAACATGATGCAAGGGCAGCATGATGTATGAGATCATGGGCAACATGATGCAAGGGCAGCATGATGTATGAGATCATGGGCAGCATGTGCATGGGCAGCGTGATGTATGAGATCATGAGCAGCATGATGATGCATGATGCAGCATGATGGTGCTACACAGTAAGGTGCAGCAAATGGATGAGATGCAGAACGATGTTAGGTGAAGAAGTCACCTTGGAGAATCAGTTGAAGCAAAATATCTTCAGTTGATCTCATCGTTATACGAAATGATCTATGCTAGATCTAGATAAGTCAAAGTGTTGACTTCTGTTGTAAATGTACTATCTCTCTCTCTCTCTCTTTCTCTGCTGAACTTTGAAGAACATAAAGGAAGAATTGATCAAGGATTTCCCCACACATTGTTGGGTTTGTCCCTGGCTTGTGCCACATCTTGTGTCCTCTTGTCTTGGCTTGTCTTCTGCGATTTATATTTATGTTCTATCTGCAATTTACTTTATGTTGATGTGATTGCTAATATGGAAAAGAAATTAAATAAATTTCTCTAGCATAGAACATACTTAAAATTAACATGTTCGTGCGCTCAATGGTTGCATCCTGCTGAAAGTGAACTCTTTCCTTCGTTGCATCTGGGTAGAATGATATGGATCCTCCGTCCAACTCATCTGATAGCATGTGCATGGTTGTCTTGGGTGCAAACGGACCAGCAGCATGCTGTTGCATAGTGTCCGCGTTGATCTCCAAGCATGTGATCGTGGTTGTGTGCATCAACTTGTCGAAATACATATTCAGCTCCAATCAGACTTGCTTCTTATCTTCACATCGGTGAGTGTGTCAAATGGGTGGGATCGCATGCATGCACACAATGACATGCATGCTGCTAAATTCCCTTACATGAGATCAACAAAACTTATCACCTTGTCTACTTCATGCCAGCTGCTAGGATGGATCTATAACTTTTACGGGCACAGTTTCATCCATATGTGCATGTTCTGCCCCCTACTGTGTTTTTTCCTGCTACAACTCCTTTTCTTTTCTGTGTAGCTCCTGTTCTTCCTTGGGTTGTCGCTTGAGCACCTACAACTCGTTCTCCATTTCTCTCTCTTTTCCTTCGAAGGATCCTCTTGTCGCGCCATCGCCTCATAGCCTCAGTCTCCAAAGTTTCTTTTATCACAAGTGGATCTGCTTGAGCTTGCAACTTTGTTCCTCCTCTGTGTTGTCAACATCCTTCCTCTTGCATTCATCGCATGAAGGTGTGTTGCCTTCTATTGTTGCTGATGGTGCTACTCGTTGTGATGTCATTGCCATTCATCTTGATATCCTTGTCCATGAACAAATTGATGCCTTCATAGGTAGGAAATCTCTTAGACACTTGCTTGGCTGCAACCCCTGTTGTTCTCTCAACGTTGTCCTTTGACTGTACTCGCCTAAAGGACATTGTACTTGTGTTGTTGAGAGACAAATGAACATCTATGATGCCTAGAGACATAGCAACACTCATGACAACAAATCTATCAGTCAAAAACCAAAACAAACTAGAGGACTGACATGCAACATACCTATGTGACTGTCTGTGAAGATTGCGCAATTTTCACCAGGAGGCTGGGAGACTGATTGCCAAAACTACGTAAGGCATAGTCCAGGCTGTCGGGAATCTGATTAACTGTTGGAACTACACAATTCATATTCCACCCTGGCCTATAGAGGACTGAAACTGTGCAATGCATAATTTCAGTCAGCAGTGACATGCAACTAGCGAACTGCATTCCACAATTTCTGGGGCTAGCAAGACACTGCCTCCAAGAATTGCACAATGCAAGCCTAGAGGTCAGTGTTGGGTCAGACTTTCACAATTTCTGGAGGGAAGGAAGAGCCTTTGTTTCTGGAAATGCGTAGTGCTAGCCAGGCAAGACACGGTCTGGGTCAAGGCAGCCTAGACCAGCCGACGAGCAACTGAAAACATGAGAAGTTTGAATGCATGATGAGATGAGTGAAAACAAGAGTGAATGATCATACATGCAAACAGCAAGTGCAAGATTCAGAAAACGGGAAAGCATGCATGTGTGTGAAGCGAGTAGCCACAATAGTAGTCATTCGTGCAAAAGCAGTGTCATGCATGCGACAACAATGAGATAATATTGAAAACTGAAACGGTGCTTCTACAAGCTAACATACATCAAAACGATAGCAAGCATTCACTAAAACCAAGCAGACAGCACGCACACAAAGAGAAACACAAAAAATGACATAAATGTTGTGCAATACATGAAAGCAGGATTACCTTGAAACAACTGATTTGAATGAGCTGACGACTCCTATATGCAATGTGGGACGTCAAAGCTGCAAGTTCGATGTGAGGAATGAGCTCTGCAACATCCGGTTGATAAGTTTTGATAAAATCGAGGTTATGACGTGCATGCCACAAATCTAGGAAAAGCAACAGTTGGTGAGAGGTTTCTAAAATGAGCATTATATGTAACCTCCAATAGCCTGTTGATGCCTCGAAAATCGCTGCAACAACATTGGGGAAACCACCCGGTCCGGACCTTAATACAGCTCCTTTTCCGTTTGGAATAGTGGCTCCGACTGGGGATAATGGGACCAGTTTCCCAAAAATATAGATAAACGGGATGGATGAGTGACTTATAGACTATGCTAGCGATAAGCGAATAACTAAAACTATCAGCAAGAATATAATAACTATGATCTACCCCGGGGACTTATTGATTTCTAAAGCGTAGCGTTTGATGGTCTCTGCTTAAAGACAGGCATATAGATGACTCCATCTCTAAGACATAGATATTAAATCATTCAAGACTGTTGTGCATAAATAGTTAAGCAAAGCGATAACAGCGAAATTACCACACTTTATCATTTATATCATTGTTACATGCATGATTAAAGGAAAAGGCATATCATAAAACATCCAATAGTGGAATGAGATAAAGATTTGTTGTTACAGCGCATACATGTATTCAACAATAGCAAGAATAATTACATAACAATTCATATAAAAGGAATGGATACAGACGCAGATAGAAGTACCATATAAGCTGCTTAACAATCCCAAATATCAATCGCTATGTTGCAGTTCTTCCTTCAACTCAGAAAACATCCCCCACAAAGGACAATAGTGCGCAATTGCATAAAGAAGCTTCCTCGTCAAATTAAGAACGATTGGTCGAGTTTCATAAAAGAATATTGGCTGAAGCACAGTAGTGAAAACTTCAGTCTTTAAGTCTATTACAAAATTTTACGACCCTTTCTAAAAACATGAAAGGGTCTATAAATACTAAATTAATCTAAATATCTAAGAAACTGAAATGCTATTAAGTTGGCATCAATAAATATTCATCCTATCTTCCTCAGCGATCTGGCAATCGGCGGCATGATTCATCAGGTAGGCTCTTTGCCTTTAAACCTGAGCTGACTTATCGCTAGCATTGGCTCTACTTCAGGCGGTTTGTTGAGGCACGAACTGAGCTGGGCAGCATATGTGGCATCTTGAATATCGGGAATTATACACCCGAGTGCATCTGTTAAACACTTGAGGGCAGACCTTTGTGTGTGTGGCTTGATCAGAAAGAGCCAATATGCATCGTAAGTCAAAGTATTAACCCCAGCGATTAACCTCCCCTTCTCCTCTAAGTCAGGGTAACTTGTTTGCTCAATCATATTTGTTGTTGTTATGCTTCCAGGTGTACACTGGGAGATCATGTTTGCCAAGTAGAGGGTGTTGTTGACCAGATCAACCAGATTACTGGCGGTTAATTTACATCTTGAAGCCGCCCTTTCTGCTTTCATCACTTGAGTGTGCCATTCTGTGAAGAGTATGTCCTTGTATGTTTCTTGGATTCTGGGCAAATTCGCTGCTTTTCCCACATCAGAATCTTGCCAATCAAGATGTGTGGTTATGATTTCCTCAGCTTGGTCTAAATCATTCCTGGCCTTCTCTACCTACTGACATACAGATGTAGTTAGCTCACATAATGGTTCTGCCTCAGTGAGTTGATGACATAGGAGCCTAATCTGCGATATTCATGCATTGTTTATCTGTGATGCTTCTGCTCTGAAATCCTCCACTTTTTGGGTGCCCTTTATGATTTCGAGCTGTGACGACAATTGAGCTATTTGCTCGTCTTTCATTTTCATCATTAGCTCATTCGCTGTCCTCAACTGTGCCAATGCCTCCGATAATTCCTTTTGTTTCTGGATCGCGCTTTGGTCGATCCTCTGCCTCTCTGTTTGCAATTGCTGGGTTAATAAATTGTTCGTTTGCTGTTGTGCCAGCAACTGCTCTTCTGCTTGCGCTGCCTTCTGCTTTGCCTCGGTCACTTCTGCCTGTAGTGCAAAAATTTCTTGGTCCTTAGTCTTCAGTAGAAGACTTACCTCCGATGCCTTATCAATAGTCGCTGCAGAATAGGCTCCTGCATACTGTGACAGCTTTGTTAGGTCATCGGAGGGGTCCAATTCCTCCTTCCATACTACATTACCCGTGACTGTTTGCTCTGGAAAGATAGAAGGTTGATCAGTCCTTCGTCTTTTCCTTGATCGCTTTACAACTGCTCTATGCCTTGGGCTGTAGAAAACATCCAGGGGAGGAATATCTTCCACCTGGAGAACGATTTGATCGGAAGGGTCTTTAGGAATTACCTCAACATCCTTAGAAATGGGTGGGCCGCTGGTTCCACTTAGAACCTGAGGAGAAGTGATGTCCTGTGTGTCATTTGTTTTGGAGGTGTCCGTATCTTTGGAACATTCCATTCCACTGATAATAGAGTCAAATTGCTTCCACTGTTGGAGCAATTCGGGATCAATGGTGGTTTGTTTCTGCTTCTCGGCTTGGGACTCGCTCCGCTCTTTTTCCTGCTCTTTCTTTTGTTGCTCCTCTTGTTCTCTCCTCTGTTGTTCTTCTTGTTCCCTTTTCTGCCTATCTACCTGTTCTTTTTTCCGTTTCTCCTCTTGTTCCCTTTTATGTTGTTCCTCTACCTCTTTCTTCTTTCTTTCTTCTTGTTCCATTTGTGCTCTCTGCTGTTTTTCTGCTTGTTCTTTCTTTTGCCTTTCCGCTTGTTCTTTTCTTTGCCTTTCTGCCTGTTGCTTCTTTTGCCTTTCCTCCTGTTGCTTCTTTTGATCTTTTGTTATAACAGGAGGTTGGCTTGATTGTTGCCGACCAGGCTCGCTTGACGATGTCGCTGGGGTTGTTTCCAGTAAATCTAGAGGCAGAGTTTGCAACCTCTGCTCTCTAAGTTTATTGAACTCAGTTAACCCTTCATCATTATATTTCATCCTAGCGAGTTCACTAGCCTGACCTATTGATTTGGAGGCAACGAACAAGTCGTCAAACATATCTTCTTGATGATCAAATTTAGTCAATTTGGCATGTTCTAATGCAGTATAGGAAGCTTTCTTTGGATCATATAGCCTATTTGGGATAGTGGCCAGAGTTAAGGATTGAATCTTTGTGGCTTCCTTTTCTGCATGTTTGAGATCATGTAGAGTATAGACACCAATTCTCAAGGGAAAAGAGGGCCAGCCCCTCTTCTTTTCTTTCTTGAGAGTCTGTGTAGTACTCTCAGCCATAATCTGATAGGCGATTTCTCTTGCTAGCAATTTATCTGGAATGTACAAAGGGAGAACATGTGGATTGGCTTGGCTGCCGAAAACTCTAATGTAGGTAAATCTCTCTTCTCCAAACCAACTTGCTACCGCCGGTAAATCAAAGGAGGCTAGATAGGAGATTTTGGGAATGGGCTTATCAAAAATAGAATAATGAATGGGAACCATAAAGCCATTGCAGATTTGGTACAGATGGTGCTTATAAGAAGACTTCCACAATTTCTGGTGGTATATATGAATGGGTGAGGGGTCTTGGGCAGTCCACCTCCAACCGAGGACGGGAAATGCAGAATTGAAACATAATGTATCTAAAATATATGCACTGTAATAAAACGGGGGAATTTTCCTTTCTGTGACAACAGAATTAGCTCTAAAATCACGAACAGCTACGGCTAGTTTATCAGAGAGAATAGTGGCCCAATCCATAATTATGTTGTTTACCGCTGCCTCCATTAGAGGAACCATCTCTATGGTAAAGCTAGCAGAGTCATGTAATCCCCATAGTCTACACATCATTATCCCCGCATAGCAATAGGGAGAAGCTAAAGAATCGACTGAGTACTTACTAGAAGACTCGTGCTTTTGTTTGGCTGGATTCTGCCTCCAATCCCGGATGGGTTCGGATTCTACTTCATTATCGCTTGTAAAATTTTCCAGGAACGTCTTGTTATACACCTTCTCTGGCTCGGGCAAATGATACATTTGCCTTAGATGATCTGCCTTGAACGATCCGAAAATCCTCCCATCCCTAGTGCTAAAAGTTTTGTCCAGGATTGGAATTTCTTCAATCGCCCATCGCACGACGTCTGTGTAGGGGAGAATCTGTTCTCTGGCCGCTATCCTGTGAAGGAAAGAGTCGGCCAAATCTTTGAGAGTGCAATCAGACTTCTTGAGTAAGTCCACACTAGCTTCCGTCACTATTATCACTGGTTGTTTGGCTTCTAGCAGATTGTAAGTGCCTTGCCATGTAGCTCTGGTAAGACCCGTGCATGTAGTATCCGATATTAAGCCCTTCTTTTTATCTGTGGCAGCTTGTCCTGCAACTAATGTAGCAGCGGAACCTGCGGTCTTCTTAGATTTCTTTCCCATCTTGCTCAGGCTTCTCTCGAAAGATGAATTCTACACAAAGGCAAGAAAAAAAAACCGTAACATAGAAACATAACAATGAAAATCTACAGTGGGAAAGATATATCAATCGAAGCGTGCTGAGAGATTAACTCTCAAAAATGGCTGTGGATCCAATCAATGGGAAGATCTTACAGATACATTAAATGGCCGTTTAAGGCCTGCTACTCCTTAAATGCTTATTACACCATTATCCGGCTGAATGACTCCCTTAAGCGTGCTATGGATATTTTGGCGGTTGAGCGCAGGTGATCGTTAATTGAAGGGGCAAAACTTTAAATACGAATACATCACCTTATCCCTCCATTTAACGGCTTTTTCGAAATCCACGCTCTATCGATCGGATATCAATAATACTTTAGATCTTCAAGTTATGCCTTTTGAAATGCCGATCGCCGATAGCGATATCGCATCGCTTTAGGAGAATAGGTATTATATAATCATAAGCATAGGATCCTCCCGACCGCCGATTGCGACATCGCATCGGATTAGTGTGAAGAAATATAACAAGGTGCATTTAGAGTGAAGTGCCGATTCCCCGATCGCCGATATCGCATCGCATCGGGGGTAAGACCTGGGCGCCTTATTATTGTGCATGGGATGCTACCGACTGCCGATTGCGAAATTGCATCGGATCGGAGTAAATGACTTAAGATGCTTTGACCGCATACGAAGTATCGCTGATAGCCGATCGCCGATTGCGCATCGCGTCGGAGCTTATGTTATGTATGCTTTTAAGATGTGTATGGAGTATTGCCGATCGCCGATAGCGAAATCGCATCGGCGGAGACCAATGTGCCACTTATATGTGTTTTCCATGTCATTGCGATATGCGATCTTGCGATCACTTTATCGCAATAATAAAAGATTGTTTTATTTGTTGAAAAATGGTTGTTCTCAAGGCTTAAATAAATGAGCTCATTTGATTATTAGACCTTTTTGAACAATAGAAGTATTGATACCAATTAAACTTTTAAAGGGACCCATTTCATATGTTAACCTTTATAAATAAAAATGATATGAAATGGGGGGTTGTTGTAGAGCACAACAATTGGCGATTCGCTGGAAGAACCAGTTATCTCTGGAAATGATAAAAACACTTAAGCTTTTTCAAATAGAGTTTCAATCAAAAGGGGAAAATTCTAATATAACTAGATATCTATGCATTCTGAATAAAGTGAAATTATTTTGTTAACTTCCTCCCTTTTTTAAGAAAATAAATGCATTCTAAGCTTTAAAATAGGCCTTTATTGGTTTATAATGATAAAACAGAAAACTTTTCCAAATCAGCCTTTAAAATGAACTCCTCTGTCATAGGTAGAGCCTCTGCTGCCAGCAAACGTTTATAGTCTCGACAGGGATACCTTTTAACCATGCTATTGTCCATTGTTCCATTCACTTAAGAGTGTGACTAACAGAATGAATTCAAAACATGTTTTCATATTTTGTATTTCATTTCCTTTTTCTTCTTTGTTATTGATAAGATAAAAAGCCATTGTCCTGGTTTGGTGGCCAGCTGTTGACAATGCCATTCACTGGTAGTAATCTAACTGAACAAGCTG
The DNA here is from genome assembly GCA_031772625.1 of Pinus tabuliformis. NCBI lineage: Eukaryota > Viridiplantae > Streptophyta > Pinopsida > Pinales > Pinaceae > Pinus > Pinus tabuliformis. The sequence goes on from CM062819.1 coordinate 1,692,231,114, forward strand.
GCTCGTGATGAGACCCCTTGTCTTGTAATTTCAAGCCATTACCCTGTTTTGATATGCAGTATTGGTAATGTCAGTCAAACTATTTTCCTATGAACATGGTAAGCAGGCTTGTAATAAGACCTCTTATCTTTAATATCTTATATTTTAGAATTACACTCTGAGTAATCATAAACTTTAGTGAATGGGGTGAACAATCTTCTCCTTAAGAGCAAATGGATGACAGGTCAAGAGTTGAAGGTGCTGGAATTGGATTAGCTTCTATCTTAATATGGATAACCTTTGGAGACCAATTTTGAAAACAGAAAATGATTCACAGAACTTCTATGTTTTGAGAGGAGTTTACAAAAGTTGGACTGTGGTTTCAGAATACAAAGATATCTAATTTCCTAGAAATTATCCCTTTTGGTTAAGAGTTCTATTATTTAAAAGCAAATATTCATACTACTTCTGTGAGACAACTTTTCAAATACAGCAAAAGGTCAATGGAAGATATCTTACAACATTATTTTCTACAAACTACAAAAATCTACCAAACTAAAAGGAGAAGGGGTTACCTCCTCAATTAAAGAATTTCTTCAAGATCAGGCCATTAACAAGGAGAGAATCTCTCAACCCTGATAAATCTTGCAGTATAAAGGTTGAATGGCCCACCTTTTCACATATCTGAAATGGTCCAAGCCACATCTTATGGAACTTTGTGTGCTTTCCTTTATCTTCATGGGCTTTGTCCCATTTCAGAACTAAGTCACCGATTTGAAACTGCTTTGAACCGGATGAGACTGAGTCAAAAGGTGCTTTAATGATTTGTTGATGTTTGGCATGAGTAACTCTAGCTTTTTCTCTTTCCTCTTCTAATTTGAGAATTTGATCATGTCTAAGCTGGATAGAAGAAGAACGAGTTTCCTCAATGTACTGTACTAGGGCTAAAGAGGGAAGAACAATATTTGTAGGCAATACTGCTTCTTTTCCATATACCAGATTAAATGGGGAAGATCCTATAGAAGCCTTTTGCGTTATTCTATCAGCCCATAATGCAAACATCAAAGATTTGTGCCAGTTTTTATGATTTTGTTCAATAGTTCGCTTAATGATTTTGATCAGATTCTTATTAGTAGATTCAGCTAAGCCATTTCCCTGGGGATAATAATTAGCAGAATACTTCAGTTTAAACCCCCTTTTAATGGCAAAATCAAACATAGCATTGCCTGAGAAATAGGAAGCATTATCAAAAACAAGAGCATTTGGGACACCAAACCTGGTAATGATGAATTGGTCTATGAATTCAATGATTGCCTCTGAATTTGCTGTCTTCAAAGGAATAGCCTCCACCCACTTAGTAAAATAATCAGTAGCAGTGAGGATATACCTATGTTGTTTGGAAGATGGCAGAGTAATCTCCCCAATGATATCCAATCCCCATTGCTCAAATGGTTGTTCAATGTTGACTGGTCGCAGAGGGAAGGCTGATTTACGTTGTCTTCCACTAGAAGTCTGGCAGTTGAAACATTTCCTTACATATTCGTGGGCATCTCTAAACAGAGTAGGCCAATAATACCCAGCATGAATAACTTTGTGAGCTGTTGTGTCTGCTCCAAAATGTCCTCCTGCTGGTCCATCATGTAGCTCCTGCAAAACCTTTTGAGCTTCAGGTTTCTCAAGGCATCTTAACAAGATAGAATCATAATTCCGCTTAAAAAGCACATCATCAATAAGAGTGAAATTCTTTGCTTTTAACCTAATGGCCCTTTTGTTTTTGTAAGACAAATGTGTGGGGGCATAGCCATTCTTTAAGAAAAAGATTAAATCTGCATATTGTGATTGAGAATCAGTGGCACTTAGCTGATTGATTTCTTCAGTTTGACTTGTATCTCCTGATTCTGGAAGGTTGGATGCTCCTGCCAATATCCTGCAAAAACCTTGACCTCTAACAATCTTTGCTGGTTTAATTTCTAAGTCATATTCTTGAAGCGTTGTGACCCAATTTGCTCTTTTTTCACCCAGTTCCCTTTGGATTAATAGTTGCCTAACTGCTGGGAAAGGAACTATAACTTTTGTGTGGGTTTTCAAAAGGAAGGGTCTGTAATGCTTGACTGCTTTAAATACGGCAAAGGCTTGTTTTTCTACGTCAGAGTAATTCAATTCAGCACCCTGAAGATTAGAGCTAAAGAATGAGATAGGTGCTTCCAAATTGTCATCATTTAATTGCGTGAGTACTGCAGCATAAGATAAGTCGGATGCAATGGTATACAATGTAAAGTGATTGGAAAAATTTGGAGTACTTAAGGCTGGGGCACTGATTATTGATTGCTTGATTAGATCAAAAGCTTCCTTTTCCGTTGATCCCCACTTAAAGACTGAATTATTCTTAATCATTGTTTGAAGTGGCAAAACAATTTGAGAAAAATCTGGAACAAATCTTTTAACGAAATTGATCTGGCCTAAAAATGACTGCATCAATTTTTTATTGTGAGGGAATGGGATTTCAAAGATTTCTTTGATCCGATCAGGATCAATATAAATGCCATTTTTGGACACAATAAAGCCCAAGAGCTTCCCTTGATCAAGAGCAAAGAATGACTTTTTAGGGTTCAGAGAAATACCATACCTCTTGCATCGCTGAAAAATTTGACTTAAGTCATGCAAATGATTAGACCTCTCTTTAGAGAATACAGTTATATCATCTAGATAGACGACTACTGTTCTATTAATCAACCCTCTAAAAGTTGTATCCATAGCTCTTTGGAATGTCGCTCCTGCATTTATAAGTCCGAAAGGCATTTTCTGATATGCATATGTTCCCCATTTTGTCCTAAATGTAGTTTTGAGTTGGTCATCAGGATGAACCAGGACTTGGTTGTATCCTGAGAAACCATCTAGAAAGGACATCAATTCAGAGCCTGCCACTGATTGAAGTATTTGCTCCATAGTAGGTAATGGGAAATTGTCTTTCAAGCTTGCTTTGTTCAGGTTCCTGAAATCAATACAAATTCGAATGTCGCCATTTTTCTTTCTGACTGGCACCATATTAGAGACCCAGTTTGAATGTCGGACTGGAAAAATAATCTTGGCTTTCAGGAGTTTGTTAAGTTCTGACTTTATTTGGCTCTCTAAATTTGGGTGTATTTTTCTTAATTTCTGTTGGATTGGTTTTTGATCAGGAAGCATAGGAATGGTGTGTTGGATAATAGATGTGTCATAAGTCTTCAAATCATCATATTTCCAAGCAAAAATTTGTTTGTTTTTCTTTAACAATCTAATGAATGCCTCCTTTTCATTTGAAGAAAGTCCTATTCCTAAATTGATATTTTGAGGAGCTTTCTCAGTACCTAAATTTATCAATTCAAACCTTAGGGTAGAGCTTTGGAGCTTTGCATTAATTACAGGTCTAAACCTGTCTTTAATATCATAAAGATATTCTAGCTTTACTACAAGCTTAGGAATTGCATTTTCTTGAGGTGATTCTTTCATTTGTGAGTCATGCTCATTTTCTTCAATGATTTGATTATCATAGGACTTTTCAGAGGTTAAGAATTGTAAAATATCCTCATCATGGTTGAACACTCTCCAGTTAGTCACATTATCAGGAACTGAAGGCCTAAAAATCAATTCTACAGAAAATCTATCAAGGCTGTAGTCTTCAGAAGGTAGAAGCTTGGAAGCTACGTTGGCTAGTAGGTCAGCTGCTGAGTTCTGTGACCTAGGAATTGAGGAAATGTTGAATGCTGAGAAATGTGAGGTAAGATCTTGCACTAGCGATTGATAATGCTTGAGGTGATTTGAGAGACAATGAATTGCATTTCTCACCTGTTTAACAATTATTTCAGAATCGCCAAATACTTTTAGGTATTGTACTTTAAGGCCGATCGCTTTATATAATCCCTGGACTAAGGCTTCATATTCGGCCGTATTGTTAGTGCATTCAAATTCTAATCTACAAGACAGCATTGTTTTTTCCCCATGTGGACTAACCAAAACACATCCTGCTCCTGAGCCTTCGCTTGACTTGGAGCCATCAAAATACAAAGACCAAAATAAAGGAAAATTAGCAATCATATTTACAGTTTTCTCATCATCATTGAAACATCTAGATTTATCTGTTTGTGAAAAATTCTCAATCTGAGATGAAAAATGATTAACTGAGAAAGGTGAGGGTTGGGCAACAAAGTTGCCAAAGAATGATTCTGATGAATAATTCCCCAAAATGTTGTTATTGAACGCCATGGGCGGGTTTTCTTGTTCAAATTCAGTAACTGTGTGGGTCATATGTTTTTCTCGATCGATCCTTATTTGATTTGGCTTACCCTTATAGGGAAGCCACATGTGTGACCAATCGGTGGAAATATACCCATGTAATTTTTCGGACCAATCCCTACTTAAAATTAAACCATAAAATTCAGGTATATCAGCTATTAAGATATCAATTCTTTGTACTATCCTGGGATCAGCTGACAACCTGATAGTTACGGAATTAATTTCTCCCACAACCTGTACTTTAGTTCTGTCCAACTGTACAATATGGATGGCAGACTTCTGGGGTTCAATGTTCAGTTTAGAGCAAACTGAAGCAGGCATTATGTTAGATGATGCCCCTGAGTCAATTAAACAGTTGTGCAGGTTTTGATTATAGATCTCATAGGTCAGAAGGAATGGTGGAGTATGAGAATTTGACCTATCTCCAATCAGAACTGAATCGGTAGCTTCAACCATACTTGGAGGAGGTTGGCCTAAATCATTAGCAGCTTCAGCACTGGGAAGAGGTGTAGAAGGAACAACATTCAATTCTTTAAGAAGTAATTTTTGCTGATGCTTTAATTTACTAATTTCAAACATGGTTATGTTTGCTTTAGTTTTCTTCATGTCATCAACAATGTTGTATTCCATTGAATCGGATACCACCAATGTTTTAGATGTTGAAGGAGAATTAGATGTTGAAGGCTGGTTTTGGGGACCTACTGTAGGTGATTTCTTTGGAGGTACTTTTTCCTTTGTTGTGGCAGCACCTGCACTTCTTTTCTTTGAAGTGGCCTGGATAGGGTCAGGAGTACTTCTACTTCTTGTAGTGACCGGGAAGGCTTCTTCTTCGTTATCGGTATCAGAGTTAGGGAGTATAAAATCCCACATTCCATGGCATTCAGCTACTTCTTCTTCATCATCAGTTTGTGAGGTTGTTTCCTCCTCCTCTTCTTCTTGCTCTGAATCTGCATTAGATATGACATTCGGTGGCTTTGATTCAGTTCTCTTATAGGTCCTAAATGGTCTTTTGTTTGAGGTTTCGGCTACCTGTTTTTTTATGTCAACCATTTCGTTGGACAAAGTTTTCAAGACCTTTTGCAAACCCTCCATGTCATATGGGTCCTTTGGGGTTTTCTTCTTAGAATCCTCTTTAAAAGAGACTTTTTTGGCTTTTCTGTCTTCCAGAGCAGCTTTCTTCTCTAGAGCATTGATGCGCTTTTCCACAGCAAGTGCTTCTTTCATGTTTTCGGCTAAGGTAGGTTTCCCAGCTTTGTCTACGAAAATGGCTATATTAGCAGGCAAAGCTGTTATATACCATTCGCTCCGAATTTGTTCACTTGGTTTGGAAGCCGTAGGGATTTTGTTCAGGAGCTTATTGAATCTGGCATTAAATTCCTTTATTGGTTCCCTATGCTCGATTCTCAGATTGGAGAGATCGTTTATTAAAGTAGCCAAAGACCTATCATCTCCATATTTGGTAAGAAACTGCTCTTGGCAAGTGTTCCAACTAGTAATGGAACCAGAGGGTAGAGAAAAATACCAGGATCCTGCTGATCCTTGCAAGGTATAAGGGAAAAGCCTAACAACAACATCTTCTTCTGTTACTCCTTTCAAGTTGACTGCCAACATGAAATTATTGATATGTTCCTCAGCTTGGGTCCCATTATCTGGATTAAACTTGGGCAGCCATTTTTCAGGAAGATCTGGTAATGGATGCAATGGTGCAGGCATATTGACTGCACCAGGTCTTGTCCATGGGTCTGCCATTATAATAGCAGTAGTAGATGATACTACCGCTGGAATTCCAGATGACTGGGAAGGAAACAATATTGAGGAGTGAGCAGGTTGGGATGTTACAGCACCTAATCCCTGGTGAACATTGATATGTGATGGAGGAGTGGATGGTTGACTTTGCAGATGAGAAGTTGAGATGGAGGATATGGATGAAAGCTCTTCACTATCAGATCCTTCAGTATTTTTCTTTGCCTTTTTCCTTTTCGGTAAAGGGAACTCAGTAGGTTCAATACCGAGTTTTTCGCTCTGAAGTCTGGTGAGAGGATGGGGTAATTTGAACTGCGAAGTCGCACTGCTGTGAGATACCTCAGATTTCTGTGGCGAAATCGAGAAACTCTGAAGTTTATGGATTAGAGACTGAACTTCAGGTGATTCAAGACTTAGTTGTTCTGAAGTATGATGGGTTTGAGCAGTGGTAGTTGATTCCTCTTCTTCTTGTTCGGATACTGGCGAACCAGCATGCGAATGAGAAGTCCGAGGGGATTTGGAGGGAGAATTACTCTTAGAAGGGCTTGCAGATTTATTTTTGTTTGCCATTCACAGTCAGGCCCTCCTTCTAGCGCCAAAAATGTTGATGCCTCAAAAATCGTTGCAACAACATTGGGGAAACCACCCGGTCCGGACCTTAATACAGCTCCTTTTCCGTTTGGAATAGTGGCTCCGACTGGGGATAATGGGACCAGTTTCCCAAAAATATAGATAAACGGGATGGATGAGTGACTTATAGAATATGCTAACGATAAGCGAATAACTAAAACTATCAGCAAGAATATAATAACTATGATCTACCCTGGGGACTTATTGATTTCTAAAGCGTAGCATTTGATGGTCTCTGCTTAAAGACAGGCATATAGATGACTCCATCTCTAAGACATAGATATTAAATCATTCAAGACTGCTATGCATAAATAGTTAAGCAAAGCGATAACAGCGAAATTACCACACTTTATCATTTATATCATTGTTACATGCATGATTAAAGGAAAAGGCATATCATAAAACATCCAATAGTGGAATGAGATAAAGATTTGTTGTTACAGCGCATACATGTATTCAACAATAGCAAGAATAATTACATAACAATTCATATAAAAGGAATGGATACAGACGCAGATAGAAGTACCATATAAGCTGCTTAACACTCCCAAATATCAATCGCTATGTTGCAGTTCTTCCTTCAACTCAGAAAACATCCCCAACAAAAGACAATAGTGCGCAATTGCATAAAGAAGCTTCCTCGTCAAATTAAGAACGATTGGTCGAGTTTCATAAAAGAATATTGGCTGAAGCACAGTAGTGCAAACTTCAGTCTTTAAGTCTATTACAAAATTTTACGACCCTTTCTAAAAACATGAAAGGGTCTATAAATACTAAATTAATCTAAATATCTAAGAAACTGAAATGCTATTAAGTTGGCATCAATAAATATTCATCCTATCTTCCTCAACGATCTGGCAATCAGCGGCATGATTCATCAGGTAGGCTCTTTGCCTTTAAACCTGAGCTGACTTATCACTAGCATTGGCTCTACTTCAGGCGGTTTGTTGAGGCGCGAACTGAGCTGGGTAGCATATGTGGCATCTTGAATATCGGGAATTATACACCCGAGTGCATCTGTTAAACACTTGAGGGCATACCTTTGTGTGTGTGGCTTGATCAGAAAGAGCCAATATGCATCGTAAGTCAAAGTATTAACCCCAGCGATTAACCTCCCCTTCTCCTCTAAGTCAGGGTAACTTGTTTGCTCAATCATATTTGCTGTTGTTATGCTTCCAGGTGTACACTGGGAGATCATGTTCGCCAAGTAGAGGGTGTTGTTGACCAGATCAACCAGATTGCTGGCGGTTAATTTACATCTTGAAGCCGCACTTTCTGCTTTCATCACTTGAGTGTGCCATTCTGTGAAGAGTATGTCCTTGTATGTTTCTTGGATTCTGCGCAAATTCGCTGCTTTTCCCACATCAGAATCTTGCCAATCAAGATATGCGGTTATGATTTCCTCAGCTTGGTCTAAATCATTCCTAGCCTTCTCTACCTGCTGACATACAGATGTAGTTAGCTCACATAATGGTTCTGCCTCAGTGAGTTGATGACATAGGAGCCTAATCTGCGATATTAATGCATTGCTTATCTGTGATGCTTCTGCTCTGAAATCCTCCACTTTTTGGGTGCCCTTTATGATTTCGAGCTGTGACGACAATTGAGCTATTTTCTTGTCTTTCGTTTTCATCATTAGCTCATTCGCTGTCCTCAACTGTGCCAATGCCTCCGATAATTCCTTTTGTTTCTGGATCGCGCTTTGGTCGATCCTCTGCCTCTCTGTTTGCAATTGCTAGGTTAATAAATTGTTCGTTTGCTGTTGTGCCAGCAACTGCTCTTCTGCTTGCGCTGCCTTCTGCTTTGCCTCGGTCACTTCTGCCTGTAGTGCAAAAATTTCTTGGTCCTTAGTCTTTAGTAGAAGACTTACCTCCGAATCCTTATCAATAGTCACTGCAGAATAGGCTCCTGCATACTGTGACAGCTTTGTTAGGTCATCGGAGGGGTCCAATTCCTCCTTCCATACTACATTACCCGTGACTGTTTGCTCTGGAAAGATAGAAGGTTGATCAGTCCTTCGTCTTTTCCTTGATCGCTTTACAACTGCTCTATGCCTTGGGCTGTAGAAAACATCCAGGGGAGGAATATCTTCCACCTGGAGAACGATTTGATCGAAAGGGTCTTTAGGAATTACCTCAACATCCTTAGAAATGGGTGGGCCGCTGGTTCCACTTAGAACCTGAGGAGAAGTGATGTCCTGTGTGTCATTTGTTTTGGAGGTGTCCGTATCTTTGGAACATTCCATTCCACTGATAATAGAGTCAAATTGCTTCCACTGCTGGAGCAATTCGGGATCAATGGTGGTTTGTTTCTGCTTCTCGGCTTGGGACTCGCTCCGCTCTTTTTCCTGCTCTTTCTTTTGCTGCTCCTCTTGTTCTCTCCTATGTTTTTCTTCTTGTTCCCTTTTCTACCTATCTGCCTGTTCTTTTTTCTGTTTCTCCTCTTGTTCCCTTTTCTGCTGTTCCTCTACCTCTTTCTTCTTTCTTTCTTCTTGTTCCATTTGTGCTCTCTGCTGTTTTTCTGCTTGTTCTTTCTTTTGCCTTTCCGCTTGTTCTTTTCTCTGCCTTTCTGCCTATTGCTTCTTTTGCCTTTCCTCCTGTTGCTTCTTTTGATCTTTTGTTATAACAGGAGGTTGGCTTGACTGTTGCCGACCAGGCTCGCTTGACGATGTCACTGGGGTTGTTGCGAGTAAATCTAGAGGCAGAGTTTGCAACCTCTGCTCTCTAAGTTTATTGAACGCAGTTAACCCTTCATCATTATATTTCATCCTAGCAAGTTCTCTAGCCTGACCTATTGATTTGGAGGCAACGAACAAGTCGTCAAACATATCTTCTTGATGATCAAATTTAGTCAATTTGGCCTGTTCTAATGCAGTATAGGAAGCTTTCTTTGGATCATATAGCCTATTTGGGATAGTGGCCAGAGTTAAGGATTGAATCTTTGTGGCTTCCTTTTCTGCATGTTTGAGATCATGTAGAGTATAGACACCAATTCTCAAGGGAAAAGAGGGCCAGCCCCTCTTCTTTTCTTTCTTGAGAGTCTGTGTAGTACTCTCAGCCATAATCTGATAGGCGAATTCTCTTGCTAGCAGTTTATCTGGAATGTACAAAGGGAGAACATGCGGATTGGCTTGGCTGCCGAAAACTCTAATGTAGGTAAATCTTTCTTCTCCAAACCAACTTGCTACCGCCGGTAAATCAAAGTAGGCTAGATAGGAGATTTTGGGAATGGGCTTATCAAAAAT